>JAQHUG010000302.1:916731-933854 GCA_028555095.1 Dicrostonyx torquatus | reverse complement strand
CACCATGGCAGACTCCAGCCTCTACAGAGCCAGGAACCAAAACTCTCAGGTTCCCCAGATAGGCGAGTTCTCCTCAGATCTTCAGAAACCCCTCAGACTGTGGAAGCGTCTTCCTCTCCCACAGCTGCTGAGCATGCCATCATTAGTAGAAAGAAGGAAGCAGAAGCCAGCGGTTCCCAAAGCAGATGCAGCGGTTCCCTCCTGCATCGTGGCTTTCCTGTGCTGTTCTCACAGAGCAGACTTGCTCTTCTCTCTTTTCAGAGAGGAAGGAGAGCTTATTCTTGAGGACATGAAACTGGAGATGATGAAAGAAGATAGAATGAGATGCAAGAAAACCACTTAAATACAGGGTGGGTGGAAGACAGGAGGGATTAAACCGCGTCTTCCTGATGTGTAGGCAGGTTTGGTTTGTGGAGGCCATTAGGCAATCAAAATTAATATTTTCCCCTATAGAGATAACAATTTTCCTTTATAAGGTACTCCTTGCTGGAATGGGCTCAAAGGGCTTCATGGATGCTGGTTAATTGCCCTACCCAACAAACAATTTAAAAAGTAGGAAAGGAGAGAGGTAATTATTCCCATTTTACAGGTTAGGAGACTGAGCTATGAAAGAGTGCCACCTTACTCAAAACCAGAGCTGAAAGAGCAAACCGGCCTTCTGCAGGTACCCTCCCATCTCCCCTGTGGACACAGGGTTCCTGTTGGTAGATAGCCTTGAGAAAGAACAGCCCACTCATTCACCAGAAGAACTACAGCTCCCAGCAGACACCAAGAGGATACAGGGCTGTGCCCCTAGTGCCCATTTCAGATTCCCAAATATGGAGAAGGTCTGGGCTTTGGATGAGGAGCAGCACAATCACCCTTAAGAGAGGGAGGAGGATGAGGTAAGTTTGGAATATTTAACTCTATTCCTCAGTGTCTGTCCAGTGTTTGGAACGCAGCAGCCTGAAGTCACGATGCTGTAAATCTTTTGGGAAGATCTCTCTTGAGTCAAGCAGTCCGTTCGGTTGCACAGCCTTCTCAGGGCAGATGAGTGAGGAAAGGGTCCCTTGCAGAACATCAGATGCCCAAGTGAGTAGCTCAGAAAGCGATGGTGGTGGCAGGAGGAAACCAGAGGAAGACCTGCCTGCTGCCCAGGAGAATTCCAGAGTCTGGGACAACTTGTACCCTGTCTAATGCAAAGACAAATCCCGGGAGGGCAAGGGTTACTCATTAGACTGCCTTGGAGACTGTGGAGCCTGCCTGGTGGGAAAGGCGTGAAAGCGCCATTTCTACCACTCCTGTGTTCATGCTGTCAGCAAACACTAATGAACACTCTCACCTGGGTTGGCAGCGCTGGAGCCTACCAGCAGGTGGCAAGCAGAAATCAGAGCTCTGCCTTCAGGAGGCTTAGTAGAAACTGGAACAAAAGGATGGATAGGTTAGAGGGAAGGAAAAGACAGTGCGTGGCAATGTGGCATGTGTGCCTTCCGCCACTGTGTATCAACCAAGCACCTACCATGAGCCAGGCATTATTCTAAGCCACTTGGAATATAGTATTATGTATATTATATATTAGTATTGTATTATATATATTATACTAATACACACACACACACACACATACACACATATATGGCTCCCATCCTTTTAGATTTCTCCTGGTAATCCTGATGTCTGGGGAGAGCTCTGGAGTAGAAGGAACAGTTAGCAATACAGAACCTGGGGTGAAGATGAACACGGAGAACCTGATGCTGCTGAAAGGGAGTTTGGGGTCAAATGGCACATGGCCTCAAAATGGCAGGAACCTTTCCTCTGAGGGCTGTAGGAAGCCGTAGTTGTTTCAGTTTGGTTTAGTTTTGGTTTTGTGGTATCTGACCAAACCCAAGGCCTTGCGTGTGCCGGGCAAATCACTGAGCTTCATCGCCAACCTTTGATTTGAGTGTTTCAGACAGCTTCTCAATATCCAGCCAAGGCTGGCCTCAAATTTGCAATCCCCCTGCCTCCACCTCACCAACCCTGGGACTACAGATGTGTGCTGTGCCGGCCCCCACTGAATTCATTGATGTGGTGTCACCTGTGCAGGCGGAGTGAAGGAGACTTTTGAAGGAGTTCAGAGAATGGATGTAGAGTCTCAGAGCTGGGCTGGCGAGGACGGCCTAGCTGCAGCTCCACTGACTGCGTGCTTTAGAACACTGCTTCTCACTGCTGAAGGAGGCTGCTTGTTGGTTCCTGGCTGCTCAGCCCTGAAATAATCACATAGAAACTGCATGAATTAAAACAGTGCTTGGCCCATTAGCTCTAGCTTCTTATTGGCTAACTCTTAGATATTAATTTAACCTATTTCTATTAATCTGTGTATTGCCACGTGGTTGTGGCTTACTGGCTAAAGTTCTGGCATCTGTCTCTGGCAGGGGCTCCATGGCTTCTCTCTGACTCCACCTCCTTTCTCCCAGCATTCAGCTTAGTTTTCCACGCCTAGCTCTGTTTCCCTATAGCTCTGCTGTAGGCCCAAAGAAGTTCCTTTATTAACCAATGATATTCACAGCATACAGAGAGGAATCCCACACTCAACCCTCCTAACACAGCGATCTTTATTACAGTTCCTCATGTGTGGTGACCCCAAGCACAAAGATTTTTCATTGCTACTTCATAACTGTAATTTTGCTACTGCTATGAATCATAATGTAAATATCTGATATTTCCAATGGTCTTAGGAAACCCTGTGAAAGGGTCATTCAACACCCAAAGGGTCATGGCCCCTTAGGTTGAGAACCACTGCTGCAGACAGAGGCATTCCAATTGGGAGGAACTTCTGAAACAAGGGGTGGAGTCAGGATGGGGTAAGTAAGGCATTTCCAGGTCATTCACCTGCCCAGAGGAGTGCTCATGGCGGGGAGTAGGTGGTGTTAAGTTTGAAAGAGAGAAGATAGGAAATATTTTTGAAGCCTTTATAGTAAAAGACCCTGGGCCTCAGGCCACAATAAGACTTGAAAGGTCAGGGTCATTTGTTTCATAAATTTAAATATCTAGTCTGAGTCGACGTTGTCCCCAATAGATTTGTTGCTTTATTTTAGAGTCTCAGAACGAAACCAAGGTGTCTGCATTGCGCAGCTCCCAGGAACACCATTTGCTTCACATAGGAAAGGCAGTTCCTGTGCGTGCTATATCCACAAGGCGAGTGACACCACTGTGTGGGAGAAAGCATCACTCCTCTCAAAGCCCACAGTGTGAGTGAGGAGATGGCTCATGATTAAGAACACTTACTGCTCTTGCAGAGGACCCGGGTTGGGTACCAGCACCCATACCTGGTATCTTACAACCACCTACACCCCCAGTGCCAGGAAATCGCACACATTCTGACCTCCCTGGGCACCTGTGTGCATGTGGGTCGCACACACTCCTGCTGGCACATATCCATACAAATAATAAAACTTTATTTTTTAAAGCACACTGTGTTTTAGTAGCCTCTTCTTCATCCCCAGATTAACGCCTAGTCAACGGGCCGTCAAAGCGGAATCAGGCCCACAACAGAGTCAGAGACTAGTGGAAGGGAGATGGAGAGCTTTGGAGTTAGATGATGACCCTGCAGCAGAGAGAGACAGTTATCGAGGGCCACCCAGGCCCTGGCGGTGGGGATAAGCTGGAGTGCACGTTAAGCGCTTTGCCCAGTGCTTTCATTGGAACTGTTTCTCCTTTTATCTGAATTCTGGGAAACAGTGGTGCGACTCCAACAGGCCAAAGTGGACTACATCCAAAGTAAATGACAGTGTTCTCTCTGCTTTCCTGGTCTCCCAGCCCTCAGCGTGCTGAAAAGCGAGCATTCACAAGCAGGGAGCAGCAGAATGCCGCAAGTGTGGCATCATGTCTCCCTGGGAAAAGGCGGGGTGGAGGGCTGGCATTTACACATTCGTGACCGAACTGGATCCCATGTAGGTTCCCTATTCCCTCCAACATGGTAGACCCAGAAGATTCCAAAGAGAGTCATGATGTTTAACAGTGAGTACTCAGATTCCAACATCACCACTTCTCCTACTGCCTGAGCAGGCACTTCATTTAGAATGTGCTGCCCTCACTTCACGCACCGAATACAACTGGCGTACAGGCAAGCCCTACCCCATCCTACAGAACCGGTGAACATCTTCCTAAACTGAAAAATACAGAGTCCTTGGTCTTCTGGTCTTTCTGAAGATTCAATGTCCGTGTTGCATGAGAGCTGAGCACCTCTGCCCACCTGCCTTCTCCCAGCCCCAGTGCCATACCCTGTAGCTTAGTCCCGAGCTGGGGCTAAGGAGGTGACACATCTTCCATCAAGGAAAGCAGCCACGTGTTACTCATGGGTGGGCACAGCTGTGACAGTCTTTCGAGGACAAGTCTTGTTCCTATTCTCAAAGCAGCTCGCCTATCTTACTTCTGCACCTTCCTGGTCTCATTTCTTGCCACCACACCCCCTCCTCCTCATACCCAAGGTCAAGTGCTGAAGCTCACTCTGTCCCGAAGGCCCGAATGTTTACAGATCTGTGGTACTATTGGGACACAGTGGGATCTTTAGGAAGGGGACTCTCCTTGGAGAAAGTTCTGTCTTAGATTGTTTTAGTCGGGGTCATTATTGTTGTGATGAGACCAACGCAACTTGGGCGGGAAAGGGTTTATTCAGCTTGTGCCTCCACATTGTAGCTCATCATCAAAGGAAGTCAGGACAGGAACTTGAGCAGGCAAGACCCTGGAGGCAGGAGCTGATGCAGGGGTGCTGCTCATTGACTTGCTCACTCTGATTTCTTATAGAACCCAGGACCATCAGGGATGCTACCACCCACCATAGGCTGGGCCCTTCCCAGCCAATCACTAATAAAGAAAATGCCTTATAGCTGGATCTTATGAAAGCGTTTTCTCAATTGAGGCTCCCAGTGCGTCAAATTGACATAAAACTAGCCAGCACAGAGCAGTGTGCTTTGAAGGGGCTAGGGGAGACATAGCCGGAGATCCTTCCATCTCTACCTCCCCTGCCCGCATCTCAATACCCAGCTTTCAGTTGTTTGGTTTTTAATGTGGGCGCTGGGCATGAACTCTGGTCCTCTCGCTTCCATGGCAAACACTGTACTGACGAAGCCTTCTCCCTAACCCCTTCCCTTCCTCATTTTAAACGAAAGGAATTGTTTATCTCAGGATTATGTCCCATTAACAAGAACCTGACTAACGTATCCAGGGTTCTGCTCAGTTATCACTTCTAGGGAGAGTTCCTGAATCTCTCCTGCCCTCTGTGTGGATTAAATCCCCTAGGTCTGTATTCCATTTTTCTTTTCTATGCTGGTCTTTGTTGTTTGTTGTTTTGTTTGTCCCATTGGTTTGTTATTCTTGCTACTGTTTCTTATTTTGAGATATGGCCTCATAGCCCAGGCTAGCCTGGAACACGATATCCTTCTGCTCTACTTACTGAGGACCTGGAATTAAAAGTGTATGTGGTGGTTTGAAAGAAAATGGCCCCAAAAGGGAGTGGCACTATTAGGAGGTGTGGCTTTGAGGTCTTGTTTATGCTCAAGCCACGCCCAGTGAGACAGACCACTTCCTGTTGCCTGCAGATGGAGATGTAAAATTGTCAGCTTCTTCTCCAGCACCATGTCTGCCTGCCGGTCCCCGTACTCCCAGCTGCCATGCTCCCTGCCATGATGATAATGGACTAAACCTCTAAGCCACTAAACTGTAAACCTCAATTAAATGTTTTCCTTTATAAGAATTACTGTGATCATGGTGTCTCTTCACAGTAGTAGAAACCCTAAAATGGCATGTGCCCCCACACCCAGCCCCAGTCTGTACACTTAGAGCTCCCCCTACTTATATTGCAGCAACCCCCAATTCTGAAGTGAACTCCCGCTAGACTATTAACGTCTTTGGAGTTCGGCCATGCATGTTATTTATGTATTTCTAACTTCTGACCCGTGGAGGGAGTATGTGAATATTTTTTTTAACTTTCATCGTATGTGTACAGATGCTTTGCCTGTGTGTGTCGGTACTCTGTGTGCACTCCTGGTAATTGGAGAGGCCAGAAGGAGTCTGATTCTCCTTGAGCTGGAGTTATAGACTGTCGTGAGCTACTATGTGGGTGCTGAGAATTCAACCCTGGACTTCTGGAAGAGCCACCAGAGCTCTTAACCTCTGAGCCCTCTCTCCAGACTCTACCTAGGACTATGGATGTTTATTGAATGAATGAGAAGAATTGCCTGAGTTGGTGAGTAGCCAGGCCTCTTGAAATACAGAAATAAAGTGGATTTCCTAGCCTACCACCTGACTCAAAAGACATCCACTACCTCGAAGCTTGACTTCTCCACACGCACTACCCAGCCCCTCTGCTCCTCTCAACTCCTTCCGTTCCTCATCCACATTGCCTACCCCAGGCTCCTCTTGGGTTCTTGTTTGGCTAAGGGAACCTACCATCGCAGCCTTTCAAAGAGAGAGCACACTGTGTTCTTGGATGCGGTTTCCCTTTTCTCTTCTTCCTAAGGCAGGAGGATGTGGGTGGCCTGTGCTCTCTCTAAACCTCAGATCAGCCTCCTCCCACAACCTCAGGGAGGTTTAAAATATGGGGCCGGTGTCAACAAAACAGGGAGGAGGAGAATCGGTACTTAGCTGGGAGACCTGGGGACAGGAAAACAAGGTGGAAACTAAGATCAACCTCCTTGATCCAGGCAGTGCTCAAATAGATTTCCACAGCAGAGATTGTCTGCTTGGAGCTAATGTGAGACCCCCAAGAAGTACTTCCTGTCCTGGAATTATGCCCAAGGCCAGATGTGGCCTTCCTGAGACCAGCTTCCATGAGAGCTATTTGGATCTGCCATAAATTAGCTTGTCCTGAGAGGAGAAAGCAATGCTTCCAAAGATAGTCATTCACTAGGTCAGGATGCCCTGTGGCACCTTCTCAGCTCTAAGCAGCACAGAACAATGGTGTCCAGTGTGCAGAGTGGCCTGGGTTAAGGGGGCAGTCTCAGCAGTCCGGGACCCCTCAGCAGATGGGCAAGCCAGGACTCAGAGGAGCAGAGGCTCCCAATGCCTTTGTGCCAGCGGCTTCATCCCACGTTCCTAATACTGACTACTCCTTACGGTACAACGGACCAGCCTTAATTGCTTTGTTTTTCTTGTTTTGTTTTCTTTGTTTTCTTCTTTTGAGACAGGGGCTTGCTATGCTATTGCCCTAGCTGATCCTGACCCAAGAGCTGAAACAATCCTTCAGGCAGGCCCAGCAGTCAGACTTAATGGTCTTCTTCTAAAAATGTGACGCTGGGGATGGATCCCAGGGCATCGGGTTGGCAGAAGGAAGAAAGTCTGGACCAAGCTTCGTTCAGAGAGGAAACTCTTGATGCCCATCTGACACACAGACATTGAGGGCTACCTCTGCAGAACCACATACGAGGACCCCAAGGTGTCCTTTCCCCTAGCTAGGCCAGGAGCAAGTAAGGGCTGACAGAGCTAAGCAGAGGAAGCAGGCTTGGAAGGGAGAATCTGGGAGCAGCGTAGAAAGCCCTAGGCCTGGACCAGAGCATCCAGGTCAAACTACTCACACTTCAATTCTCAGGTTCTTTATCAAGGAAAGGGGCTGGAACTATGGGAACAAAACTATGAAGAGGTCACCGACCATTCTTCACCTCACTGGGCACTCTACTAGGGATAAAAATGCAGTCGTTGCTCAGGTAGAACCTTGAGTGCCATATGCAGAAGAGTTGTATAAAATCTTTTAGTTTTTGGACAGTTGAATCTCCAAACCAATCAGTGTGTCTAAAGAATATTCACGCCCCCCCCCAATATTCTTTCCCTCTCCTGTTTCTGTCTCAGTGGTTCTCAACTTGTGGGTCGTGGCTCCTTTGGGAGGGGGTCAAATGACACTTCCAACAAGGGTCACCTAAAACCATCAGAAAACACAAATATTTACATTATGATTGTAACAGTAGCAAAATTACAGTTATGACATAACAATGGAAATAATTTTATGGTTAGAGATGCCACTACAACATGAGAAACTGTC
The DNA here is from genome assembly GCA_028555095.1 of Dicrostonyx torquatus. Classification (NCBI taxonomy): domain Eukaryota; kingdom Metazoa; phylum Chordata; class Mammalia; order Rodentia; family Cricetidae; genus Dicrostonyx; species Dicrostonyx torquatus. Next base: position 925,861 of record JAQHUG010000302.1, on the reverse strand, counting down.
TTCAAGGGTCACAGCACAAGGAAGGCTGAGAAGCACCGCTCTGTCTGGCACTGAGGCTAGAACCCAGGGCCTATTCCTGTTAGGTAAGGGCTGTACCACCCGGCTTTTTAGGGACTCTCAAGGTAAACATTTTGTCACTACTCACATGGCCCAGCCTGAGGTTCTCTATGATTCTTATGGCTTAATCGCTCAGTCTCTTCAAAATCCTGACAAACTCCCCATCTGCTCCCTACCTAGCTGTCTCTCATGGAGTTCTAAGCTTCTGACAGGAACAACCTCAGATGCATTTTTCTGAATAAGTCAAATTCTTCCTCATCTTTGAAACTTTGCAAACACACTCCAAGTCCTCAACTGAGATTGCTCGGTGTGACCACTCCTGCCCTGCTCCTAAGCCAGTGTGTCACAAGCAGATTCTGCCATGTCCTCAGCAGTCCTTGCTGTGTAGAATGCAGCAGGTGCCAGATGAATGCAAATGGTGCCCTGGTCTCTCTCTCTCTCTCTCTCTCTCTCTCTCTCTCTCTCTCTCTCTCTCTCTCTCTCTCTCTCTCTCTCTCACACACACACACACACACACANCACACACACACACACACACACACACACACACATACACACGCAGCCAGTTAATTTTTCTCTTCTATTCACAAGTTGACTGGCCTGACCTCACCCTGTGAGATGCCACAGGGATTAGCTAATGAATGTTGGTGATTCCCTGGGGACATTGGTTTGTTAATATTTAACAGATACAGCTGAGAGAGCAGTGACCCAGGAAGGCCATGATGAAAGGCTCTGAACATCTTGGACCATCAGGAATCCTCTTGCACGCCCTGGGTGGGAGGCCTGCACTCCACTCTTGGCAAGGCACAGCCCAGCAAGCAGCCTGGAGGCTCAGCCCCACCCCACCATCCAATACACATACTGCTCCTCTCCTGGGGATTCTAGACCTCCAGGGATTCTGGGAGATCTAGAGGCCACCATCACTGCTTTGGATCCTAGTCCCCATTCCCAGGGCAGAGAATGGAGCCTGGGAATATGAAGGAGCTAGAATAATGGAGAGCAGTGGCCACTGGTAGTGAATAAATCAATGCAAAAAGACCTGTGCCAGCTGCAGCCCACCGGGAAAAGTCAGCATAGCCTTGAATTATTCTGTTTATACTTAATACAAACTGATAGTTTGAACTTAATTTAGTAGATTGGGCTGCGGTTGCAGGCCATTCACCAAGACAAACACATGGAGCAGTTTTTGCCCCTCCAGATTCGTTCAAAGCCGTGGCACGACTCCACACCAAGTCTTGCTGCTTTCCTGGATAACTTCATTGTCTAAACAGACTGATTATTTACAAACTAGGGATCACAACCTATTAGTGTGTCTTGAAATTAAGTTAGAGGGTTGTGGCAGCATTATTTTTTAAAGAAACAGAAAAAGAACATGTCAGAGTACTTCACCTAAAAGAAGTGTGGTTTGGATTATTACTTAAATAATTTTTATTATTAAAATAATAATTTAATAATTATTTAAATAAATATTTAAGTGATTTATTAAATAATTACTTGAATATTACTTAAATAATAATTAAATAATTTGGATTATTTATTTAAATAATATACATTATATAACACATACGAATGAGATATGATTTCAATAATATATACCTATATAACAGATGATAGTGTAAATTACATTTTTTATTGTGCATCATAACAAAAACTTAAAGATATTATTTGGCCTTACAAGGGAAAAAAAATTCTGACAGTCAGGGACATTACAGTAAGTGAACTCAGCCAGCTACAAAAGAAAATATTACTCAATACCATTTATATGAGGCTCCTAGAATAGCCAAATTCATCAAGAAATTCATAGAATTCCACAGGCTAGGAATGGTGTCAGGAGCAGAGTTTCAGTTTTTATGAGGAAAGAGCTCCATGGGGATGGTGATGACGGCATTGATGACAGTGGGAATGATGGTGATGATGGCATTGACGACAGTGGGAAAGATGGTGATGATGGCATTGGCAATGGTGGGGATGATGGTGAGAACAGCATTGGCGACAGTGGGGATGATGGTGATGACGACATTGGTGACAGTGGGGACGATGGTGATGATGGCATTGGCGATGGTGGGGATGATGGTGATGATGGCATTGGTAATGGTGGGGATGATGGTGATGACTGTAACCAAATTCAACTTGAGTCACTGTATTCTTCAGGCCAGCCTCAAACTCTATCGTCCCACCTCTGGCTCCCAGGTAGTAGGACTATAAGCATGTGCCACCATACCCTACCCCACATTTTTTATTCCAGCACCCCAGTTCTGGGGCTGGGAACCCAAGTTCTTTGGGAAAACAGTAAGCACTTTATCTGAGGAACCATCTCTGTACTCCACCTCACATACTCAATCTTAATGCACTTAACGCAGTGAGCTTGGTTCACTTTTAAAGGTTAAGATGGTAAAATGCCCTGGGCTTTATTGTTGTTTTGTTGAGATGGAGTCTCGTTAAGTAGCCTAGACTGGTCTGGAACTTAGGGAGATCAGTCTTCCGCGGCCTCCGGAGTGCTGGGATTAGAAGCATGTGCCACCATGCCTGGCTGCTAGGTGCATTTTACCACAATTTATTTTAAACTGTGGGAGAAGCCTCCTGGGTCTTTAATATTTAAACTGACCTTCATCTTCCCTCACACCCATTCTCCAGCCCAACTCTGGGCAGGAAACTCTCTCCCCTGTTTTCCCACCTCTCTCATCCCCCCTCTATCCCCCAACACACAGCAGCATTTCTGCTCTCTCTCTCCCTGCTCTGTTGGTGATGCCACCTCCACTACCCTGAGGTGCTGCAAGAGTCTTAAGGACTAGAGTCCTGCCCCTTCTAGCTCACCCTCTGAATTGGGAGTGCCATTTCTAAAATTCCAAAGTGACATTAACCCTGAACAAGGCAGGCATGGTGACAGGGCTTCCCATTGCTCTGCCTCCCGTCCTCCCTGTCCTTCTGAGTGGGGGACACACACCCCAGACTTACTTTACTTCTTGCAATACATTAAGATCGCAAAACTGAGCATGGAGGTGCATCCCTGTAATCCCCGCACTTGGAGGGGAGGTCAGTGCCATGCAACAGGCTTACTGCATGCAGTAGGATGCCGAGAGACAGGAGGTTGATCAAATGGGTGGATTCCACAGGTTTGGAGATTCAAACCTGCAATCAATTTCTATCAACACGTCCAGACGGAAGCATCTCAGTCAGAGCTTAAAGGCGGGTTTGTCCCAGAGGGACAGACGCGCTTGTGTTTGCACAAGACACCATGGTTTATAACCACTGTCATATTTATTTCTTACTTGGCAAACTTCATGGCATAAAAAGTAAGCTGGAAAACCAATCAATGAGGAATAAAGTGGGCTTTGCATGAGGTCAGAGGGTTAGCAAGGGCTTGAGGCAGAACACGCGTTCGTGTCTCTCACACACTCGTTTTACTTCTTTCCCATAATCCGTCTCACCCGCTGAGAGGAAAGTATCAGAATAATCAAACCTGAGATCAAAACGTCAAGAGAGCAGCAAGTGCATGCATTTCCCGGCTTCTCCAGTGCCCAACCAAGATCCTGGGTCACGGGTCCTTTGTAAATTTAACTAGCTCCATTCTAAGTAAATTCTCCTGATGCCTTGATCCTCCAGTTTCTAGAAAAAAGAAAGAAAACAAAGTAATTGAAAGACCTGGGCTTAACAAGACATCCCAATCAATACCTTCTTACATTGACCCTGAGGTTCTGGAGTTGCACACAGTTTGCATTGCATTGCCTCTCAACAGAGGGAAAAAAAAAAACAAAACCTCGTATCATGTATGTCCATCCCTTCCACATCACAGTACAGAGAAAAGGAAGTGTGTCTCACCGTCCCCATCTGCCCTCTCGCACACCGCAAGGCCATCCTAATGGCATTTGGAAAAAGATCTATTTCCTCTATTCAATCTCTCGTTGCTGTTGCTCATTTTCAGACTGTCTCCAAAGTTGGACATGTGTCAGCACCAGAAAGAGTCTGGTTCAAAACCAAGAGTCGAGGAAGGTGACTTGATGGTCCTGAAGCGTGGCCAGGAACTCAATTCAGCGCATCCCAGGCACATCCTGGCATCCAGGGCATGTCCACAGTGCCCGGGACATGGGGCTGCTGCACATGGGAAAGCACTCCAGGTGCTGGTCCTCTGCCCACACACCCATCCACCCTTGCTACCATCTCCATCTGGATCAGCGAGGCCCTGTCAACAGTCTTCTGGGAAGGCGAAACTGTCTGAAGCCTGAAGCTCTGGCTTCAGAGCCATGGACAAAGCCCGTGTGACCGCAAATCCTGACTTTTCTAGAACCGTCCAGACCCCAAAACTCTGTTTTCATTTACCACAAAATCGCCAAACTATCCACAGAAATTTGATATTTCTGTTTCTAAAGAACACCTCTGAGGAAGCCTCACGCATCTCCAATTAATAATAAATGATCCTTTGACAGGCACCATGTCCATTTTTGTTTTGTTTTAAAGTTATGGTCTGTGAATCCAAGCTTTCCAGCAAGCAGTGACTCCTTTGCTTGCTTCAACCTAGAATCCCAGCTAGTGCCTCCTCCCATCTGATCTGAAGACGTCATCGGGCTTATCAGTGGACAATACCACTTAAACTCTGGTTCAAAACCAAGAGTCGAGGAAGGTGTTGATGGTCCTGAAGCTTGGCCAAGAACTCATTTCAGCGCATCAAAGGCACATCCTGGCACCCGGGGCATGTCCACAGTGCCCGGGTCACGGGCTGCTGGTCTTAGCAGACGTTGATAACTTAGTGGGTATGTTTTAGCTTCTTCTCTGACAGCGAAGCACCCAGTTGGCCTCCTCATGAGTTCCACAACCGTGCTCTCATCGCCATAAGCATTTTAACACCTTCCTGATAGTTTCTTCTCGGAATTACCCGGCATTATGTTTGCAAATTCTATGTCCCTCAGTGCTCTGGGCATAAGCATGATGTTTTCCAGCCTCCCCAAAATGCGCCTCAGAGCCAGGCAGTGGTGGTGCACGCCTTTAATCTCAGCATTCGGGAGGCAGAGGTAGGAGATCTCAGTAGTTTGAGGCCAGCCTGGTCTACAGAGCAAGTTCCAGGACAGCCAAGACTACACAGAGAAACCCTGTCTTGAAAAGACAAAGAATAAAATTCACCTCAGAATGAATGGCTGAGCAGCCCTCACCAAGAAGGAAACATTAGATTCAAAAGGCCAAGAGGCTCCACAGACAGCTTCTCTCTGTGTGAGGAGAGAAGGGTCTCTTTCTGGTGATCATGACAAACATTCCCAGGTGACAAACAAATCCTAGGAAGAAGTTGTGCAGGGGTCTAAGGACCCGTGGGAATGGTGTGTGCTTCATACCCAGGGATGGTAGAGAGGATAGCTTAGCATCCAAAGCATTTGACTGGTAGAAAGGGGGGAATTAATACCAATTCCATTCTCTGGGAGGACAGAAGCACTGCTACGAAAAATCAGTGCTGGGCTAGAACCTCCTTTGAAATAGTACTAGTTAAGCCGGGCCGTGGTGGCGCATGCCTTTAATCCCAGCACTCGGGAGGCAGAGGCAGGCGGATCTTTGTGAGTTTGAGACCAGCCTGGTCTACAAGAGCTAGTTCCAGCGCAGGCTCCAAAGCTACAGAGAAACCCTGTCTCGAAAAAAACAAAAAAAAAAAAAGAAAGAAAGAAAGAAATAGTACTAGTTACTGCCTTAGTAACCGTAGATTACAATCTGTGTGACTTGTCAAGAGCCCTACAGATGAAAGCTAAGAGAAGCAAAACAGAAGAACTGGAAATCCAGCACAGCTAGGAAGCATAGATAAAAAGCTGCTCCCCACACAGGCCGCCCCAGATGAAGAGAAGGTAAACAAACGATGCCAGCCAGGGTCGTCCAAAGAAACAAGAAAGAGTTCTATAAATATAACCAGAAAGAAAATATTTGTTTTAGCTGATGAGATCACCACTCGTGGCTCATAGCAGGGATCTTTTGTTGCTCCCTTAATTGAAGCTTGGAAAAGAGTAGAAATCAGACAACCAGCCCACAAGGTTCCAGAGAGGCGGCCCAGGTTAAATTAGATGCAGCTGGAGTCATTCAGGCTTGATACCATCAATCTGGACTTTGGCCTGTGTTTTTGTGGACATGTTGGCTCTCATTCTTCCCATCTACGCCTTACCCAACACCCACCTGGCTAGAATCTTACACTAGGAAATGGGGACAAGAACAGGAAGAGGCAGATAGCAATGGGCTGGACACAGACCTAGGGGAGGGGCAAGGTCTCACGCTCTCCACAACTTTCTCTGTGGATACTGACCATAGCACAAGAGTCAGGAGTGTTGGAGGCACCCACACGTATTCAGTGCCTGCCATGTGCCAAGTTAGAGTCCTAGGCAGTAATGATAGATCCCTGCACCACGAACCTTGTGTTCAAGAGTTCAAGGTGTGTTGTTGGAGAGAGATGACATACATACATAATGACTGTATGAGGTAATCACATGCTGATAATCGCTACACAAAGAATTAAGTACAGATAAGCAACTGGGGCCCCTTTAACTCAGAAGTTAGGGTAAGCTGTCTGAGCAGGTGTTATTAAATTTGGTATCTGAAAGATGAAGATGCAACAGGTGAGATTGGGAAGACAGACAAGGTAGTAGCCCTGGGGGTGAAGAGGGCAGAGAGAAGAAGCTGCAAACTTGAAGGGCCAGTTTTATAGAATCTTGTGGGCCACAGGAAAGAGTCTGTTGGATGTTTTAGGGGAAGGACGAATACAATCAAATACAATGATGCAAGAACTGCTTGAGGAACACGGGAGCTGGGTGCTGTGGAGAGGGACTGTAATCCCAGCATTCCACACAATGAGGTAGGAAAATTGTGAGTTCAAGACCAGCCTGGGCTAGATACTAAGAAGGTGGAGGAGAAGAAGGAAGAAGAAGAGGAGGAGGCGGACGAGGAGGACGAGGAAGAAGAAGAAGAAGAAGAAGAAGAAGAAGAAGAAGAAGAAGAAGAAGAAGAAGAAGAAGAAGAAGAAGAAGAAGATTAGGAAAGATTCCCTTCCTCATAGAGGGGTGCGAGAATAGACACTGGGATACCTGGAAGGGGCATTGGCCCAAGGAAGAGAGAATGGAGGAGTAGGAGTGGGGTTACCAGCCCATCAGTAAATGCACAACGACAGTAAAATAAAGAGAACTTACAATGAAGCTCTATGAGATTTAAGAGATGCAAAAGTTCCTGGTTTCTTTCTTTGTCTTTTTTTTTAAAAATAGTATACTTCCTACCACCAGATTTTCCACATTTTCAGCTAACTGTGGTTGGAAATTACTAAATGGAAGATTCCAGATGTAAATAATTCATAATTTTTAAATTTCTGGCCATTCTGAGTAGCATGAGATCTCACACAGGCCCCTCTGTGTGAGACATGACTCATGCATCTGTGTCATGCATTTGTGCTGCATGTGTGCACAGATACCGACATTCTTGTATCTGTGTTGCATTGCATGTGTGCATAGAATACCCACATTCCTCACTTACCATGGTTTGACTTGTGATTTTTGGGGGGTTTTCTTTGGTTTGGTTTTTCAAGACAGGGTTTCTCTGTGTAGTCCTATCTTGGAACTCACTCTGAAGACCAGGCTGGGCTTGAATTCAGAGATCCACCTGCCTCTGCCTCCCAAGTGCTGGGATTAAAGATTTGTGCCACCACCACTTGGCATGATTTATGATTTATTTGACTTTACAAAAGTCACATGGAACTGATATGCAACTGGCCGAGACCCTTGTGAAATTTTGGATTTTGGTCCTTCCCTGAGCCCCTGGCCTTCTGTAGGATATCCTATCATGATGCTTAGAATGAATCCCTCACAGATGAGAGGTACTACTTCAGGAAGATGGAAGAAAGTAGAAAAATGAACAGACTTGGTGTGAGAGGGAACAAGGACTTTGATTTGGACCGTCTGAGTCTGAGTTGCGTACTGGAGACCAGGAGAGAACAGAACCAGGACATGGAGTCTGAAGCCCAGCGAGTCAAATGTGAGAGTCAGCAGACACATAGTATAGAAATCCACCAGACTGAACAAGACTCCCAAGAGGAGCACAGATGGGAGGGAGGGGCATTGGAAAGACCGGGCACACCAAAGTGGAAAGAGAAATAGAGCCAGAAAGCGTAACAAAGGAAGATCTTCAAAGCCAGGTGATTTGTTTTTTCAGACAGCATTCCTCTGTGTAGCCCTCTGTACTGGAACTCAGTCTGTACTTCAAGCTGGCCTTGAACAAAAAGATCCACCTGCCTCTGCCTCCCAAGTGCTGGGATTAATGGCAGGCACCATCACCACCTGGCCTTTGACTTCTTATTCTGAGACAGAATCTCATTAAGTTGCCCACGCTGGCCCTGACCCTTCAGTTCTCCTGTCTTGGCCTCCTGAGTGCTGGATGATAGGTCTGTAGCACACACTCTCTATAACTCTGTCTCTACGTGTACTGAGACTCAAACTCAGGGCCCCACCCATTCAAAGTAAACACCTAATACCCAACTGTACCCCAAGCCCCCAATTTTTCTTTAATTTTAAATGATGAGAACAAAAGAAGATTAAGATTTTCAGGCAAAATAGGAAGTTGTCAAACCAAGATCTTGAGGAGAAAAGGAATGGGTCCCAGAGTCAAAGGAGAGGGTGACATTAGCCAGAAACAGACAAGAGGCAAGTATACTGCTAAAGCAAGGAGATGCCATCCACATTGGGGGGAGGGGCAAAGGGAAGAGGAGGTAAGTCTCCAGAAAGTATGAAGCAAGATCTTCATCTCATTGGAAAGATAGGGAGGAAAGGATGCTGGAGAGTCAGCATACAGAGAAGGGCCATGATCCTGTCTTCTCCAAGGGCAGAACAGAGATCACGGGGATGTGAAGTCTGGCAGGTGGGGACACTGCCATCTCTGACCACCTCTCACGACGACAGCTGTGCCATGGGCTTCAGTCCTTTCATTTTTGTTGAGCAGGTGTTTTGTGGGTGACTTACCTAGGGAGAGACTTACCTAGGGAGAGACTTACCCAGGGAGAGACTTACCCAGGGAGTGACTTACCTAGGGAGAGACTTAGCCAGGGAGAGACTTACCCAGGGAGTGACTTACC
>JAQHUG010000302.1:900821-915916 GCA_028555095.1 Dicrostonyx torquatus | reverse complement strand
GACTTACCCAGGGAGAGACTTACCCAGGGAGTGACTTACCCAGGGAGAGACTTACCCAGGGAGAGACTTACCCAGGGAGAGACTTACCCAGGGAGAGACTTACCCAGGGAGAGACTTACCCAGGGAGAGACTTACCCAGGGAGTGACTTACCCAGGGAGTGACTTACCCAGGGAGTGACTTACCTAGGGAGAGACTTACCCAGGGAGAGACTTACCCAGGGAGTGACTTACCTAGGGAGAGACTTAGCCAGGGAGTGACTTACCTAGGGAGAGACTTAGCCAGGGAGAGACTTACCCAGGGACATAAGTGTGAGCAGCATAGCATGTTCCGTCTGGTTGTAGCAAGACCTTTTATAGCGAATTAAATACTTTGAACGCAAATAGGATTCTTTTTGGAGATGAAAGATTGTGCTATTAAGAAGGATACTGCCAAAGCAGTATACAAAATAGTGCTGGCCAGGGGGTGGGACACCTACCGGTGACCTTCTGTGGATGCTAGTGGGAAGGAGCCAGGACTAGCACTGGAATTGGAAGAGCAGGTTCTGAGAACCTGTAGTCCTCTAGACTCTGACCCATCTCCATCATGTGTTCTACCCACAAGATCGCTTTCATGAATCACCTGCTCTGTCTGATGATAGTCCATCTATGTCTTCAGCGGAAACAGCAGCTAGACCCTCACTCAGGAGGCTTCCCGTTCTCTGGGAGTACCATCAGCTCACAGACCTACCTCTTCCTAACACCATACAGCCACGGCAAAGAGCTAATTGAGATGTTCTAGCAGAAACATAGCCAGAAAGAACATAGTGATCCGGACACGTCTCTCTCCTCTCATGATAAGCCCATTCCTTTTTTTGTTTGTTTTGTTGTTGTTGCTTTTCACGACAGTGTTTCTCTGTGTAGCCCTGGCTGTCCTGGAACTCGCTTTGTAGACCAGGCTGGCCTCAAACTCACAGAGATCTGCCTGTCTCTGCCTCCCACTACTCACTTGGTAAGAAAAGAAATTCTGTAGGTGTGCTGGCAATAAAGGCATGAACCCCCATGCCTGGCAAAGAATTTTACTTTTGGGGGATGGGGAGGGCAGGATAAGCCCATTCTTATTCCTTGATAGCAGAACAGTCGTTTTGGTTCCTAGTAATTATCCCTCACGTCCAACTCTGAGGCTTCTTTCTCTGAGGCCTTGGGGACATATCCTTGCAGGAGGCCTGTATGTGGCAGGCTGATGAGAGTGACTGGAGACACTTGGGTTTGGGCTCCAAACACGTGCTCCTCATGACACACCAGAAAGGAGCAGCCAAGGATTGCTCTGAACTGACAAAGTGACTTCTGAGTCTGGACTTGCTGGCAAAACTGCTTCCCTAAAAGGCAACTCAAACCCTAAGTCCTGCCTGCCTTTCTCTGGAACTCTGGCCCCCTGCCACCACACTGCTACCAAGACCTCTTTAGACTCTACGGGGGCAGGGTTCCTCTTATCCAGTCCCTTAGCTCAGTCCTTCAACTCCCCCTTGACTGCTTGCCATCCCCTCGTGATAAGACAGAGTCAGAAAACCCTTCCAGTCCAACTCTAGGAAGGCAAACTGTCCCCTGCTCCATCTAGTGTGAAGCCCAAGTCTTCAGGCTCTGGGTTAGTCTCCTGGATTCAGCTCCCAAAAGCTTCATTCCAGTCCAGGACACTTCAGAACCTAAACTCCAGTGGTGGGGTGGGATCTCAGGATGTCCTCCGTCTTTCCTGGACTGTCAGATCACTTGGAAGTGAGATGAATTCGGGTTGTGACTCTCTCTCTCTCTCTCTCTCTCTCTCTCTCTCGTTTTTTTTGAGATAGGTTTCTCTGGGTAACAGTCCTGGCTGTCCTGGAACTCAGTTTGTAGACCAGGTTGGCCTTGACCTCACTGAGATTCACCTGCCTCTACCTCCCAAGTGCTGGGTTTAAAGGCATGCATCACTACGGCCCAGCTGGGGTTATAACTCTTTAGAGCAGCCTATCAGACCCTGAAAGAAAGGGGGCTCAAAGGCACTGTAAGTCTCAAATCCCATGCCCTCTGAAAAGCATCTCAGAAAGCAGGAAAAGGAGAGATGAAGGGAGGTGCTGCCATTGCTGAGGCATCAGGAGGCTTTCTCAGGTGCACCCCGGGATAAGGACAGTGCCACAGGCCTCCTGTGTACAGTCACACCTTGTCACCTCCCTCTTCTGCAGCGCTGCCATCTGCCCAAGACAAAGTCTTCCGACAGTTCAACTGGAGTACCCAGGCCTTGTAAGCAGCAGGAGGGGTTTACGAAGAACTGAAATGAACGTGAACTGATGACTGACTTGGATGTGAGAGGGGCTAGAAGGGACGTCTGCTGAAGGACAGATAAAAATTGGGTCTTTGAGAAAGATAAGTGAGAAGCAGCCAGCTAACAGCTGCAGTGAGCTGTGGCTGGCCTGCTGAGCCACCCACAGAGCCGTGTGTGTGTGTGTGTGTGTGTGTGTGTGTGTGTGTGTGTGTACATGCGTACGCACACGCGCATGTGCACCCCCAGCCAGAACTACTCTAGCTTTGGGGTCCCTGCAGAAGGAACTGTGCTCCTGGGCACTCCTGGATCTGATCTAGCACTTGCTTTCTAAGTCTTTTTCTTTTTCTTTTCTTTTTTAAAATAACATGTTTTTATTATTTGAGAATTTCATACAATGTATTTTGATAATATTCCTTCTCTCTGCCAGCTCCTCCCAGATCCACCCTACCTCCCTACCCACCCAACTTCATGTTCTCTTTTTCTTTTTTAAACTCACTAAGTCCAATTTGTGATGTCCATTTTTTTTTTTTTGGCTCTTTATAGTTCATTGCATGGAGGAGTTACATTAGTTCCACATTTAAAGTGAATCCCAAATGGTTCAGTTATACAAGCTGTGAAGTTTTTGACTTTTGTTTTTCAGCTTGTGACAAGACAGAAGGGAATTGCAAGAAACCCTCTGAGGTTTCTGAGAGGCACCAGCCCTCAGAAACCATGAGCCTTCAGCTGGTGGTTCTTCGTCAGTCCAAGCTCTACAGGAGCTCGCATGGTAAGGCCAGGCTGGGCAGCCTGTAGCCGGACTGAATGTTGCCATTTGTTGGCTGCTCAGGGACAGTCCCACGGCAGGCAGACTTCCTACACACCTTCGCTGGTGGCTTTGTGTCACGGCCATCAGCAGTCCCTTGGGCAGAGTCAGGTCTTGCTGCCATTTCAATGTAGACTCCTCAGTGCCAGCAGGAAGTGGATCATCGCCATGACTCATGTCCACAAAGGGGTTGAAGGACAAGGGAGAGGTTCTGGATTGCAAGCATTTGCTCTGATTCCCTTTCCTTGGTGGAAACACGTGGTGGGAGCAAGAGGACTGGGGGTGCCGGACTGAAGTGAGGGACTCCAGGAAGAGGCTGCTGAACTTGGCAGCCCCCTCAGTCATGGGGCTCCCTGGACCCCTATATGTATTCACTTCCACACAGTGGATCTCTGAGATTTGTGTTTATTACACACTCTGAAGCCCTGGAGGAAAAGTTCCTTGTTTATCCTCAGGAGGCTTGTTTGTTTGTTGTTTGTTGTTGTTTTGAGACAGGGTTTCTCTGTGTAACAGCCCTGGTTGTCCTGGAACTAGCTCTGTAGATCAGGCTGACCTCGAACTCACAGAGATCCTCCTGCCTCTGCCTCCTGAGTGATTTATCCTCAGGAGCTTATTTACAGTTCAACCACACACACACCCTGTCTCTTTAATAAAATCAATGTGAAATACAACCAACAGAGCAAAGAAAGATTAAGAATACATTGTTATTAGTACCATGCAAAATACTCTTTTCAGTCTTTTATTTTTATTAGCATATGTCAATTACACATGATGAATTTCATCATGACGTTTCCATACAAGTATATAGTAAATTTGAATCACATTCACACACCCCATACCTTCTCTTGTCCCCTCCCACTCCCGTCTTCTCAATTAGTCCCCTGAAATGAAGGGGTTTTTTTTTGTTTCAAAGAACTGGGGGTATTGTTTCGTTTGTAATGCTAGGGATTAAACCTAGGGTGTCATACTTGCTAGACAAGCATTCTACCCCTGGGAAACAGGGAGGAAAGTGTTGTGAAGTCTTGTTCCCTTAGGACCCTTGAAGTAAATACATCTTTTCATTGTAGAAATGTTTATCTGATGATGGCCCGATTGCAAGCCTCCCTAAATTCAACTGAGGTACATCTTCAGTCCAGTTTGTTCTTTTTGTTTGTTTGGTTGATTGATTGGTTTTTCAAGACAGGGTTTCTCAGTGTAGTTTTGGAGCCTGTCCTGGAGTTCGCTCTGTAGACCAGGCTGGCCTTGAAACAGGGATTCTCCTGCCTCTGCCTCCCAAGTGCTGGGATTAAAGGCCACCACTGCCCAACTCAGTCTGTTCTTTTTCTAAAATTACTTTTTAACTGTGTATGTATGTGTGCAAGTGTGTGTCTGTGTTGTGTGTGTGTGTGTGTGTGTGTGTGTGTGTGTGTGTGTGAGTTCAGGGGTCAAGGGTGTAGTTCAACTGTAGAACTAACGTAATTGAGAGTTTTGCTTTGCAAAATAAGTACATAGTAAGAGTTGAGTGATTATGAATAAATTTGACTATAAAAATAGGGCATACAAATGATTTTGAAAGCTAGCATTGTGTTGCCCATCCTGGGAGGTGGTGGCAGAAGGATCAGAAATTCAAGTCCATCCTCACCTACATAACGAGTTCAAGGTCAGCCTGGACTACAAAAGACTCTATCTCAAGAAACAAAGACAAACAAAAATGGTAAACAAAGAGAAATAAAAATGGTAAATTTTGACATTTGATCACTTTTGTCACCTCTAAAAAAAGGACAAAACTGGGGAGATTGCTGCTTCTTTGCAAGCACAAAAGCCTTATCTAATCTCCAGGTTACCCAAACTAGGCATGTGACACACACCATTAATCCCAGTACCTGGGAGGCAGAAGCAGGGGGATTCTGTGAGTTTGAGATAGCCTGGTCTGCATAGTGAGCTCCAGCGGTACACGCTCAGCAGCAATGGCAGCATAGGGAAGGGCAATAAGAGCATCCTTGGTATTCTGGGGCCAGTTAGCTTTGCCTGACCCAAGCAAAAGTAGAACAAAGGTTGTCCTCTAACCTACACAGACACACACAGACACATCACGGTTTGTCCCCCAGAATAGTGGCTTTTGGAATTGTCATGCCTGGGGTGTGGTTCAACTGTAGAGTGCTCACTCAGCACTTTTCAGGTGCTGTGATCCATCCTCCCAGCACGGCAGATAACAAAATACACTGATATCAGGACCTCTGACAGTAGTAGGGGTAGAAAATGGGTGTCTTACAGAAAGACACGCAATCCTACCACTTTAAAAACAGTCATGGATGTGTGACATCTGTACCTATTGATTTCTGTCAACATAACACAAACCTAGACATATCTGAAGAGGGCATCTTAATTGATCATATGCCCCCATTAGACTGGATTGTAGGGAAGAAGACTTCGGGGCATTTTCTTGATTAATAATTGAAGTGGGAGGACCCAGCTCGCTGTGGGTGGTGCTACCATGGGCAAGTGGTCCTGGGTTGGAGGAGAAAGCAGGCTGAAGAAGCCAGCAAGCAGCATGCCATCGGCCTCTGCTTCAGCTCCTGCCCTGGCTTCACTCAATAGACTGTGATTCCGGATATAAAAGTTAAATAAACCCTTTCTTCCTCAAGTTGTTTTTGGTCACAATGTTTATCACGGCAATGGGAACCCTGACTAAGACAACACCTGTCATTTAATTTATATAATAACACTTCATAGTAGGTTTTGGTTTTTTTCCTCACGGGGACCAGGCTGGCCTTTAACTATAAGGATAACCTTGAACTCCTGATCCTCCTGCCTCCACCAAGAGCTGGTCCCCCTCTGTAAGCAACTGCTGCTCTCAGCCAGGAAGAATGTTTTGAAGAGAAATAGGAACCAACCTGTAGGAAAGGATTCAATGTGCATCAAGGCAACCTGAGAGTCCTCAAACTGTGCTGGCCCCCGTGTCCGGCATGCGCACCTGGCTGAACTTCCCTTGAAGAGGCCCTCTTTCCATCCCCGTCCTGTACCCCAAATCCTGAACTCCCCTGTGCCCACCTGAGACTTAACTGGCAGCCTCCCTGAGAAGGAAGAGCAGACTGCGTGCAGGGTGCCTGGTGTGGGGCCTAGGCATCAGGAGAGTAGGAGGGTGGGACGCGCCCCACGGGGAGAGCTGGCCAAGGACCATGAGTAGAGCCTGCTGTCCTTTGTCCACATCTGGGGATGGGAGTCCTGGCTGCCGGCTTTGGTCCCGTCCTTGGCCTCCATTCCGCCATGCTCTTCTTCTTGGCACAGCCACAGGCTTGCTGTGTCGCATGACCAAATCTCTGCACAGTTGACTCAGGGAAGAGAGTGAGGGAGAGGCTGAGACAGAGAGCAGCCACTCAGTTCTTACCATATTTGAAGCTAAATGATTCTCCTGGGTATGACTAAAAACTGCCACATAGTGTGTGGCTCTGTGGGACAATGTTTATCCAACATGCAAGAAGCCCTGGGTCCACAGGTGGTCCAAGGAAGAAAGGCCAACATCAGAGCACTCTTTCTCTAGGAAGACAATAAACCACTTTCCCCCACCCCTGAACTGTTCATGCCCACACCATCCTCTGTCTTCCACACATATGTTTCTGTTTGGTTGGCTGGTTTGTTGGTCAGTTGGTTGGTTGTATTGAGGCAAAAGCTCAGCTTTCAGCTCAAAAAAAATAAGAGATAGTTCATTCTGGAGCCAAATTTGAGTGACTATGACCCAGAAACACCTTTAAGTCTCTGCAAACACGATGTTCCAACATGAGGGTAGTTTCATGGAGTTTTTTTTTTTTTAGATTTTTTTTATGTATATATTTTACATATAAGTACTCTGCATATACATCTGCACCACAGAAGAGGGCATCGGGTCCCACTATAGATGGTTGTGAGCCATCTGGTGGGTGCTAGGAGTTGAACTCAGGTCCTCTGGAAGAGCAATGCTTGATTTTAACCAGTGAATTTTCTCTCCAGCCCCTGGCTCTCACTCTCCGTCCTTCTTCCTCTACCTCCCAATTTCTGGGCTTCACCACAACCTACAAGTTGCTCTGAATTGTCTGGAACAACAACCCTCCCCTGCCACCACCACCCCAAAACAAAAAACAAGTGCGTATAGACTCTCGCAATTCCTGAAAGAGCAATGAGCATTTTAACCAAGTAAGTTGTGTAGAAGATGTTAGATTCATACATTAACACCACCACCACCACCACCACCACCACCCAGAGACAATCAGTGGCTCTGGATTGATTACAGCTCCCATCTCTGATATCAACTCTTGAACTCCATCTTCCTGTTTTTCCATTAATGTGTGTGTTTCTCAGAGGGGAAGTTATCTACTAACGTCAAGCTTCACACACCGTAACTTTTAAAAATCAACCCTTGTGGTTTGGGGATGTACCTCAACGGTAGATGCCAGCACGAGAAAGGTAGGAGGCCAGGCGGTGGTGGCACACACCTTTAATCCCAGCACTTGGGAGGCAGAGGCCATCTCTGCTAATGTGGTTAAGATTTATTGTCTGCCCATATTGCCCCAGGCTACCTCCCTCAGCTGTACTTTACCAGCTAGGGGCCCATAGTGATGTGGCCTTACAAAAACTCAATTGTTTATGGCTTTGGTTTTCTTTGAGGGGGGGGCAGTTGTTTGTTTTAAGCAAACACGAGCAGAGGAAGCGGCTCAGCAGTGGAGTACTTAACTAACCTGTAAAAGGTTCTGGGTCCCATCCCAGCACTGCAAAACTGAGAACAACAGCAAAGAACTGATCTTCAATACACAAATGAAGCCGTGTATGATGACAGGGGAGAGGCATTGAGTCTACTACTTCTCAAGGGCACCAGCGGGAAAGCAGCATTCATTTAGATGTGGAAATTTTAATGTAATTTAAAAGCTAGCGGCTTTACAGTGCAGACATCTAAGCCACTTTTGAATCATAGAAGCAACAGGGCCTGGCAAAACAGGTCTGTTATCAAAGCTACTGAGGAGGCTGAGGCAGGAGAGTCAAAAGTTCAAGGCTGAGGCAGGAGGTTCAGAAGTTCGAGGCCAGTCCAGCATACAGAATGAACTGAAGGCTACCCCAGGCAATTGAGTGAGACCCTGTCTCAAAATCAAAAGAGCTGGTAACGTAACTAAATGCATTTACTTGTCATATGCAAGGCCCCAGGCTCAGTCTTCAGCACCACAGAAGAGAAAGTGATGGGAGGGGTGGGTGGCATGGAAGGGTAGAAAGAAAAAGGAAAAGAGAAAGAAAGCGAAAAAGAAACACACAAACTAAGAAGCGAACAGCCAAGGCTGCCTTGCTCAGTCCTTGGTTGACCCGTAGGAACTGTATAACGTGGATTAGCAGATTCGTGGCCAAATCCTGGTTCGGTGTGGTCTGCGGGCTAAGGACGTTTTTGTTTAAAAGCAGAATAGTATTTCATGACATGTGAAAATTATAGTAATCCCTGATTTCAGTGTGTATACACAACGTTTTACTGGAGCACAGCCACGCTCCTTTATTTACACAGTTTCATGGTCCCTTGTGCAAGATGACAAGTGTCAAGTGGTTGTAACAGAAACTGCATGGCCCTCAAAGCCTAAAATATTCACTGTCTGGCCTTTTACCAGGAACACTTACCAACTCTGCTCCCAAGCACTGCTCCTCAGGCCCTTGATTCAGCTTTAGGATGGGGCTTTCCTAGAAACAGAAGTCTTAAGCCAGAGGGCCTAGTCCACAGAGGGGGCTTAGTCTTCTCTCACATGAGAGAAGTATGGCATGCTCGTTTCAGCAGTGCATATCCTAAAATTAGAACGATACAGAGAAAATTAGCAAGGCCCCTGGGCAAGGATGACACGTAAAGAAATATGGTTGTGGATGGGAGCACGTGCCTTTGAACCCAGCGTTCGGGAGGCAGAGGCACGAAGATCTTTAAGTTGAAGACCAGCTTGGTCTACATATGGAGTTCCAGGACAGCAAAAGCTACATGGTCAAACTCTGTCAAGGAAGGAAGGAAGGAAGGAAGGAAGGAAGGAAGGAAGGAAGGAAGGAAGGAGTGTGGATGAGCTGGGGAGCTCGCTCCCTTGGGAGAGTTGTTGCGGGTCAAGCATAAGGACTTCAGTTCAATACACAGTGCCCACGGAAGAAGCTAGTGATCTCAGTGCACCTGCAATCACAGCGGGGAGTGGGGGGAGCGGGGGAGGACCTCTGGGGTTGGCTGACCGACTGGTCTGGTCAAATTGGTGAGTTCCAGGTTCAGTGAGAGATCCAGTCTCAGATGAGGTGGAGATGGCTCCAGAGGTAGAAATATTGGCCATGCAAGCCCTGATGCCATGAATTTGATCTCACATTGAAAAAAAAAAGTGTTTTGGGAAGGCACATGTCTGCCATCCCTATACTGAGATAGGCAGAGCCCTGGGGTTTGCTGCCAGCCAGCCTAAGCTATTTGGCAAACTCCAGGCCAGTAAGAGACACTATCTCAAACAAATAAATAATTCCAACATCTTAGGCTTATATTTAGCCTCTACACATTCATACAATCAAAAAGGAGAAACAAAGAAGAAAAGGAAGGAAGGAAGGAAAGAAGGTAAGAAGAAAGGAAGAAAGAAAGAAAAAAGCTAATTTATGGTGGGATACCTATTTATTTAGATTTCCACCTAAAGAAAACCAGGGTCTCATTAGTAAGGCAGAGAAAGACAGAAGATGAAAGCAAGGCAAGCATCTGTCTACATCCTGAGAACTAGGAAATGTCCATATCCTTTTCATTGCACACTGTGCAATAGTTTTTGGGTTTGTTTTGTTTTGTTTTTCTCTAGGGTTTCTCTCTAGCTTTGGATCTTGTACTGGAACTAGCTCTTGTAGACCAGGCTGGCTTTGAACTCACAGAGATCCGCCTGCCTCTGCCTCCCAAGTGCTAGGATTATAAACATGTGCCACCGCTGCCCAGCTGTGCAGTAGTTTATAGGCGGAGCTTTTTGTCAGGACCACCAGTCAGTTCTGTCCCACCAGCCACTCCTGAATAATCATACAGAGACTTATTATTAATTACAAATGCCTAGTTGAAAGCTTAGGCTTGTTACTCACTAGCTCTTGTAACTTAAATTAACCCACCTTTCTTATCTACCCTCTGCCACCTGGCAGTACCTTCTTCCAGCACAGCATGCTCATCTGCTTCCTCTTCACCTCACTCGCAACTCTTCAAACTCCCACCCTTCTTCCCAGCGTCCTCCTAGTCCGGCTCTCCCACCAAATCTCTTCCTGCCGAGCTATAGGCCAGTCATCTCTTAATCAATGAGAGTAACATATATACAGTGTAGAAAGAGTGTTTCACAGCAGTGGGTTCCTTTAAACACAGGAGCTCTCATGAGCAAAGGTCTCCACTCAGCTTCCTCAGGTCTAGCGCTTTACAAAACAGAGTTGATGTAGAGTAAGGCCTGAGGTTTTACAGCTTTCCTGTGGCACCGTGAGGAAATTGGAATTCAGAGAGCGCTGACAGCACCCGAGCTCACGCTGATTTCCAGTTGAAGTGGCAGAACTCAGACCCAGATCTCCAGTCCTATGTCCCTCTGCTTCCCTCTCACACACAGTACCAAAACAGCCCATTTTGATGACAATATTCGCTTTTGTAGGGAACACAACCACCCTCCCCCTTCATAAGAACAAACAGCACGGAGACAGGGTGGCGAAACCAAGGCGGCTTATTCCAGTCTTGCCAAGTCAGGGGCCAACCCACACAATATGGTGGTCGCACTGAGTAGGGTCGGAACTGCCATTCTCTTCTTAACTTTAAAAATATTTGTATTTTATGTGTACAAGTGTTTTGCCTGCATGTATGTAAGTGTGCTGTGTATGCGCAGCACCCGTGGAGGCCCGAAGACAGTTCTGGATTCCTGGAAACCAGAGTTACGGGGATATAAGCCACCTGGTATGAGGGCTAGAAACTGAACCCAGGTCATCTGGAAGAGCTGCAAGTGTTCTTAGCCAGGGAGCCATCTTTCCCCACCTAAAATTGAACCACAGTCCCTTGTGTGACAAGAGGGGACACTAACCTCTGCATCACCAAGGAGCAAGCTCTAGGGCACTTTTGTGTTGAAAGTGGACTGTCATTTTTTTTTCTCACAGTTTTTTTTTCTTTCATCCACATTGAGTATATTTTTATATTTAGTTTAACCTTTAATTCGATCTAAAATTTCTTCACTCTTTTCATCACAGGACTTTTGACCTGATTCCACACCTGGATGCATAATATTATTTTGTTGATATGTCAGGGGCATTTGTTTATTAATTGTTGCTTCAATGAGCCTTTGGATTAACCCTCTCTCACAGAGAATGATACAGCAGCCAGCTGTGGTTAGGATCCTTGCCACCAGGATGAGAGAAGGCTAAAGCCATTACATCTTTTCATGTTCCAAACCTCCCCTCTAATGAATCAGCAAATGGATGATCTGTCCTTGAGTTTTCCGCTAACTCGGTGACAAGGGCAGTCAGACGGGAATGGGCAAAGACCAGCAGTCTTAACTGGGCAGTGGTGGTGCACACCTTTAATCCCAGCGCGCAGGAGACAGAGGCAGGCAGAGTTCTGTGAGTTGGAGACCAGCCTGGTCTACAGAAGGAATTCCAGGACAGCCAGGGCTACACAGAGAGAAACGCTGTCTCAAACCCCCCCCCGCCCTCTCAAAAAAAAAGAGCAATAGTCTTGGGCTGGAGAGATGACTCAGTGGTACAGTTAACCCAGTCCACAGTCTTTAATTTTTAAGGCTTACTTTTATCTATATATATGTATTTGTACATGTGTGTACATGCCACATGTATGCCCATATTCATGGAAGCCAGAAGAGGATGTTGGATCCCCTGGAGTTGGAGATACAGGAAGTTGGGGTTTTTTGAGTTTTCTGTTTGTTTGTTTTTTGGGGTTTTTGTTTGTTTGTTTTGGGGGTGCTTTTAGTTTATTTTTTGGGTGTTTTTTTGTTTTTGTTTTTGTTTTTGTTTTGTTTTGTTTTGTTTGAAGGCAGAGTTTCTCTGTCCTGGCTGTCCTGGAACTCCCTTTGCAGACCAGGCTGGCCTTGAACTCTCAGAGATCTGCCTATCTCTATCTCCAAGTGCTGGGATTAAAGGTGTGCACCACTGCCGCCCAGCTGGAGAAACGTTAGTAAACGGACAGCTTTGGGTACTGGAAACCAAACTCGGGTCCTCTGGATGAACAGCTAGCCATCTCTCCAGGTTCCCAACCAACATTTTTGTTTATTGTTGAGCACTGGAAATAGCTGATTCCAATCCTGCTGCTGCTGTTTGGTTTCTTGCCCTAAATTCATTGGGAAACACCCTGGGGACTCCTATAGAATCAATGCAGACATGAGAGTCAAAGGAAACAGATATGAGCCTCTTAATCCAGTGATTAGTCTTTCTAAAGGGAGGGAAATTAAAGGCCCAGCTCCTACACTAGCTGGGTAGAGGGCCTGAGCAAAGGTTCCCATCAATGTACTACCATGTGTCAGCTGGGGAGACACTGTGCCCAGAGTGATTGCTGTTTGTTTCTTTGTCAATTGAGACATTCTGGACATGGGTAGAGACTCCCAGATCCCTAACTGGGTAAGAGAAAAAAAAATCCATCCTTCTGCCATGTGAGATGTGAGGAGTAATTCACTCTCTCGGCTGAGGAAGGAGGAAGTTCAGGCGGGCCAGTCTGTATTGTGAAGAACGAGAGTAATGGACTCCAGCAAGTCTCACTGCTCTGTGTGCCCTTATCCTGAAACAAACCCAGCATGCAACTGCCTCCAGCACACAACACTCTGGTGTGCGTCTCATCTGAGGGGAAAGGGTATTGCTGGACCTGGGGGTGTCCTGACTCCCTGAGAGTCTGCAGTGTAAACCTAACCCATTCTGCCAAAGCATTTAACTCTCTGCATCCAAGTTCTGTTTCTAAGGCCTGTGTCTTAAACCCTTGATTTCTACTTCTTCTATCATCCGCGGGTCTTTCAGGAGTCCCTTTGTGTGGCCCTCTAGGGACTTTCGGTAATGGTTCAGTTAGGAGGGGCTGAAGATCTGGCAAAGATATAGAGCCAGGCTACCAGAAGGATCCAGATTCGTCCATTCCCAGTCCTTAAGGCCTGGGACTGGGGGGTTTGTTCCATGTTAGAGCACTTGCCGAGCAAGCATAAAGTCCTGGATTTGGTCCTTAGTTCTGGGAGGCAAACCCGTAAGTCCTGTTTGAAAGGACCTCAAAGTCAGTACAAGACACCCCAAGACCGAGTTCTCAGCACAAAGGAGATTTATTTACCTCAGAGGAACAAAGGGCATAAAATAAGAGACAAAGACAGAAGACAGAATGAGGGAGAGGGGAAGAGGAATGAGGGAGAGGGGAAAGGGATGTTTGCCCCAGAGGGACAAAGAACGGCCTCTGGATAGAAAGGAGACAAATGTGGCCCATAGGCAAATGGCAGTTTATAAAGGAAAAAGAGAAAATCCCATGTTAGGATGAGGTGTTTAATTTTGATTGGACAGGTTAATCAGGGTAGTCAAAAGGGGGCTTTTGATTGCTGGACTTAAATACTTTAATAGCTGGAACTGGTGGTCATCTCAGAAGGGGGAAGTGGCCAAATAAGGGAATAGACTTTGGTGACTGGTGTTAAGAATGTAATCTAACGCTTTTTAAACAAGGAAGAAGCAGTGGGGGGAGGGCAAGGCCTGCCAGAGCTTGTCCGCCATGCTTGGGCCTCCTGGAGGCCCTGGACCGTTGACTTCATCTGCTTTAATTATGGTTTCAGGGAGAGGGTTACATTGTTGACAGTCTCAGGTCTACAGGACAGATAGCTTTGGTATGAGAGTACCTACAGAATAAGGTGTTGTCTGTCAATTGTAGGCTATGGTCTACTGTCCAGGAGACTGGGCTCCCTAGTAGGTAGACTTTTGGGAATCAGAACAGAGATATTTGTTTAAACTGCTGAGAGCCCCTCTGGCTATAGATGTTCCCACAGTTTTAAATTAGGCAGGTTTCTACTTTTACAGTTTGAGGCTCACTTTGGTGATGCTTATCTGGTTTATCACTGGGTATCCCCACCTATTATCCATTTGTCTAGCTCCCTAATGTTCCATGCCTAGTTACTTAACCCAGGACATTTGTTATCACCATAATTAAGAGGTTCAAGGCTCTTTCAGTTTTAGGGCCTCTCCAGGTACCCTTATCACTTTCCAATTCTTCTGTCCCTTGGTTCATGTTTACCAGTCTGTGGTGGTTTGGAAGAAAATGGCCCCCCAAAGGGATTTGCACTATTAGGAGGTGTGGCCTCATTGAAGGAAGTGTGTCACTGTGGGGGCAGGCTTTGAGGTCTCATATATGCTCCAGTCATACCCAGTATCACAGATCATTTCCTGTTGCCTGTCCATCAAGATGTAGGGCTCTCAGCTCCAGCAGCATGTCTGCCTGCATGCCACCATGTCCCATTACGATGATAATGGACTAAACCTCTGAAACTGTGAGCCACTCCATTAAATGTTTTCCTTAATAAGAGTTGCCGTGGTCATGGTGTCTTCACAGCGATAGAAACCCTAAGACACTGTCCTTAACTCAAGCATCATGGGCCCTGCCTTTGTTCTGAAGTTCATACGGCAGTCTCAGTGGTCAGAAACACTTGGCAGGAGTTTTTTCTGCTGAGATGAAGCTTGTCCAAATCTTCTGGTTGGTACTGATAAACCTTGAACTCCAAGGGTAGGACCCAAGATAAAAGTCCCTTAAATATGATGACCAAGCAGGAGATATGGCCCGTACACAGTTTTTCAAGAATCAGTCTCTCTGTTTCATTTTGGAGGTACAGTTCCTCTACCCATATGTTGTAGACTACATAACATCGCATAATTGGGAAGATCCCAGGTCCCTTCTGGAAGCTGTTCTAATCCTGAGAAGAGCTACAGGGAGACTGTAGTAGAAAGGGGCTGCCTGCTGGTTCCCAGCTGCTCAGTCCCAAAATAATCACACAGAAACTATATTATTTAAAACACTGCTTGGCCCATTAGCTCTAGCTTCTTACTGGCTGACACTCATATCTTAATTTAACCCAT
>JAQHUG010000302.1:883771-896656 GCA_028555095.1 Dicrostonyx torquatus | reverse complement strand
TGCCTCTTATGCTGGAATTCAAGTCATGTGACACCATAACTGGCTCAATCCAGATTTTAGTCAATTATGCCTTTCTAAGAAATACTTTTATCCCCACTCGTCCTAATCTTTGCTCCAGGTGTTTGTCCCCATGATAACATGAGTTCTCATAGGGAAGGAGCCTCATCCCTACCCGCTCCATTCATATATATATATATATATATATATATATCACATCCATACCAGAAACACTGTTTATTACTATAGAAAAATCATGCCTGGACCTGGAAATGCAGACTCAGAATGCTTCCTATTCACAGGCACCCCAATTTATCACTGTGGTGCAGTTGGGGAAACTGAGGCTCTTGCTGTGGAATGGAGGCTTTCTGGCCTGTGGTTTGGGGAGCTAGGCCTTAAGCCATAAGATAGAAGGAGCAGGGAAGTGTTTCATGCCTCTGAGGGGCAGGGCAGATGCCGCCACAGCGGGAGTCAACAAGGAGACAGGCCTGTGAGATGAAGTCAACCACTGTCCTGGGTCCTGGCTCCCTGCCACCAGCTAACTCTGTTCTTCCTCCCTCCTATTACAGAGACCATTAGAACGGGGTGTGTCAACAGTTGGCCAATCAGATGAGGACTGAAGACTGGGGTGGGGAGAAGGAGAGAAGTAGAAATGGCTGTCCTGGAACCCTGGGGGGTGGGGTGGGGATGGGAAAGCAAAGAACCTGTGTGCTTAGGCAGAGCCAAAGAAAATACTGGAGGTGGGGGGAGGTGCAGACTTGCAGACTTGTTCTGTTTGTTCTATGACAACATGCTTCCGACTGTCAGTAGCTGAAAGTCCACGCAAGCCTGTATATTAGTCTGTCCACAGGCTCACATTCTTATGCTTCTTCTGCAACCTAATTGCTCGTGTGTTATCTATATGCATTCATGTATAACAGCACTGATGCACACACATGCACACGGGAATATCCAGCAGCCAGAGTGAGATGATACAGACAGAGCTAGGCAATTGTAGATGTGTCAGGGCAGTGAGGAGCGGGGAAGGGACAAACTGCAAGCTCAGCTGTGTGTCCCTCCCACCTTGACAGTGTTTGAGCCAAACACCAAAGGTGACCACAGACTCCTCCTGCTTGTTGGTAGGCTTCTAACTGCCTCGTAGTCCCTCCCTGTTAATGAGAGAAGGAGCTGAGCCCCATTAGCCATTTGGGGTTCCTAAGCTCAGAGCTCTGCTCAGAGAACGGAGTGGGACATTGCAAAGGTGAAGGCTACTGGGAACCTGAGACACCGCCCCAAAGTTTCCTATTCAGACCTTTGGTTTAAGGACTTTTGAATTAAAACCGATTTTCTTGCTTGAGTCCATTGCAAACCACATAACTCTTGCCCACACCCATTTCTGTCTCAGATTCTGTACTGTGATCAAGTCGGCCTGCTACAGCTGGAGAGCCCACACTCAACGGCTTGGCTTGCTCGTTCCCTTGCTCCAGAATACACCTGTCCACCCTGACCCCCATTCCAAACAGCAGTCCCTTTCCCTCTGGAAGCCTCGGCAGATGGAGAGCAGACTCTCCCTTCTCCGTGTCCTGGTTCTGTCAGTGGCACTGAGGTACCAGTTGAGACACAGTTACCCAATGTCATGCTTTGGTGGCCCCGGAGAGTTCTTTCCAGAGACCCCTGTGATGCAGGATTCTTGACTCTGCAGTAGGAAAGAACTTCACGAGGAACCAGTTTGAAACAGAGTAGAGTTTCTTAGGAAGAGAATTGCTACTGTTGGCTTAGTTTCCAACAGATGTAAGCACAGTGATCAACAGAAGCAATTAAAGGGAAGTCACACTCAAGGAGGGGGGCTCCCAAGAGAGAGGTTTGCTCAGTTCTCTTTCCAATAATCTTACAGGAAATTTTGGTAGGGTCTGGACTTGCATCTTAAAGCTCGCTAAGAAACTTAAGCGAGATAATAGGGTGGTCCGTGGAATCAGCTGGATGGAATTACAGCTGATGAGTACAACCCAGTATCACAGAGATTGATCTCTCTCTCTCTCTCTCTCTCTCTCTCTCTCTCTCTCTTTTTCTGAGACACGGTTTTTCTGTATAGCAGGCTTAGCTGTCCTGGAACTTGCTCTATAGACCAGGCTGGTCTCGAACTCAGAGATCCATCTGCCTCCTGAGCACTGGGATTAAAAAGGTGTGCACCACTACCACCCAGCCTAAATTAAGACATTTTCATTGTCAATAATAGTTCGATTGTGTTTAGAACTTTCCAGAACATGTCTGGGAAAGGAAACCGGCCAGTCATGCACACCCATCAAGCCCCAGTGTTACTTTAGTATTCTTATTAGAATTTGCTTTTGTTTAGTCTTATTTTGTGTTTTGGAATAAAGCTCTCACTACGTAGAACTGGCAGGCCTGCAGCTCGCTGTTGACTGGGCTGGACTCGGGTTTGCACCTGTCCTTCTGCTGCTGACTCCTGAGTGCTGGGAGCACAGACATTCACTATCATATTCACCCGGAAACATCTCTAACTAGAAAGAACAGTTTATCTTCACAACAAATTGAACTGAAGTTTTTGACTCTTAGCTGACAAGAGACAAGATGAAGGGTTTCTTTGGCCTTCTCATAACCCTTAATTTCTCAGTCATTCTCCCTGGCCTTAAAGAACTATTGCCACTGATCATCTGGGCTCACAGAAGAGTGGCTTTCTTGGGCGTCTGCCCATCTCCTGAAGCAGATAATGAACTCGGCTTCCTCATCAAAACCTGACTGTGTTGATCAGAGGTGCTACTACTCCTTCCTTCTCAGGCCTAGAAAGTATTCAGAGTGTGCCGACTAGTTTCTGAGATTCAGTACCATCCCTTTAAAAGGCTGTGTGGGCTTCATAAAATAACTTGTAAAATAACTCACAAAACCCTGACCCTCCAACCATCTGTGCCTATGGGCAGCTTATAACCAGCAGTCTCCTGAGTTTCTCTTTCTTCTTTGGAGTGCCTCGGGAGGATGAGCCTACTAGGAAAGTGTGATAAAGGCTTTAGTTCTTCTTTTGATAGCTTCTTTGGTTTTGGCTTTTTTATTTTTTATTTTTATTTTATTGAGATAGTCTCACTTTGTAACCCTTGCTGGTTGGCCTGCAACTTGCAATCAGAAATGAAAATTCTGAACATGCCCCCCATAAGACCGTGAGTCTGGCCCCTGATCTCTATGCCCGTAGATGTGATCTGGTCCAGGAAGGAACATGCAGACCAACCAGCATCATAGGACATGACCTTTCTGGCTTATTGCTTCAAACCATGGAGCCCCTCCTGCTTTCCCCTCCATGGGTCCTCTGACAAAGGAGGATTTATCCAGTTCCAGCTAAACCTGTGCATGAGAAAGTACAGAGCTGACTCCGGACTGTGGGAAGCTATATGAAAGAGGACGGAATTCCCACGACACGCCCTCTGTTTCTCTCTGCCCTTCATCTAACAGCAACAGAAGCAGTATCCCAGGCTCAGACCTGTCCCTTCCAGTGTGGCCTGGACAAAGCCTTGGGCAGGGCTGTGTCCCAACCCTCTCTCCACCTGCCATGAGATGTCTTCATTAGAGAGCTCTCATTACTGGGTTTGGTGGTACACGCCTATAATCCCAGCACTTGGGCGGTAGAGGCAAGAGGATCAGACATTCAAGAGCATATGTTTGCCAATTTAGGCTACATTGTGTTTACAGAAAATAGGGGGAGGGGGACTCTATTAAGCACCTTCCTGCAGGTGACAATCAATGCTATGTCCTCCAGCAGCATCTGAACCCCTAGTTTATAACACCATGGGGAGGAGATTTCTAACAAAGCCAAGCCTAAGAAAGAGAAAGCAAGATGGAGAAAAGAGATAGGGAGGTGTCGAGAGACTCTTAAAGCAAAGAATGTTAAAATTCATTGACTAAAAAAATAAAAAAATTGCCCTCCGGCAATTTTAGGAAAATGAAGAGCATGTAGGTTTGGAGTGGAAATTAATTGCTAAGTGACATAAAAACAGACCACAACCACCACAAAGAGATGTTAGTCACCCAAAGGGCTTGGTCTTGTGTCTTTCATTCCAAGTCCCTGAACCAAGAATGGGAGTAGCTGGGCCACAGCTTGAAGAGCCTCGAAGCCCAGGAACCTGGAGGCTGTAACAGGGTAGGCAGGTCTGTGTGTCTCTAGGAAACAGGGAGTGATGGAAAGAGGTGGGACAAAGGAAACCTGGTACCACCAGGCAGCCTGCTACAGAAAAGGCAGAACTCAGGCTGGACTTTGGACTCGCTGATTTGATAAGCCCTGAAGGACAGCTTGCCTGAGAGTGTGCTGTCAGGCGCACAAATCTAGAGCTGGGAGTTTGAACTGAGTTTCCACAGAATCTCCTCCAGCGGGGCTTCCTGCTAATTGAGGGCCAGCTGCTGTGACCTCTGAGCCTGGTGTCCCACAACAGAGGAAAGGGAGTTCAGGTTGAAAAGGACTAACCTTCTGCAAAGCGAACGGGGTTAAGACACAACCCATTCTGAAAAGATGAGCAAGAGGAATGCGGGGCTGGCACCCACAGCCTACTGCAGGCCAAGTTTAGGCTACACTGTAGAGCAGTGGTTCTCACCCTTCCTCATGCTGTGACAGTTCCTCATGCTGAGGTGACCCCCAACCATAAAATTATTGCTACTTCATGGCTGGAAGTTTGCTACTGTTATGAATCATAATATAAATATATGTCATGCAGAATATCTGATCTGCAACCCCTATGAAAGAGTGGTTGGTTGGACCCCAAAAGGGTTGAGACCCACGGGTTGAGAACCACTGTGTTGAGAGATGAACCATACTTTCAGAACCATGACTCAAAAACTGATCAGGTCATTCCTTCTACCAGAACCCACTTCTACCCATGAAAACAGAAAGACAGGCTGTGGGGGGCAGGGTTGGAAACATTCCAGTTCTCCTTTTGAGAATGTCTGCTTACTCAAAGCACAAAGAAAACCTAACACAATGAGTGCCTACTGTGGATAAATAGTCTGGTGTTGTTGGAGTTGACAAGGAAGAAAGCAGTTGGTCCTGTGGGGAGGAAGGGTCAGCCCCCTGTGCAGGTGGAGAATTCCTACACCCTTGTCATACTCCCTGGGAGAAGAAGAGCCTAACGGCACATTTCCCTCTTTGTCCAGACTGAGTAGCTTAGACTTACATTTAATGGCCCCGGGCTGGTGAGTTGGCTCACTGGGCAAAGGAGCTTACCCCGCATGCTGATGACCTGAGATCAATTCGTGGAACCCATGATGGAAAACTCTGAGAAGTTTTCCCCACACACACATGGTGGGGGAGTTATGGTTTTTTAATATTTATTGATTTTATTTATGTGTGTGTGTTTGAGTGTTTTGCCTGATGTGTGTTTGTATACCGCGTGTGTGCCTGGTGTCGGATCCCCGGGAACTAGAGTTCACAGAGAATTGTGAGCTACCCTGTGCCAGGAGTCAAACCCGAGTTCTCTGCCAAGAGCAACGAGTGCTCTTACACACTGAGTCAACTCTCTCGCCCGATACATAAAAATTTTGATAAAAACATTTTGTGCCCTGGATTTGGAAGTCAGGCAGTCACTCTATTGATGGACTGTATATACAGCCCTCCAGCATTCTTTTAAGGAAATTACACTCTGAAAATAACATAGATATTTCTGTAGTTAAACATTGAGTTTTTGCATAGCTCTAGTCTGTGGGAGAAAAAAAATCATAAAATTTTACAGACAGTTTGTCCATTCTATTGTGATAAATTTAGTTCCCAAGTTTAGTCTGTTGTCCAAACTGCCTGACTTTAGTCTTTATTAGTCTTTTTTTTTTTTTTTTTCTGAGACAGGGTTTCTCTGTGTGGCCCTGACTGTCCTGGAACTTGCTTTGTAGGCCAGGCTGGCTTTAAACAAAGCTCTACCCACCTCTGCCTCCATAGTGCTGGGATTAAAGGTGTGCGCCACCATTACCTGGCATGGCCCTTTTTCTTTTTTGGTGTCACTAACCTTATATTGAATATGGTTTTAGCCTTTGGAACTTGACTCAGAGGAGAATTTATGAAGGTTATATATAGTACTATGCCACTTTACCTCCTAATTCTGCAAGAGCCTTCAGCCCTTTCATTAAGGCCTACATGGGCTGCACAGGGAGGTAGGGAATGTGGCTCAGTAAGCAAAGTGCTTGCCTAATAATGTCCCCTTTGGGCCTGCCCTAGTTTTTAGAAGCCAATTTTCAAAATTGAAAAGCAATAGTTTCTTTCTTTTCCGTGTCACACTTCCTTTCATGTCCCTTCTTCCTGGAGAGCCAGGAATTGCTTGAAGGGCTTGAGGCTCTGTAGGCGAAGGCCACACCCACTTCTGGCCAGGCCCGTGTGCCTCCTTGCTTACCGTCTTTTCCTCCCCGGGAATGGGGATGCCAGCTCATGTTACATTTTACCTTGGCAGAGGGTCTGTGTCTAGGACTATCCCTCTGCCTCGGACCCTCGAAAGGTCTATTTATCTAGTGGTTTTGTTGAGTAGTTCCCCTCATCCTCCCATCCAAGCCCAGCTGATCAGATCAGTGCTGGAGTTATTGTTCAGGGTAGAGCCTGTGTCAGTGCTCAGCTTGTATGAAGACCTGGGTTCAGTTTGTGCGTGTGTGTGTGTGCACACAGACTTTAATTTTAGGGGATAACCAAGAACTTAGTAAAGTAAGCCATAGTCTCAGAGATGGACTTGGGGTTAAGTCCATCCCTTGAGTCAATGTGGAAGAAATAGCAAGATCCAGCGTCCCTGTTTGATTATGGGACTTGGAAAAGCTCACCACTTCCTCAAACTTCCCTCCCTGAAGCCTGTTCTACTGCTTCTTGCTTACTGAGGATATTTAAACGATAAGAAAATGCTGAGTTTTTCTGAATAAGCCAACAACAAACCTACAAACAAGACCTTGTATTCCAGAGGATTTGCAAGCTACAGTGTGGATATTCCAAACATAAGAGTGGCTGCACAGTTCCAGGATTGGGTAGAAAGTGGGAGAAGAGGGGTTAGAGAGCACAGAAGTCTTCAAAAGCCAACTGGGTGGAGTGGTGCCTGCCTGCAATCCCACTACTGGGAAGACTGGAAAAAGAGGGATTTCATTTGTTTGTTTTTGTTTTTTGTCATGCTTAGCTTGCACAGGTCCTGGGTTCTATCCCCTAAAATGAATCAGAAATAACATATAAAATAACTGAGATAGGGCTGGAGAGATGGTCCAGCAGTTAAGAGCACACACTGCTCTTGCAGAGCTCAGTTCTGAGCACCCGCAAGGGGCAGCTTGCAGCTGACTGGAACTCCAGCTCCAGGGAAACCAACATCTCTGGCTTCCACAGGCACCTACACTACTATGTGCATACCCACATCCAGACACACACACAATTTTAAAATGAGAAAAATAAATTATTAATAGATAAATAAAATAAGGTTTTAAAAAATTTTGCCAGGCGGTGGTGGTGCACACCTTTACTCCCAGCACTCAGGAGGCAGAGGCAGGCGGATCTCCATGAGTTCGAGTCCCATCTGGTCTACAGAGTGAGTTTCAGGACAGCCAGGGTTGTCTCGAAAATTAAAAAAAAAAAAATTAAAGAAGCTGGGCAGTGGTGGTGCATGTATTTCCTCCTAGTACTCGGGAGGCAGAGGCAGGTGTATCTCTGAGTTTGAGGCCAGCCTGTCACAGAGTGAGATCCAGGACAGCCCAGGCTACACAGAGAAACCCTGTCTCAAAAAATTAAATAAATAAAAACAAAAGAATTTTTAAAGAAAGGGACATTTTCTACAGGCATTCTAAATTAAAGCCAAGATATAGTGTGTATGTGTGTGTGCGTGCACGCACATTCACATATATTCAAATATATAATCTTATCGCATCTTAGTTCAAATATAGAAAACTAGAGAAATGACCAGAAGCGATGTGATTTGTTTTTTGAGGAAATGTGAATATTTTTTGATAGAAGGATTATGAATGGTCCTCTCTGTCTCTGTCTCTCTCTGTCTCTCTCCTCACTATGTAGTCCTGGCTACCCTGGAGTTCCTACATGGACCAGGCTGACCTTGATTTGTTGAGAGGGTTCTCCTGCTGCCTCCTGAGTGCTAGAACACTGATGTGCACACCATTCCCAGCTGTCTCCCCCACACACATTTTCTTTCTTTTTAAAGACAGGGCTTTATGAAACTTGAGCCTTAAACTCACTGAGGATAACTTTGAACTTCTGATCCTCCTGCCTCTACCTCCCAAATGCTAGGATTACAGGTGTACACTGCCATGCCCAGATTTTTTTCTATATTTTCCAAATTTTCTTTGATAAGCATGGAGGGGGAACAGGGTCTCACTACGTATCCCTGGTTGGCCTGGAACTTGCTATGTAGACTAGAATTGATTCTGGACTCAGAGATCCTACTGCCTTTCTTCCAAGATTAAAAGCATGTGACACCACTCTTGGCTCAAATTAAAAAAAGAAAGAAAGAAAGAAAGAAAAAGCAAATAGATGAACTTCATAAGGAAAGGGAGAAAAATGATCAGAGACTTTAGGTATTCCAGGAAATTTCTCTCAGCATACTCTAGGGCCCCTGAATTGTCAAGGACCAGCCTCAACAAAAATACTTCTTAGCAGGGTAGGGGCATGGGAATTGAAGAAATATAAGTAAAGAATCGGAAGATGCATAAAATTAAAAAGACAAAATATAGAAAGTGTTGGGAGGGCATTCCAGTGACTGAAATCATGAAATTTGCCTGTGTTTATTTTTCCACCGCTTTTATACCAACATAAATCGGGGAGAAGGTAACAAAAGACTTTATAACATGATACAAAGGGTAACTCACACAGTCAACTCTGTTGTTCAGCTAGCGAAGCTGCTCTGTGTGCTGAAGACCACCCTTCCCTAGGTGACCTCAGAGTTACAATAGAAGGAGCAGAAGTACATTTGCATATCCTGACCACCATCAGGATGGCATTGAGCTATCTTAATTGCAAAAGAACCAAGCATTCACCTCCTGAGTAAGCAAGTACAACTATGCTTGTCAAATCTCCAAACTCTCTGACGGGCAGACAAGGTGGGAACGGGCCTGCATTTTTGGGCCTCCACACTGGATGGCTCAATGGGCACCTCCAGGTGGTATTCAACGGATGCGGCTAGGAATTCTAGCACTATCACTTACCCTGCTGTATAAAAGTGACTCACTCACAAGCAAGCCACTTCTTGTTTGTGCTCTTAGGCCTTTAATTTCTAATTAGTAAATGTAAATTTTTATAGACCAACAAGAGGATTACATGGCAGAACTAAAAAAAGGCCAGGGACACATTGTCAAAACATAGTGAAAACAGGCTACCTTCCCTCACTCTAGACCTGCAGCTGAGCACCTGCTCGCTCTCAGGGAGAGCAGATGCTGATACAGAGTGGGGATCACCTGAGCCATGGCCCCAATCCTGACACTGACACCCACGGAAATGCAGGCAGCACTATGCAAAGATAAAAAGTAAAGACTGCCCCGTGGGGTCAGAAGATTCTCTTTCTCACTGACTCATGAGTCTTCTGAAAGTTCTGCTGAACCATCTGCTCTCTCCAGCGGAGCCTGTGCAGGATGTAATGCTGAGAGGTCAGTGACCTTAAAAACAAACCCTCTGAGGATCCTCTCTTCTCTGACTACAGCGCCACAATGTAGTCAGTCCATGCTCACAGGAATGTGTTTAGATATGTCCCATCTTCCCTGTAATTTATTTCAGTGTTTGGCAGATTTTCTTTAGGGTCTATTCAGGGAGTTGTTTGGGAGCCTGAAGGCGTCAACTTGGGCTCCAGCACCAAGGAAAGTATATGAAGGGACTCTTCGATTATAATCATCCTGCAGGGAGCCAGGTACCAACATCCATGTTCATCGTCACCTAATTCAGCGCTCATTCAAGTCTCAAGAGGGGATGGATTCTGAATGCCTAAACCCTGAAAGTTGAAATCCTCAAAGATCAAAGTTTCTAAAATGATAATCCTAGGTAATATGTAATCCTAGGACCTGGGAAGTAGAGGCAAGAAGATCAACAGTTCAAAGTCAACCCGACCCTGTCTCAAAACCAACTCCTGGTAAGGAACTCCTGTAATGCAGCACTAGAGGGAGAAGCAGGCAGATCTCTATGAGTTTGAGGCCAGCCTGGTCTACAGAGCGAGTTCCAGGCTAGTCAGGGCTACACAATGAGACTCTGTCTAAAAACAAAAACAAAAATTAAACAACAAAAAAAGAAGAGGAGGAGGAAAGAAAGACGGAGGGAGGGAGGGAGAGAGAGAGAGAGAGAGAGAGAGAGAGAGAGAGAGAGAGAGAAGAGGAAGATTAGAATCCCAGATGTTGAAAATCTGAAAGTCAGAACAATTCCTGATGAAAAAGAGAGCTACATGAGAAGCGTAGAAAACTGGATCCTGAGACCGAATCTTGCTTCTCAGTTCTACACAAGGCGGTTGTCAAGTTGTCTACT
This sequence comes from Dicrostonyx torquatus, assembly GCA_028555095.1. Lineage (NCBI taxonomy): Eukaryota > Metazoa > Chordata > Mammalia > Rodentia > Cricetidae > Dicrostonyx > Dicrostonyx torquatus. The sequence continues at coordinate 886,227 of JAQHUG010000302.1, read as the reverse complement.
TTCTTACTACGTTCGGCCCTTTCACACAGCACCATGCTACCTTCAAAACATTAGCCGGATGTAGTGACATACAATCTCAGCATTGAGGAGACTGAGGCAGGAGGATGGCAAGTTTGGGGTCAGCCTCAAGAACCCTGCCTCAAGAAAAAGAAAAGGATAAAAATACTGCTAATAATAGAATAAGAAGAATTTGACAAGCCCCCTGGCAGCCGACACAGGGCTTCCTTTGCACATGACACTCAGCAAATTGTGAACTGCTCTCAGTCAGGAATTTGACTGTCAAAGCAGAAAGACCTCTTACATTTCCCAACAAATTTACATAGACGAACTAGCTCATGCTTCACTTTGGCCAAAATTGTTACTGCCGCTTCTATCAGACACAAAAATACATGTCCCACATGTCTAAACATTCTGAAATTTATTTACTCAATTATATATCAATAGGACTATACAGCAGAGCACTTTATAAATTCGAGTTTGAAAGTTTGGTGAATTTTAAAGAAGAAAAAAAAGAAAGGGAACGTTTCAAATGAATCTCCAACCCATAATGAACGATTCTAAATTAGGCATGAGCAAGCATTTGGTAAATGGATTTCAAGGTATTATCAATAAAGTTTATTTTTGTCCCATTCAGCCCAATGGATTTGGTGGAGTATCAGATGGTTTAGGAAAGAGCTATGAAAACTTCATGCAAACAGGTTTGTTTGCCCAGCACTTGGGAGGCAAAGGCAAGAAAACTCAAGTTTCGGGGGATCAACCTGGGCTACACAGGTTCTGTCCTTAAAAGAATAGAAAAATAAAATAAAAATAATCCAGGCATGATAGCTCACACATTTACTCCCAGCACGCAGGAGGCAGAGGCAGGTAGATCTCTGTGAGTTCAAGTCCCGCCTGGTCTTCAGAGTGAGTTTCAGGACAGCCAGGGTTGTGTAAAGAGACCCTGTCTCAGAAAAAAAGAAAAAAAAAAGAAGGAAGATCATTTATCGACATTGGCATTTCACCCAGCTGATGAAATTCCAGCAGCTTTTAATGAATTAAAAGCTGCATTAGCCTGAAGAAGCCAGCCAAGTGTCTAACTGGTTGGAAAATAATTACATGCACAGTAGGACAAGGAGCCACTTAAGCAATGCTGTTTCTGCTCAATCACCAGTTTTGCTTCTGCCAAACCCGTGGTCTGTATATGAGAGATGTGGAATGGATGCCATATGCTCACGACAACACAGAAACAGGCCCGGGAGAGAGGAGCATTCCCTGGGAATGCTCCCAACAGCGGGCATAAAAATCCTGGGGGAATTTTCAAAAGAGCCATGCTACACGGAAAATGGACGGAGATGGATTATCCCAGGAGATTTATACACGACCATGTTGCAGGGCTGTATAGTTAATGATCCCGGAAGTCAGCCAGCTTTTGTGGACTACTTTCGTGACATTGCCCTTGATCTATGCTTAATTAATTTCATTAATTTTATTTATTTTCTGGGGAGTATGGGGAGGTCAGAGGATTTGGGGTTCCAGTTTCTCCTTTTACCCCAAGGGTCCTGGAAATCAAATGTAGGTTGTCAGTCTTGGCAGCAAGTGCCATTCCTTGCTGAGCCCTCACATGTCCCTTGATCTAGTCTTTCTTTTTTGTATATTTGTTTTGTTTTAGGTTTGTTTTGCGTGGGGGTGTTCCACCTGCATGTATGTCTGTGCACCATGTGCATGCCATTGTCCATGGTTGGTAGAAGTGGGCATTGGATCCCCTGGAACTGGAATTACAGATGGTTGTTAGCCACAGTATAGGTAGGTGCTAGGGATCAAACCTACTCCCTCTAGAAGAGCAGTCAGTGCTTTTAACCACTGAGTCTTTGCTTCAATCCTTTGATCCAATATTATTTATTTGTTTGTTTGCTTGTTTGTTTTGAGACAGGGTCTCACAGTTTCCCTCTGACTGTCCTGGAATTCAGTATGTAGACCAGGCTGGCCTTGAACTCACAGAGAACCACCTGCTTCTGTCTCCCAAGTGCTGGGATTAAAGGCGTGCACCACGATAACAGACTTGATCTCTTTTTGAAGTACATTTTTTTTATTCATCCAATTTGTTTTTAGTAACCCCCCCATTGTTGGCTCTAGAACATTATACATACTAGTTAAGCACCCCACCAACTGAGTTACCTCCCCAGTTCTTCACTCACAAAAGTTTCTCCCTAGTATTTTATTGTTGCTTTTGTTTGTTTGAGAGCCAAGAATTCAAAGTCACCCTTAACTGTGAATACACAGTAAGCTCAAGACCAGCCGTGTGTATTTGATCGAGACCTTTGCCTTTTAAAAACAGAAAGAAGAAAAAGAAATCAGATTATTTTCCAGAATAATTATAATGTTGAGAACACCTTATATTTGATAAAGAAGCAAAAAATACCAAATGGAAAAAAGAAAGCATATTTAACAAGTGGTGCTGGCATAACTGGATATCAACA
>JAQHUG010000302.1:834059-875180 GCA_028555095.1 Dicrostonyx torquatus | reverse complement strand
CTGGTCTTAAACTCACAGAGATCTGCCTGCCTCTGCCTCCCAAGTGCTGGGATTAAAGGTGTGCGCCACCACCGCCCGGCCACTCTTAGTTAGGTTTTTATTACTATGAAGAGACACCATAACCACGGCAACTCTTATAAATGAAAACACGTAATTGAGGGGGTCACTTACAGTTTCAGAGATTCAGTCCATCATCATCACAGCTGGGAGCATGGCCGCACACAGGCAAATGTTGTACTATAGCTGAGAGTCCACATCTTGACTCATAGGTAACCCGAAGTCAACTAACTGTCAACTGAGGGAAGCTTGAGCAAAAGAGACCTCACAGTGACACACTTCCTTCAACAAGGCCACACCTCCTAATAGTGCCACTCCCTTTGGGGGCTGTTCTCTTTCAAACCACTATAATACCTTAGGCCAAACGTTTATATATGCAGCACTCGAAGCAGCCCTAGACAGCTCCCAGAAGGGAGCATTGCTGTTTCGTATTTCTTGTTTAGAGTCATTGCAATCCTGACATAATAACATGGGTAGGGTTTTTATGTAGAATACAGGGAAGTAAGCATTTGAACTCATTTCGGTTATGTAACAAATCATCACTCCCAGCATGCAGAATATAGGGAGGTGAACATTTGAACTCATCTCGGTTGTGTAACAAACCTTCACTCCCATCATGCCTTTGTACCAAAACTTGGGTTCAAATTCTGACCATGACACGTATTAGTTGTACAGCCTTGGAAAAAATACAAGAATGTCTCTGTAGCTCAATTACCTTATAGTGCTTTATAACCAAATAGGGGTGGCAATGGCATAGGTGAGGTTAGTAAGGGGTGGAGCTTATGGGGCAATGGTTGGGGGTGAGCAAACAACAGAAGTAGACTCGGGCTAACTCTTGGAAGGGTGAGGAAAGTTAGAGAGAGGCTGTGATTAGCCCGTGGAGAGGTGGTTCCCAGGCACCAGGAAGGATGAGAACCAGGCAGGCATCTAAAAGTGACTAGCTCTCTCCCTCAGCATATTCTTGGTTGGAAGAACTTGCCTTGGTATACCAGGCTTTTTCTTTTAGGCCACCAATCAGCTCCCAAATCATGACGAGGAAACTTATTAGTTGTGAATGCGTGGCTTTACCTTAGCTCTTATTTTAATTTGTTTCTCTTTATAGTTTGCCTTGAGGCCTTTTACCTTTCTTTCTGTATATCTTACTTTCCTGCCGTCTCTATGTCTGGCTGGCGTCTGCCTGACAGGCTAGCTGGCCCTGGGCAGCTCCCATTCTTTCTCTCCAGTTCTCTCTTTTCTTTCTCCACTCAAGCCTAGATTTCTCCTCCTACTTATTCTCTTTGTCCTTCAGCCCTGCCTGTTCCTCTCCTACCTAGCTATTGGTCATTTGGTTTTTTTTATTAGGTGCCTTAGGCAGGCAAGGTGAAACAGCAATACATCTTTTCATAATTAAACAAACGCAGCAGAAACAAATGTAACACACCTTTATATAATTAAAGCAATATTCCACAGCATAAACAAATGTAACATTACTTTACATATTTAAATATTTCACAGCGCCCTGATCTTTCTTGTTCCTCTGTGGCTCTCTGCTTCTCACTCAGAGTCTAGGAAGGGAGGTCAGAGTGCCTCTAGACAGGCTACCTGCCACCCGCTCATAATTGGAATGACAGGGCCTTGAGCTCAGTGTCTACCTTGCTGCCTTCGAGTCCCGTTCCTGGGTATGGTGGATGCTGAGCGGGGCAAACCCTCAAATGCTGAGCATGAAGCCAATGGGACTAAGTGTCCCAGCCTAGTAGTCAGAAGTGCATGGCCTTGTGCTACCCTAGGTCCCTGTATCATGATTCAGCACACATAAAAGATATTGGGACAGCACCCTCTGGTGAATTGGCAAGGAGATCCAGGAGGAAGAGCTTGGCTGGGAGGGTCTAGCCACATTTCTCCTGGTGCCCCAGCAGGCCTGGGAGCTGAAGGTGATTCTATATGGTGTCCCTTAGTGACCAACTGCATGGAAGCTTGAGGTTGTGTGAAAAAAACCTTAGCCCGTCTGCCCCTGCTTTTCTTCTCCTAAGTACTTTTTTTAAAATTAACTTTTTGTCATTGCCTTATGCTACCCATTTTTACAATGCTAGGGGAGAACTATAGTATCTTTTAAACCCCAAGTTAATCTTTTTTATTGTTTATTTATTTAGTTTATGTGTATATGTGTTTATGCTTCTGTGCCATGGTGTTTGAGAGGAAGTCAGAGGACGACTTGTGGGAGTTGATGCTCTCCTTTCACCGTATAGATGTTGGAAATTGAGCTCAGGTCCCCAAACTCGAGGACATTTCATGTGAGCTGGCCTTTGTCAGAAGTGGTGACTGGCGTCGGCTGTGCCAATGCATTGTCCTGTGGATGCTTTCCTCGGTGCTTTCCCAGTCAGGATTCTGTCTTCAGAGAACACAGGCGGATCCTCAGAGAAGCAAGGGACGCACTCCCCTCTTCCTTCTCCTGGGGACAGTGTGCAGGGTATGGGGGGACATCGGTGCTCTGCATGTGAACAGAGGGCTCACTTAGCAAGGAAAAAGAATTTACTGGAGTCTCGTAACTGGTGATGTGGCTGGAGAACCTAAAAGGCCGGAAATCTAGACAGCTAGGACGTTTTCCCTAAACCCTTTTCTGTCCTCTCTGTTCTGGGAATGAGAGAGGCAATCTTGAATCTGTAACTGGTTTATTGGTATCAAAGTTATAAAAGCAGGCTCAGTACTCCAACCTCTCCCCAAATGAAAAGGCACAACAAAAGAAGATGATTTCTTTAATGTTAGCCTTTTTTCCCCTGCCACCTGGTACTGGGGATGAAATTTAGGGCCTCTGGCATGGCAGGCACTCACTAAGACACACCTCCAGCCCGGGAAGACTAGTCTCTGGACACTCAGTGCCCACCCACTGCTCTGTCTACACAGCCTGCCTCCTGTTCGGTCCCCTGTTCACACTCTTCCCTGCTCAGCTTAGATCAGTGCTTCTCTTGAAAGGCCTTGGCCTTCTCTCCAAGCTGGAACTTCTACAGGTGAAGGGAGTCTCACTTCACAGATTACCTTTTACTATCTTCTTTTTGAGGGGATTGAAATTCTCCCTCATCCACAAAATCTTTCAGATCTGAGGGAAGTCTTCCCAACCGTGGGAGCAGTGCCCTTCGCCTGGCAATAACTATTCCAATCCACTGCTCACTCCCCATTCATACTGTTGGTCCTAGAAGTTAGAGCCTCTGTCTCATTACCCTTATCATGTCTGTCATACCCAGACAAGTGCCTTGGCAATCAGACACTGGCAGGGAGTGTGGGGGGAGGAATGACTAAACCTATCAGAAGCTTTGATTAAGCTACAGTGTCTGTGATCTCAGATAGAAGCAAGGAGCACTTGGGATCCCGTAGAGATTATCTGGTATTTCTGTCTTTTCCCAGTTACTGAGTTGCTGATGGGGTCTGGACACAACAGACAAATATTTTGGGACTTGAGAGTTGGCTCAGTGGTTAAGAGCACTTGTTTTCTTTGTTTGTTTGCTTTTCAAGACAGGTTTCTCTTCATAATGTCTTTGGCTGTCCTGGAACTCACTCTGTAGACCAGGCTAGCCTCCAAACACAGAGCTCCGCCTGCTCTGCCCCTTGAGTGCTGGGATTAAAGGCATGCACCACCACCACCCGGCAAAACAGTCAGACATTTAAACCAATAAAACAGTTTTTAAAAAAGAAATGTTTTTGCACTCACTGAAGCAGCTTTCTTCAGAAGAATATCTGCTCAGAGAAACAACTGGTTCTGCAGATAATTTCAGAACCGAAGCATTCCTGACTTACAGAGGAAACCTCACTAAGGTAGACTATAACTTGAAAATGATACCTAGTGTCCTTGGATGACTTGTAATTTGATTTACTAAGTCGAGGAATTTTGCCAATTATCGTAAGCTTCTCCCATCTGGTGGGATACTTGGCACTGTAAAGATGTAAATATTGTGATAAAGTGAGCATGTGACTTCAGAGAAATTCTAAGCACCATATCCACCCAAATGAGAAACAATAAGGTAACAGACTACAGGCTGGGCGGTGGTGGCGCACACCTTTAATCCCGGCACTCGGGAAGCAGAGGCAGGCAGATCTCTGTGAGTTTGAGGCCAGCCTGGTCTAAAAAAAGCGAGTTTCAGGACAACCAGGACTGTTATGCAGAGATATCCTGTCTCAAAAACCAAAATACAAAGACAGAGAGTATAGTGAGATATTTTGTTCATGTTATTTATAAGATATTTAAATAGTTTTTTAGTTGTTTCCTCTAACTTCCTAATAAGTCTTGCAGGAAAATCTTAATTCTTACCAGACCTGCTCTAAGTATGAAACAGCAAAAAGAGAAAGCATTTGGACAGACTCTGAAGTTCTCACATCTATTACCAATTGCCTTCTTCATTCTGTCAGTTGGCTTCATTTTTTAAAAAGATTTATTTATTTATGTGCCTGGGTGCTTTGCTCACATAGAACAGCAGTAAGTGCTCTTAATTGCTGGGCCATCTCTCCAAACCCAGTTGATTTCATTTTTTATACTTTGTTATTATATAAAATGTATGCTTTGGTGGTTTGAATTTTTTTTTTTTAAATAGAGACTTTTCCTCACTGAGTTAGTTTTACTTGATTTTATTTTTAGATTTGAACCTGTTTCAAAGAAATCATTTGAGTTCTGTCAAATGCCATGAAAACATTTGCTGTAACAAACTCCTTGTGACTTAGAAAAAACACATTATTTTCAAAATTAATGTGTCACAGGACCAGTTTAGCGCCAGTGGGATGGCTCAGGGAATAAAGGGTGCTTCCACCAGGGCTTGACAGCAATTCCAAGAATCCGCAGAATGGAGGGAACAGAACTGACTCCCACAGGCTAACCTCTGACCTCTACTTGAACTCTATGACATGCATCCCTCTCCCCCAGCAAAATAAGTAAACGTAAAAGTAAAAAGGAAATTTTAAATGGATTGTATCAGACTGAAACCCTGGCTGGTCTTGAACTCACAGAGACTCACCTACCTCTGCCTCCCTAAGATTGTCACTATGTATGTGTCACTATGCCCAGCCTCGAAGCTTTTCCGATTAGTAAATTGTCTGCCTAATTATAACACGATCACCCCACACAGGAAAGTACCGCTGAGCCAAGGATGTTCTCCGGCTCCTCGGAGCTAGTGGGGTGTGATGGTCACCTTTGGCAGGTCACATTCTTCACGAGTTTGACAGCTCTGGAGAATGTCCCTGCTGATATACTTCAGATCCTCAGACAGCGCGACAGTTTCTGGTGGGTGAGCCAGCTGCATCTGTACCCGGGATTCTTCTCTGGGAGCCTTAGCATTGTTTTCACGACGGTAAAGGGCACATATTAGATCTGCGGCATAAGGGACAGTGTGACCAATTGCTACTTGAGGCGGATGTGCTCCTCATAATTATGAGCTGTCAGGGGCTCCTTGTCACTGAAGTAGCTCGGGAGAGAAAGCAGTGGAAGGAGGGTCTCTGCATGACCACACTCCAGGAGAACTGCAGAGGAAACTGGCTGAGACCTTTCCATGAGTTCAACTGCTTTGTGCAAGGGCTACAAGGTATCCTGAGACAGGGTGCGGCTGCTCAGACTATTAATAGTATACCAGTAACTCTTCCAATATTGGGTCAATTCACTTAACTATTCCAATACCTTTGCATTGTCTTTGTTAAGACATCATACCAAGGAAAAATGTTTAAGGTTTATTTTTAATACACACACACAGTGTGTGTGTGTGTGTGTGTGTGTGTGTGTGTGTATATATATATATATATGAATGAGACTGCTTCGTCTATGTGTAGGTATGTGCACCAATGTAAGTAGAGTAGCCATGGAGGCCAGAAGAGAGCACTGGATCTCCCAAAACAGGAGTTAACAGTTTTTTTTTAACTGCCTTGTGGGTGCTGGGAACTGAATGAACCTAGATCCTCTGGAAGAGTAGAAAGTGTCACTGAACTAAGTCTCTAGCCCTAGCCAAGAAGACTTAACACCTTCAATTGCCAATTCATGTGAATAAGGGAAGAAAAGCTACCCAGTTTAAATCTGCTTATAATTGTTTACTGGCATTTGGGAATAATAACGATAATGATGATAAATAGTACCTTTTTAAAAAGTAATCTGAGTTTCGGGTCCAGTTTTGAAGGCTTGTGTGTGCTAAAGTACTGTAGAAGTCCTTCCTACTTTAGGTACAAAAGTCCCACGATGACCTAAAAAATCTCATTAGTTTGTCAATCATTCTTGGAAGGTATCTATCTGCAATTCTAGGTGGCCCCTGCAGGAAGGGGGCGCTGCTGTACACACAGCTGTGCTTGTGCTCCCAGGAACCCCTTAATGTGTTTTTGAAGCTTTATTGAATTTTTTGTTTTTGAAACAAGGTCTATAGTGGCCCAAGCTAGCTTTGACTCTGATCCTCCTGCCTCAGCCTTTCAAGTGCTGAGATTACAAGTTGGTGCCACTGCGTGTTTCTGATGTGCTAGATTTCACACTTGATCTTATCCAAAAGATGGACAGGCAATGTGTTTATTTTAATATTTTTACTGCATTTATTATTTTGTATATATGTGCGGGCATGCCTGTGGAAGTCAGTAAACAACCTGTGGGAGCTGGTTCTCTCCTTCCACCATGTTCAGGAGAATCAAACTCAGGTCCGTAGGGCCTCTATTTACTGTCATTCATCCCTCCCCCTTAAAACACACTGTCCTGAAGAAGTAGAATTGGAAACCCTTAATTGGCTCTCCCCTCCTCACTAGGGTAGGTTTGCCTGTGGTTTCTACAAGTACCCAGCCTTTAGTCTGGACTGGCACAGAGACTGAAGGAGCGCGGGCACATGTGTACCAATGGATCTATGTATATACACAGCTAGGGAGTAACTTTCAGATAATGCAACTGCACATGAAGATCTGGGGCTGAGGATTCATGGAGCTCAAAGTCGCAACCCTTGCCTGGTGGTACAAAACCCTTGGTTCTCTTCTCAGCATCGCTAAAATTAAAATAAAGATGTAAGCCCAGGAAAATAAAAAAACCCGTTGGTAAGAGTTGTTTAGTTCCTAGAGCTGGTCAGAACCCCGCTGAAGCTGGCATGGGGAAGTCTCTCTCCAAGGCCAGTGGGACCCTAGGATTCTGCAGTAGTCAGTGAGGTGGTGGCTCTAGTTTGCACGGTGGCTTTGGCGGCTGATTTCCCCTCCACAGCTCCATCTTGGTTTTACCTGCAATTGCTATGTAGAAGTCCTGACTATTGTAAGCATATGCAGGCTGGGGAGTCTGAGGAACCCTTTCTCAGCTTTGGGGCTATTGCTCTGTGAAAAAAAACCGATGCAGACATAAACACGTGATTTTTGTCTAGTTGTATTTAACATTCCTTTCCTTAAAAACATATGAATCGGGAATTAGTGTGTATGTGTGTTAAAGTCTTGTTGTAAAATATCAGTCTAGGGATAAACTCAGAGCCCAGAGATGTCTCCAGTACTGGGACACTGCCATCCGTGCATCCCTTAGCTGTCTTCCAGCAGACTGGGCAAGTTCAAAGCTAGGACTTTGGTATAGAAGAGGAAGACAAAGACATTTTTAAAGGTTACTTTATTATTATTATGTATATGGGAGTTTTGCCTGCATGTAATGTCCCATGTGCATGCTTGGTGTCTCTAGAGGCCAGAAGAAAGGACTTCAGATCCCCTGGAGTCACATGTGGTTGTGAGCTGCCTTGTGGGGTCTGGGAATCGAACCTGGGTTCTCGGGAAGAGCAGCCAGTGCTCTCAACGGCTGAGTCATCTCTCCAGCCCCAGAGGCAAGGACTTGAAGCACCTAGTCCTTTTCTCTGCGGGGTCCCTGTGACAGGGGATACAGGTCAGGAATGAGGTTCCTTCTAAGCCATGCTGCCCTTCCTTTTTGATTCTCCTATCCTATATCTGAGCCTGTTTCAATTATAGGAAGCTTGGGAATTCCCTGGTGGGACCTTAAGGACAAAACCCTAGCAACAGGGAGATGTACTAGCAAAATCATGTGAGCATGGGCTGGCAAGAGGTTTGCCAGTAAGCCTGCCAATCCAGGTTCTGTAATTGGGACCCAGCTGTTGGAAAGTGAGAACACAAGTTTTCTTCTGACTTCCACACACACACATAAATGCAATTTAAATAGTTTTTTTTTAAGACAGGGAGGCACATGCCTTTAATCCCAGCACTCAGGAGGCAGAGACAGGCAGATTTCTGAGTTTGAGGTCAGCCTGGTCCACAGAGTGAGTTCCAGAGCTACACAGAGAAACCCTGTCTAAAAAAAGAAAAGAAAAAAAGAAAAAAAATTAGGGGCTGGAGAGATGGCTCAGAGGTTAAGAGCATTGCCTGCTCTTCCAAAGGTCCTGAGTTCAATTCCCAGCAACCACATTGTGGCTCACAGCCATCTATAATGAGATCTGGTGCCCTCTTCTGGCATGCAAGCATACATGGAAGGAATGTTGTATACATAATAAATAAATATTTAAAAAAGAAAGAAAAAAATTAGCACAGCTTATATTTTCAGGGTTGTGTTCTAACTGCTAGTGGGGTGGAATATTTTTACTAAACACCTGGTGCAGAGGCAATGCACACTGCCCTTTCCCACGGAAGCTCACAGAGCTCATTCCAGCTCCAAGCATGCCAGGTGGTGGGAACACTTTCTCATCTTCTGCTACCGAACAAGCCACTATTGCATAAACGTAACAAGCTCACGGTAAGCACCTCTTATACCATAGCCCCTGAACCTTTCTGTGCATATTTTGCTATTCTGTATTTCTTTCCTTGGTGCTTACAATTGTTGCCTAGTTGTTATGCGTTGTAAAAGGATTGTGAGGGAGTGGGAGATTGCAGTGGACAGAACGTACAGTTTGGAAGACTTTGGAGGTCTCAGGGACGGAACCCAAGGCGATGTGCATGCTGAGTTACAGCCCAAAGCTCTGGTTTTGCTCAGGCAGGATCTCAGAACGTACACCAGGCTGGCCTGGAACTTGCGACTGTTGCTGCCTCTGCCTACCAAGGTCAGGCAGTCTTATTCAGCAGCTTTCTTAACCTTGGCCATGTCGGGCTGCTATGTGAGCTGCTGTTTCATTCCTTTTGGAGACAAACTTCGGCCCGTGTTTCACACAGCCCGCTTCGCCGTTCAAATGATATTCCATGTACAGAAACAGAAGTGTTTGACATTCTCCCCCACTCTGCTCTCTTCCCATCCTTGCTTCTTTTTCTCTCCCTTTCCCTCTCTTTTGCTGGGGATCAAACCTGGGCTTCGAGCAAGCTAAGCATTCACTCTACCCAGGGCCCCCAGCCCTGGCATGATCTCTTATTAGAGTGTTGTAGATTTATGAAAAATAGGAGTCAACATTTGTCTTGGTTTGCTTTCAGTTGCTATGATTAAAAAAAACCCTGACCAAAAACAACTTGAGGAAAGTGTTTCTTTCAGCTTATAGCTGTAGTCCATCACGACTAGATGCCTGGGCAGGAGCTGATGCAGAGGCCGTGGAGGGGTGCTGATTACTGCCTTGCTCCCCATGTTGCTCAGCCTGCTTTCTTACATGCCGTACACACCGTAGGACCACTTGCCCAGGGATGGCACTGCCCACAGTTGGCCTGGCCCTCCTACATCAATCATTAATCAAGAAAATGCCTCACAAACTTCCCTACAGGCCAATCTGACGGAGGTACTTCCTTAGTTGAGATTCCCACTTTCCAAATACTCCTGGCCTACGTCAAGTTAACAAACAAAACAACCCCTCACCTCCCCCCCCCCCGGCTGCCCCGCCCCCAGCACAGGGCTGTCCTGTAGGAGTATGAGGGTGGCCGCTAGAACCAGGCTTCTCCGTGGCGTGCACTAATGAGCTAGCTCCTCCACACTGTTTTTCTCTCAGGAGGAATAATGGTACGGATGGAAATAACGCACTTCATAGCGCTGATGTGAGGTCGGAACGAGGTGACGCACACGAGCCCCTCCCAACAGTACCCAGCACGTAAGATATACTGTTCTGGTTAGTCAGTTTCTTCACACAAACATACCTCACATAAACAGTTTAAGGGAGGAATTCTTTTAATTCGTGGGTTTCCATCTTTGGTTCCTGGCTCTGTTGACTTGGGGCCCCTGCTCACAGGCAGAGGAGCACAGGAGAGGAGCAGGGTAGTAGGAACACGTGCACCTCACGGTGGATAGTGAGCAGAAAGACAGGAAGAGGCCAGGGACCAGATAACTCCAAGGACTGGCTCCTAATGACCTACTTCATCCAGTTAGGCCCCGCCTCCTAAAGTTTTCAGCACCTCCCAAAATAGCATTCCAGCTGGGGACCAAGCAGCAAAGACGTGAGCCTTACTGAAGGACGCTTCTTATCTAAACCGTAACAGTTAATAAGCACAGCAGTAGCAGCTGTGGGATTCTAGGGAAAGAGGATTACATCTGGGGGCAGAAAACATGGAAAATTGGGTGGTCTTATACGTCAGCAACTACAGTTAGCCCGTCCAGGAAGGCTGCCTAACAGAACCGGACTTCTGGGTGTCTCTGGACAATGGTCGGAAGATGCGTTGTCTGGCTGCAAGTGGAACTCTTAGGAAAGGCAGCCTGAACACCTTACGGTTTGGACGCTGAGGACTACAGGCTAAAAATTTCTGAAATAAAGGAAGTGGAGGGCCTGCGAGGAAGTTCATCAGTAAAACGCGTTTGTCACCAAATTTGATCCCTACGGACCCATGGTAGAAGGAGAGAACTGACTCCTGAACGGTTGTCCTCTGACCTTCACACGTGCCCTCCAGCACCCCACACCAGCCCACAAATAAGTTTTTAAAAATGTACAAAGCAATTGGTCTGAGGCAGTTCTAGCTTTCTGGGGTGATACTCCAAAACGGAGCAGACAAGGCCTTCAGAAACGTTCGCGAGGTCTTCAGCTAGACATGGAGGGCTATTGAGAGAACTGGGTCTCCTGCATAGTTGAGTGGTGTACTACAGCCCAGCCAGGAGCACTCTTCAGCAGGGCCCAAGGGTCAACAGCCCTGGATTTGTTGCTGAAGGCCAGAATCCAGCACAGTCCAGCAGGCCAGTGAAGAATTAACTGAAGCTTCGTCGGCCTCTGGGAGCGCAGACCTTAGGAGGCGGGGTCTACACACCCGGGTAGAAGAATGCGCTTCCTTAACATCTGAAAGGGCCTCAAAAGAATATTCGACCTGCCTTCCAGCGGAAAGAGACTCTAGACTGTAACGTCCCTAAAGGTGTGGTGTCAGAAGGTCTACCCTCTTCTAACCAAAGCTCAAGGTGCCTGGAATTGAAGAGATTAATAATCTCATGCAAGGTATGAGGAAATAAGAGAAAAGCTTCCTAGAGGTCAAGTGTGGTCTAACTTCCTCATTGGATTGGAAAAGGAAACTGAGGCAGGGAGTTGGCGTTACCCAAAGTCATATAGTAGGATTCAATTCTCCGAAGTTTTCCATAGCTTTCCTCCCGGAAATCGACACATCTCTATTCTGTCCCATCTGGATGAGATCGGGAAGAGAATTCTATCTTTGTTTTGTGGCGGCTTCTGAGAGCAACAAACAAGTCCCCTTTAAGGGCGTCCTCCAGTCCCGGGTCTGGCCGGTTTTGATATGCCCCCAGTGTTATCCAGTTGGCCGTTTTGTGTGGCTTCTCGCCCCTTCCAAGATTCCCAGCCAATCATCTCTTTCCTCGCCTACTCCGTTGGGCATTCTGGAATGTACCATATGGTCCAGGCCGTGGGGGGGGGGAGAACAGGAGGGAGGGAGTGGCAGCCGTGCATTCCTTTACCTTCTGCTGTGACCCGTGAGATTTTGATAGAACCGAGCCTGGAAGTGGCAACCCGGTCTCTAAGAACGAGAAGCACGAGGGAGCTGCAGGGGCCCTGAGCACTCGCGCCCCCGTTGGGGTTGGTGGTCTAGCCTGGAGGGCCGCAGCCCCCGCCCTCCCATGTGCCCGCCCCGCCCCGGCGGCGCCGCTCCTGCTGCCGCCGCTGCTGCTGCCGCGCCGGACGCTGCGGGCTAGCGCGCGGGGGCTGCGGCTGCGTGTCCCGGCGCGCGGCTGGGTGGCCCCGCGGGCCACGAGGACACAGCAGCATGAAGCAGAGGTGAGCGCTGCGCTCCTGGGGAGCAGCCGCATCCCGCCCACGCTGCGATTTGTTGTACCGGGGGTCGGCGGCTGGCTCCCGGGCGGCTTTGGGCGCGGGTGGCCGCGTCGCCCCGATGTGTGGCTGGAGACAACCTTGCTGGGCAGCCCCGAAGCTCCGGCCCGCCCTATGCCTGGAGCCTGCCTCCGGCGGACGCGTGCGGCGAGGAAGCCCCTCTGCGCTCCCGCGTTGTCGGGCCCGTGTCCGGGTCCCTGACCTCCAGAAATCGGGTGCTAGGTCAGGTCGCGCCCAGGGGGAACTCAAGAGAGCTATCTCGCTAGTAAAAGCGTGAATAAGCGGCTTGGACTGGGTGTGTCCAAGGCGGCTTTGTAGGGGTGAAGACCCAGCCTGGGGAGTGGGGCTGCGCTCCCCGATGTCCCTAGTCTGGATCCCAGCAGGCGCAATGTGTAGGTTGCTGAGGTCGTTATGGCAGGTGGCCATGAGGGAACTCTTGACATTTCCGTCTGGTAGTAGACTGAGTGGGGTGCAGGCAACCACCGGGGCCTCATATTTCAGCGCCGCCCCCCTTCCTAACTGCCTTACAGAGTGACAACACTGTTGGAGGTTCCCGTGGCACACTAGACATCCCTCGCTTAAGAATAACCTTGGAGAGCCCTACCCAGATATGGGTTTGTCTGGTGTTCTCAGACAGCCAGCCGGCGCGATGGCCGATTGCAGGTTTTGGCATCTCTACTTGGCAGGGACTGCATCATCTAGCTCTTTCACAATTGTTGCTGGGAAGAAGGGGTCCTTCAGGCGCCACAGCGCAATTGGGGTCATGGGTCAGCCCTGTATCTTGACTGATTTTTCTCCCGAGTCTGGAGACAGAAAGTTGTTTCCAAGAATACACACCACATCCGTATTGCTTTGATTTTAGTGCTTAAGTCAGACATTAATTATGGCTTGTGTGAAATGGATTAATGCAGAGCAACGGAGATCATTTCAGACAGTGGTATTTGTTTATTTAAAGTGTGCTGTGGATGGAGAGAATAGCATTTAAATACCAGGACGTCAGTATGTGTTTGGCCCCATTTGACAATTGGCCACACACACAATCATTTGGGTTGATAGTGAGAGAGAGTGAGATTTTATGATGGGAAAGACATCTTACAGATTGCTGCTGCCAGCAGGAGTAAGTTCACTCAAGACCCAGCCACAGAGGATGCTGTTCTTTGTGGCTGCCTTCTGTGAGCGTGTCTCCCTAGAGCCTTTAAGAGGATGTCATAAATTTCGTACTTGATTGCCACATGCACTCAAGTCAGTTATTCTACCCTTACAGTGAGCTTTTCTTAGGCTCTAGGTTGTAAAAGTCTTCAAGTATCTTTTAGCAGTGAACTAAGCAGGAGTTGATTTCAGAATTACAGCTATGACTGGTGGGTGGTTCTGCAAAGAATAGTTTAGAACTTGGACCTGGTGCCTCAGCTAGAGCCCTTTTCTGTGTTTAGGATAGTGCCAACTTTTGAGAAGTCTAAAACTTGACTGCCAGCCGGTTGGGGCTTTCACCTTACCAGGATGTTTGTATCCTGTGGTTTCTCGGTGTGGGAGAGAAGATCATGAGGGAAGGGTGCTTCCTGCAGTGCTGCAGACACAGTAGGTGTCCTTCTCATGGTGCTGCAGACACAGTAGGCGTTCTTCTCACAGTGCTGAGGACATAGTAGGTGTCCTTCTCACGGTGCTGAGGACATAGTAGGTGTTCTTCTCACAATACTAAGGACACAGTAGGTGTTCTTCTCACGGTGCTGAGGACACAGTAGGTGTTCTTCTCATGGTGCTGAGGACACAGTAGGTGTTCTTCTCACGGTGCTGAGGACACAGTAGGTGTTCTTCTCATGGTGCTGAGGACACAGTAGGTGTTCTTCTCACGGTGCTGAGGACACAGTAGGTGTTCTTCTCACGGTGCTGAGGACATAGTAGGTGTTCTTCTCATGGTGCTGAGGACATAGTAGGTGTTCTTCTCACAATACTAAGGACACAGTAGGTGTTCTTCTCACGGTGCTGAGGACACAGTAGGTGTCCTTCTCACGGTGCTGAGGACATAGTAGGTGTCCTTCTCACTGTGCTGAGGACATGGTAGGTGTTCTTCTCATGGTGCTGAGGACATAGTAGGTGTTCTCATGGTACTGAGGACATTGTTGGTGTTCTCACGGTGAAGACTTAGTAGGTGTTCTCATGGTACTGAGGACATTGTAGGTTTTCTCATGGTGATGAGGACTTAGTAGGTGTTCTTCTCACAATACTAAGGACATGGTAGGTGTTCTTTTTTAAGTGCTGAGGATATAGTAGGTGTTCTTCGCACAGTGCTGAGAGTACATGTTAGGTGTTCTTTGGAAAACCTGGGTGGGGATGGAGTTGTGCCTCTCATCCTCCTCTCTGTGAACTGGGAGATCGGCTCCCCTCCCTCCCTCTCCCACGTCTTAGCTTTCTAGACATTTTAATAGGAGGTTGTAAGTGAAGCACTTCTAGACTGGGAGAAATCAAAGAAGAAAAACTGAGGTTTTCCATCTGCCTTATACATTGTTGTTATAGTTTGTTGGTTGTTTTGTTTAGAGGCAGGGTCTCTTTATGTATATTCCAGTCTGGCCTTAACTTGCTAAGTAACCCAGGCTGATTCTGCACCCTCCAAGCTGCCTCAGTGCTGGAATTACCACTATGCCACTATATCTGACCCTTATGTGTTCTTTTTTTTTTTTTTTTTTTTTTTTTTAAGATAGGACCTTGTATAGTCTGGGCTAGCCTTGAACTCCTTATATCGCCAAGGATGACCTGCCTGATTCTGCTTTGTGGCAAGGGAGCCCCTGATCCTCCTGCCTCTACTTCATGAGTGCAGAGTTGACCTGTGTGACCCACTACACCCAGCAATATGTTGCCATTTTAAATAGTTATTTTTATTTATAGGAGAGAGTGAGTGTGTCTCTGTGTGTGCCAAATGTGTGCAGGCACCCTTGGAGACCAGAAGAGGGTGTCTGATCCTCGAGCTGGAGTTACAAGTGGTTATGAAGCTGCCTGACATGGGTGCTAGGAGCTGAACTTAGTCTTCTGGAAGAGCAGCGAGTGTTCTTAACCATTGAGCCATGCTCCAGTGTTGGCATTGTGAAAGAAAGGATGGCCTTTCTTAATTGCCATTCAGTAGGAGAGCTGACTCTTTCTTCGATCTGTTGATTACTCTTTTTTTGGGGGGGGGGCGATTCTAGACAGGTTTCTCTGTGTAGCCCTGCCTGTCCAGGAACTAGCTCTGTAGATCAGGCTGGCCTCAAACTCAAGAGATCCACCTGCCTCTGCCTCCAGAGTGTTGATTACTCTTTGTGTGTGTGTGTGTGTGTGTATGTGTGTGTGTGTGTGTGTGTGTGTGTTGATTGCTCTTGTAGGTGAGGATTTTACTTGGTGCATTGGCATGTCCAAGTGGAACTAGAATCATTACTTAATTTTCCCAGGCAGAGACATCTGAGAAGTAGGCAGGAGTAGCAGTCCTGGACTCTGCTCTGTGCTCGGCAGGGAGCCACCGCGTGTGTCTCCTCCCTTCTTGAAGCTGGTCGTCTGAGCAGATTAAAAGGCTATCAGAGCTAATGTACTTGGGAAAATAAGAACCATCATTGGTTTGTTTATGTTGCATCATATTGGGCGTGACATTTTTACAGAAGCCAGACTCAGGATTCAGTTACAATTCTTTGTTTGAAGGGGTGAACTTCGTTTTCTTCCCTAGTTGATCCTCTCTGGAGGCAGGTGCTTGGCCCTCACTCTGCAAGGCAAGCCCCACCCCCCACCCCATGTCATTGGTTCTTACTTGACTGTAATGTAGTCAAATTATAGTACAGTGTTTTCCCAATTTATAGATAAAGGAACAGAGTGACATGATTGGCTCTGAGTACAGCTCCATTGATCATGGAGTTGGATTTTTCATGGTATTTTCCATTGATACCTCTGGAGGAAAACACACCTATACCCCTCTTGTCTCTGTGCTGAAAGGTTTCTGGCAGACCATTGTCCTTTCCTGATTGCTGGTGAGCACTGCTCTTTGATTGCTAGGTGAGCACCAGTTCTCTACCTCTGTGTATATTCTCGGTATGCCCCGTTTCACAGACGACAAACTCGGGATTGGTGAGATCCCAGGGCAAGGAAGTGACAGAAAGCCCAGGCTAAAAGCAAGGTTGGGGTCAGCCTAGGGTCTTACTCTGGGAAGTATCTTCCCAGCCCCAGGCCATGGTGGTGACTAATGAGCAGGTTTTGGGGTCCTGACACCTGTTATTCCCTCCACCTCCACTTTCTGCAGTGGACAGTCATTACTTTATGGGGGGGAACCCAGAAGTGAAAAGGACATTTATATTTGGAGAGTGTGAAGTTTTTAATCAAAGCAGACAGAATGATTGGGACCAGAGAGGATGGAAGTGGTTCAGGGGGAAGTGATCCTCCGACCCGCAGCCGTCTCCAGTGCTCAGGCCTTTTCAGCTTTTCACTGGCTGAAATAGTAGCCTTGGAGACCTGGCGCTTTTGCTAAGGTCTACAGAAAGGCGGGTGCTCCTTTTCTGCTTCTGCTGGAAAGTTGAACACCTGCTTCCTTTCTGGTGTTTAGCTTCCATGGATAATGCAACACATTATCCAGTTATGTGGGAATTGGAGGGGACGTTGTTTGGAAATTTACCTAAACTCATTCAGTGGACTTTCCCTCCCCTTCCAGGCAACTCCTCTGTCATCTTTGGCTCCACTTCTCAGAGTCCTCTGGTACGGTGGGGTTGGGTGGGGTGGGGTAGAGGTCACACACCTGGGTGCTTAGATACACTGCGAGGCAGAATGACACGGCTGTCCCTGCGGGGCTCAGTCATGTGTGATCAGCTGTCTGAAGGCATGCAGATATGACTGTTGAAGACAGGAAGGCCGTTTTCTCTCGCCCTGCTATGTCTCCATTGGCCGGTTAGATTTGCACAGGAGGATGGGAGACTGTTGCATCTTATAAAACCGGAAGGAAGAGATTGTCAGAGTAAAGACGGGAGAAGGGGGACTGTGGACTTTACCTCAGTGAAAACTGGGGGGACAGAAGCTTGTGCTGGACAGGAAGAGCGCCAGGGAGATGGTGGAGCCCTTTTGTGTCTTGTTAAGGGCTGCTTTCCTCTGTGGTGTCTGGCTCTGGAGTTGAGACTGCTGGTGAAGTTGAGGAGAGGGGCTGGTGGCCAGCAGAGGGGGCTTTCTGCACTGGGAGAGTCTAGAGGTGCTGTTACATTGTGTATGTAATGAAAGACTCATTCTGGTGAACCCTGGGAAGGGGACAACATAAGAAGCAGCTAACCAGTCACTGTCATTGACTTTCCCTTACTGCTTTAAAAGACCTGTGCATGGCTGTGGGCGTGGCCCTGTGGGCGTGGCCTTGTGGTTGAGCCCTTGAACTCCAGCACCATTTAAACTGACAGAGTTCTACTTTGTTTGATCCTGCCTTCTCTTTCTTGCCTCTGGAGCCTGGGAAGGCTCTCTACCTTGGGAGCCTGGGGAGAAGAGGGAGGGGAGAGAACAGCCCCCCCCCCCCACTGCCTTGGGATTGGGATTTCAGGGTTCTGGAATGGTGAAGGGAGAGGTGGGGAGAGCAACCCGCTGGAACCATCAGGCTAATAACAGCCCTGATCACGTGATCATGGTGGCCGACACTGGACAGCCCTGACTGCAGCCAGTGTCCTGAGTGCTGTTGGATTCACCTATTTCCCTGTGAAAATGGAAAAAGGAAGTATTTAACTAGAAACTTGGATGCTGTCAGTTTGTTTCCCAGACAGGTAGGCTATTCTCAAAACCAGCCTTGCAGAGGTGGGGGGTGGGAGCCAACGTTCTGTCTTTGGTATTTTAAGGGCCTCTGAACAAATGGGCTTGTTGGTCAGTGATCACAGAGTAGCCATCATAGTTACTGTGTCTCGAGTGTCCGTATGGGTCATGTGCCTTATGTACACACACCATTTCCCCCTTCCCCGTTTGACAGTAAGGACGCTTACTCTTCTAGAAAGATCATATCCATAAACTCAGTAAGTTGCATAAAGCTGAGCCTATAATTACCGTCATATAAGATGACCCATTGAGGAAGCAAAGGACGAGGGATTAAAGAAGAAACAGCCAGTGGTAAGCTGAGTCAAGCCCTTGGGATTCACTGACCGCTGTGTGCCCAGCTCTGGCAGAGAAGGTGGAATAAAGAGAGTTCCTGGGTCTGTGTCACACTCAGCCAGAGAGCAAGGAGCTGGGAATTTCCCTAAGGGCTTCAGGTACGGACACAGTCACACTTGACTACGGAGGCTGCAGGAAGTTACCATGTTTGTGTGGGGCAGCACAAAAGCAATACGCCATCCTGTATGGTCAGGATCCCTGCCCTTTAGCGGCAAGCAAATCCGTACTGCTGCAGCATGATACTCTCCTAGGCTGGCTTGCTCGTCTCATGTGTACTACTGTGAGGCTTTCTAGACTTCACCTGCTCCCTGTGGTTGAGGCTGGGATGTCTGTATTTTGCCAACTGGGTTGGGTTGTTTTGTAGCTCTTCCCCAAGGACCCTGGCTGCAGGAAGGGCTGGGCCACCTCCCCTTCCTGCAGACTGACTGCCATTGGGTCCATCACCACTGGGGATCTCTTGTCCTTGCCTAGCCACTGCTTGCCAAGTAGAGAGACAGGTAGTCCAGTGGGAGTATAGACCTTCCTAGAGGACATGCTGCCGGCCATGCGCTCTTCGCATGTGTTCTGACAATCCTCTTGGTCACTTTGTTAGCACGGCCAGGGCTTCTTTGCAGCCACAGCTCCAACACTGTTCCTGTTGACCTTGGAGCCTGGGTGGAGCCTTGTGGTCATGTTTCAGATTCACCTCCGAAGTCCCCACCTTTTGTTCATCTTGCTATATTTGGGGGCTGATGTGGACAACGGCTTCCTTGGACCTCTCAGTGCTGAGTGTGCTCAGTGACATACAGTTTTCTTTTTAGTCTTCTGTTTTCCGGGATCTTTTGGTCACTTAGCTCCATTCCAGTAGCAATGCTTGTATAGCCTGGAAACAAGTCAAGTGTCTTCCAGCCTCTGCTCCTTGTGGACTGGCTTGATTCCATTTGGTGAACATGTTTGGTCCACACTGTTTCTGAAGAGTTTTCTCTGACCAGTGATCCCAGAGCAGTGCTCATGGGCCTAAAGATGATGTACGGAAATGTGTCCCCCTCCAATAAAATAGTGCCTGTCTTGTGTGACATAGTTCCTTCTCTAGGATTGTGACGTTTTGTCCGTATGTAATCTTTAAGCATTGTGATCTTTCACCATTGGTACAAATGACTGCTTGTCTTTTTGTTTTGGGTTTTGAAACAGGGTCTTGCCGTATGGCCAGGCTGCCTTGAACTCAGCTTCCGGAGGCCTGTGATTGCACACATGAGCAACCTCCCCTGCTTGCCCATCACCTTTACTTCTTCATCCCACCACTAGACATGCAGCCTCAGAGGCACCGAGGCCGCTGGACCTGGCCTCCAGCTTCCCTGGTCTGACATCTTGGCTTGGGGGTGTGGTAGAGCTAGGTGCCGTCATGGGCTGTCAGTCAGGGTGTATGCTGCATTGGCAGGGGCTGGCTGGCCCAGCTTGTGCTCATGCACTATTCATCGGCACACCTGAAGTTGTCTGTGCTGTCTTCCCAACTGCGCTGCCTCCTCCCGCGTCCCATCTAGAGTTGCCTGCCTTTTGTTTGTTACCAGGTTGCTTTGCAAGCTCTTGCGGGCTCTAAAATACTTGAGCATATACAAAAGACAGGACAGTCAGTGGCACCAAGAGGGCTCGTAGTAAGGGAGGGATTTGGCTGAAAAATGTTTGGCTGTGGGTTAGAAAGGGAACCCGTCTCCTGGTGTCTATTTTAGAAGTGCCCTTTATGTTATGGTCTCCTTTTTTCTCCTTACACTAAATATGCATAGTTATGTGATGTCCGCTAGATAGGTTAGGAGCATAAGGATTGGAGAGACTAGCTTGTCTGAGCTCTCTCAGCTTATACCCAGTGGTTATGTGGTGGTTAGGGACATGGGTTCTGAAACCAGATGGGAGTGTATGACCTCATGTGTATTCCTTAACCTCCCTGGGCTTCATTTCCTTCTCAGGATCATTGGGGTGGTAGATGGCATGCCTCTGCTTCACAGCTACAGGCAGGCAGAATTCCACCAGGCACATGGTGGGCCCACAGTGGCCTTCATGCCTCTGCTTCTGAACTTGGAGTGCAGGCCTGGGGCACTGGGTTCCCTCTCAGGTAGGAAGTAGCTTTGGGAAGCATGTGTGAATTCAGGCCGTGCAGTGAGCTAGGAGTGGGTTCTTGTCCTAGGAGCTGGCATGCTGGACAGGAAGCTTGAGCAGTGCCAGCTTCAAGGAGGAGCTCAACCTGCCGCTGGGCCTCTCCTGCAGTCCCATCCAAGGCTGACTTCACTTGCGCCCTTCTAATTGCCTCCCCCTCTTGCTGGCTCTCTGATTACTGTCTGCCTCGTCCCTGCTGCTCAGCATTCTCTCTCCTACTAGTAATCTTTTAAACTTCCTGAAATCACATATTCATTAACTTATTGATCCGGCCTCTTGACCTGCCACACTGTACTTGGGTTTTAGGGCAAGGGCAGGTTGGTGGAAATGTATGTTGTCACTGCCTGCTTCAGAAGATGTAGTACTGACATTGTGTGTATGTGTGTGTGTGTGAATGTTTGTATGCCCGTGTATGTGTGTACATGTGTATGTATGTGTGAGTGTGTGTATATGAATGTTTGTGTGTATGTGTGAGTTTGTGCATGTGTATGTATGTGTGAGTGTGTGTGTGTGTATAAAGGCAAAACTAGTATGAGCCATTGATTGGGAAAATCGAGAGCGATTACAGCTATAAATTTCTGAGAACCAGTTGTGTGACCTGCCCAGTGTTTGTTTAGGTGATGCATGCGTTGTCAATAATACATCATCTGAATTTCACAGGTGAGGACATAGAAACACTAGCATGTACTATGGACCCTTATAACATGGAGAGCCATCTCGAGTTTGAACTTGGTTCACACTGACCCCTGGCCTACAAAGGAGGTGTGATCATATGCAGCCTTGGTCATTGATGATTGTTTAGGTGAGAAGAGCATCCTTAAAAAAAAAAAAAACCAACTATCTATTTATTTATTTATATAAATGTTTGCTCACTTAGGAATGTCTACTTTTCCCCCACACTTTATAAATTCTTTAGGTTTGGTTTTTTGAGAAGTTTTACAGTGTTTTCCTCTCTCTGTCTCCCCTTCTTTTCCCATTCAACTTTATGTCCTTTCTCCCCCCTGCTCATCAAGAACATCTGGCTGGGTGGTGGTGGCGCACACCTTTAATTCCAGCACTTGAGGGGCAGAGGCAGGAGGATCTCTGTGAGTTCGAGGCCAGCTTAGTCTACAGAGTGAGATCCAGGACAGGCTCCAAAGCTACAGAGAAACTTTGTCTTGGGGGGAAAAACAGGAAAAAGAAAATTGTGCTTCACTCCCTTCTAAGGCTCGGGAATCATTGCTGAAGAAGGAATGGGAAGAGTTTAAGATCCAGAGGCTGTGGATGAATACAAGGAAACAGTGTCCTCCAGATCCAACAGGGCAGCAGCCTCCGAACTCACAGCAGTTGGTACAGCTGCACAAGCTCCATGAAAGCTCGAGCCCGACAAATTCCAGCACAGCGAGGTGTGAGCATAGATGTGAAGCCTCACCCCAACCCTGGAACTATTGGCAGCTGATAGCTCCTGGGAGAGTGACGATCAAGTTATTTTTTGTTTGTTTGGTTTTGGTTTTTTTGAGACAGGGTTTTGCTGTAGCTTTTTGTAGACCAGGCTGGCCTCGAACTCACAGAGATCCGCCTGCCTCTGCCTCCTGAGTGCTGGGATTAAAGGCGTGTGCCACCACTGCCCAGCTGGGATAGTCAGTTTTAAAAGTGTTGCCCCAGTAGGTTGACCGTGCTCCAGTGTAAGGCCACCTATCTGTGAATACATGGGCAGCACAGAGAAAACGGTATATAGCGGGAGCAGTAGCTTAGGGTTGAGAGCAAGCCCAGGACGTCATAGGCAGTGGGTGGCAGCCCTGCTCCCTGGGAGCACCTTCAACCTGAACCTCTGTGCTAGGCTCTGCCTGGGTGCTTGGAGGTGAGTACGCTGCTCTCCTCTCCCTGTGGAATGTTGGTGTAGCTGGGGAGGGAGACAGACACACAAATAGGTGAATCCCTTGCAGTGTGGTCAGAGCTGTGATGGGGGTAGACGGAGGGTGCAGTGGGAACTGAGGAGAGGGAGCCAGGAATTCTTCCCAGAGCCTTGAAAGGCAGGCTAGAGGCCAGCTAAGAAGGGTTTTCTGAAAGATGAGAACAGCCATGAGCATGTGCACGGAGCCAGTTTGTTCTCAGGGTCTGCGTAGCCTCCTCACATCTTATAGACAGAGGTTATAGAGGCCGCGCATCCAGAGTAACAGTTTGGAAGTCATATTGGAAGATAGGGAACCGGGTTGGAGAGATGGGGGCGCAGGGTCGTTGCAGGAGGAGTCGGCACACTTTGTGTATGGGCTGGGGAGGGGCGTTTCAGTTCTGGGAGCTGGGTCCTTTCCAGTGCAGCCCCCTCAACTCTGCCTTTGTGGTGTTTTCTGACTTTTCCTGACAGACTTTGACATTCTCCAGGTAGACAGCTGCCCACCAGAGAAACTTTGTGCTCATCTTTGGGAATACATTGGGCTCACTTAGAGGAATGAATATGGGTCACCCCAAAACAGTCGCATTTCTGTAAAGCTCCATTTCAGAGTGGGCGATGACCTCCCGGACGCTGCATTAGGGTCCCTACCCCAGCCAACCTTCCGCTTTTCATATGCTGAAGTGTTTGCCCGCCACACACAGCTCGGGGAGGATCGCGCCCAGCTGGGAAACCTCCAGTTCCACGAGGGACTGTTAATAGGTCTGATCTCGTGAGGGTCTCATGATGGTGATGGCTTTGCCCATGCTCAGAGGACAGCCTTCCAGGAGTATTGGGAAGGCGTTGAAGATAATGCAGTGCAGATGGTGTTACAGACCGCTGAAGCTGTCATCTATGAAATAAGAATTTCATGTAATTTTCATTTATTATAAAAATGAATCTTGCTGGGTGGTGGTGGCACATGTCTTTAATCCCGGCACTTGGGAGACAGAGGCAGATAGAGCTCTGTGAGCTTGAGGCTAGCGTGGTCTACAGAGCAAGTTCCAGGACAGCTAGGGCTGTTACACAGAGAAACCCTGTCTCAAAAAACAACAAACATATAAATAAAATGAATCTTGTTTTTTTATTTCTCTCAATAATTTAAATTATATAAAGAAAGCATTAACTTGGAGGTTGGGTTTGGCCATTGGTTGCTATTGGCCCACCCCCAGCAGTTGGTAATAATTCAGATGTAACATGACAAAGGACTGGGCCAGGATGTTGGCATTGAAGATAAAGAGGAAGGGACCTGATGCCAGAGACCTCTGGAAAGAGAATTCTGATTAGCTAGCAGTGAGGAGAGGGGGGAGCCAGGCAAAGCGGGAGCTTCTGGTTGGGCATTTCCTGGCCCCTTTCAGTAACGAGGGCCCGGAAGCATGAGCCAAGAGATCGCGTGAGTGCTGGAGAAAGCCCGAGGGAGCAGAGTCTGTCTGTGCTTCCAGGTGCTTGTCAGCGTGCAAACTGATGTCTCCCTCCGCACACATGCCATCTTGCCTGTCAGCCTCTTTTGCTGCCTTGGTTTCGGGTGCACTGGCAGGAAGTCCTGCTGTAACAGCTGTGTGTTGGGGCCAGGCGGATATTTTGGCAAAATTTCCTATTTAGGAGAAGCTACAAAAGCAGCACCGTTGTCTAGATGTAAGTGTTAGATTTCATTGTTCACGTCTTGCCTCAGTTGCTTTGCCATCCCACTTCTCTATTGGGAATGCTTCGGTGCAGAGTTATCCAAAATAAGATTCGATGGTGTCAGGGTACTTAGCACCAATGTGGAGCTGGAGCCCGAATGTTTTTGAAGCTAGTGCCCGTCCTGCAGCTCTTATTGCTAGCTGACTGCCATACTCAGATAGTAACAGGCATTTATCATGGGGCTATCTGCCCTAGACCCAATGGGATTCTCCCGCATGCCAACTGGGGCTAATCAGTGGTCCCCCAGGACCAGCCATGGCCTGGAGGGAGAGCAGTATGGGGCCAGAGGGTCAACTGCTATCACTGTCTTGAACTTGAGGGTCGGTACTCTGTCTTTCCTCACATAGCTCTTGCTGTCCCCGCCAGCTGTGCCAAGATGCCAGCCCACAGGACTGCGGACATGGACACAGCACGTGTGATCTGTTGAAGCTGTGGCACAGCTTCCCCTTTGCTTTCTTCCCTTAGCTTCCCCTTTGCTTTCTTCCCTTTCATTGCTTCTCAGCCTGCGGACCGTGAGTTCTAAGATGCATCTGCCCCCTCCCCCCCGGACCACCACCCTAGGCTTCATCTGGAAAATAAAATGAAGTGAAATTTCATTAATTTACTTTGGAGATAAGGTGTTTGAGGGGGTCCTAACATTTCTGACTTGGGCCAAGGTGATTTTCTCTTTGCTACTTTTTAAAAAGATTGAAACCAGAAAGGGGAGTGTTTAAATGCATGGCCCTTGGTTCCAGTGGGACGTGATTCTTGGTGTTCTGCTTGGATGAGGGGGGAAGAAAGAAAGGGAAGGTTGTCTTCTAAGTTTAAAGTGGATGATCCATTGCAGTGAGCTACATTCTGTCACATCTAAACACTCTGCCTTTGTAGACGTCCACAGCCTTTGTAGATTTGCCCGGGCCCTTCTCAGGGCTTAGTTATCACTGACTCCTTTAGAGCTGACCCATGTCATCCAGGACATACGAAATGCCAAGTCAGGAGCCCCATCATCTGTAGTCTTAAGGCCTTGCCAGGTATTGAGAGGCTGGGCAGCCTTCAGTGAGGGTGAAGGTGTGGTACCCTCTGCATCTTCTGTAACCCCCTTACCCATTCCTGATGAGAAATCCTGGGTCTGGTGCTAGGCAGGAAGCTCAGAAGTCAGTGGATACTTCTGCCTCCCATTGAGTCAGGGAAGGTGTTGGTTACCAGATGTGAGAATGAAACCGGGCAGGTGTGCTCCGAAGCAGCCTGCGGTGCCCGTCACATGCTGCTTCCTCAGCACAGACGGGGACACGCCCTCCTCTCGTGCAGGGGTGCTTGGTGATAGGGTTTGTCCATGGCTCCATAAGACAGCACGCACACATTGAACAGCACCAACTTAACCCAGAGACCTGGGGCTGTGGAGGTTGTGGCTCTGTTTTCAAAGTTCACCGTTCACTTTGGAAGTCAATAGGACATGAAAGTAGACAGTGAACAGCAGGAAGGATACAGAGCCAGGTCAGACTTAATGAGCGTTCTGCTGCCTTGGGGCAGCTGTTCCTATTCCCCTGCTGCCCCTGCTCAGGTTACTTAGCTTTGCTTTGGATATATCCCCCGCATGTCCCTCCTTACGGGCCTCCCACAGACCCTCCCATCTAGCAGAAAGAAACACCCTTTCCTAAGGTACCACGAGACTGAAAACCTAAAAACCCTGAAAGCTCAATTAAAATTTCCACATAAAGTTGAGTGTATTGACCGGATCTTATAGTCCTAGCTGCTATAGGAGGCAGGAGAATTGCTTGAACTTAGGAGAGTAAGACCAGGCTGGGCTGAGGCTGGAGGGATACCTCAGTGGTTAAGAGCACTAACTGTTCTTCCAGAGGACCTAGGTTCAATTCCCAGCCCCACATGGCAGCTCACACCTGCCTGTACCTCCAGTTCTAGGGGATCTGACACCCTTACATGGACACATGCAGGCAAAACAAAACAAAAAAAACCAGTGCACATAAAACAAATAAATTAAAAAACAAAGCAGGCTGGGCAACTGTATTGCACAGGGGAAAATAATCTTAGCATGGCATGATGTGTCTGCGTGCCTTCAATTCCAGCTCTTGGGAGGTAGAGGCAAGTGGATCTCTGTGGGTTCAAGGGCAGCCTGATTTACATAGTGAGTTCCAGGACAGCCAGAAGTACATAAAGAGACCAGGTCTCAGAGTCACATAACCCCCACTACTTTCTCTGTTTCTCCAGATGCCTGCTACTGACTAGCATGCTAGCTAATTTATTTAGGCATATTGAGAGGGTGTATATAGCTTTGAAGCTAGAGCAGAACCCCTGGATTTAGGTCTTGCTGTCACCATTTACATGCGTGACCTTGGGTAGGTTCCTTAGCCCCTCTTGTTTGTCACCTCATCTGTAAGAATAACATGTAACTCAGGATTTTTGCTAAGTGTGATTTGGTGTTGATAAATGCTCAGTACAGCAGCTAACATGGAGTCTGTGCTATATAGGTGTTTGGTCAGAGCCTTTTCTGTGTTTCTTCCTGTTAGCGTGGAAGCTCCATGAGGTCATCTGTCCTTTGTAGATCTTGTCTGTCCTTGACAACAGTCATCAAGCTGGCTGTGAGAACACACTGAGTGAGTGACTGGGCTTTGGGACATGTTGGCCTAGCAAGGTGTCTGGGAGCATCCGAGCATGGACAGGATGTGGACAGCAGAGTCCACCTTGGTCCCCTGTCACCGTGCCGTTAGGGGCTTCATGAGCTGGCTGCAGAACGGGAGGGAAGCCTGTGCAGTGTGTGATTGCAGCCTTTCCCGCCTGGCTGGAGCAGCAGTAGGTGCTGGTTCCTTCCCCTCCTTAGCACCTCTGGTTGAAGCAATTCAGGCAAGTTTTGAGTTCAGGGTCGCAGAAGGGGACAGAACAGGATGCTGGGTAGCCAGATGCTGCCACAGACAGCCTGAAGTGGCTCTTGAGGCTCTGTATTGTTAAACTTTTATGCTAAGTAGCAGGTTTTGTACTTTGGTATCTGTGGTAACTTAATTTTGTTTTAAATTTAGGGACATTCGGGGGGTTAGTACGGGACTTCCGTTTGCTCCGTGCTGAGATGTTTTTTCTTGTTTTTGACATTTGAATTTTTTCCTAATATCGCTTGTATGTTGTACCCCTGAGACTTCCAAGTGCTTCAGTGGGTGTCCCTGAAAATAGGGGTGTTTTCTGTGATGGCTGTTCTTGGTTGTCAATTTGACTACATCTAGAATTAACTAAAAACTCAAGTGTCTGGTACACCCATGAGGGATTTTTTTTCTTAATTAAATCATTTGAAGTGGGAAGGCCTACTTTTAATCTGGATCTTTTCAGATGAGAAAATCCACCTTTAATCTGGGCCACACTTTCTGCTGGGAGCCCATATAAAGGACATGGACTAAGGAAGCTTGCTCTCTGTGCCTGTTTGCTCTCGCTCTCCCTGGCGAGTCCTTTCCCTTACTGGCATTAGAGCCTACCTCTTCGTGATTCTGGCATATATTGAAGACCAGCTAAGACTCCAGCCTTGTGGACAGAACAACTACTGGATTCTTGATTCTTGGGCCTTCCATTGGTAGGCAGTCATTTTGGACTAGCTGGATCACACACAGCCTGTAAGCCATTCTAATAAAAAGTATTATCTGTAGACTATATATACTCTGTAAGTTCTGTTCCTTTACAGAACTGTGACTAAAACCTTCTCTAAGATTTTTTTCCCCAGTGCTGGGAATGGGCTCCAAGTCTTTGCCCTTGCTTAAGCAAGCATTCTGCCACCAAGCCACACTAAGGAAGTAACAGGCTGTGAAGAAGGCAGCTGTGGCGTACCCACCAGGTGGGCCTTCTGAAGACTGAGCACGGAGGAACCTGGGAGATGGTATTTCCGCCACAGTTAAAGCTGGGTCACTTGTAGGACTTTATCTTGCTCCCCTCCCCCAGAAGACCCTGCAGCCCCGAACTGCATCCGAGAACCCCCTCAGCACCCCACCACTCACACCCCATGTATCTCAGGATCATAGTCCTTCCCAGGTTTGTGGGTGATACCTCACCCCATCACCTTCCAGGGGTGCGATGACTCAGTGGGCAAGAATAGAGGGTGCCTCGGGTGCAGCAGCCCACGGGTGAGGCTGGGAGGGGTGCTGCAGGCTGTGGGCCCGTGGGCAACACGTGTGGCTGCAGCTAGATGATAAGGAAGGAGCAAAGAGGTGGAAGGTCTGGAACAGAAGGGTGGCATGACCAGAGCTTTAAGTGCTTTTGGGGGGGTCATGTGAGAGTCCCCTTTACGGGCTGGTGGGCCACTCACTCCCATGGGCATTCGAAGGCTGGATGGGGAGGAGGGCTCTAGTGTTCTTTCAGGTAGGAAACACTTCTGTCTGCAAATAGGAATTGGCCACTAACTTGTATAAGCTTTGATGGTGATTTTCAATGTTCACCTTTGGTATGGCCCTTGGCCCCTGGGTGCAGGTTACATGGAGTGGGGGCAGACAAGTGTAGCAGTAAACAGTGACAGGGTGGGTGTGACAGAAGGTGGTAGGGGAAGCTGTCACTTCGGGTGGGGGAGGGAGGTCCCATCAAACAAACCTGTGCTCAGAGGCCCCCTGTGTCTTTATTTTCAAATGGTCCTCTTGGTTTGCCTGCCAGAAGTGTGTGACTGTCAGTTCTGCTTGTCAGCAGACTCCCTGTAAAGGACTAGGCCAGGCTTCCCTCCTGACGAGCAAGAATAGTGATAGGCACGGTCAGAAATACATGGTGCCTTCTGGGTGTGGTGGCACGAATCTGTTATCTTAGCACTTGGGAGTAGAGGTAAGAATCAGCCTTGGTCACGAGAGATGCTGTCTTTAAACCACAACAAAGGAAATACGTGGTACTTTTTCATACCTACCTGGAATCCACATATTTGGTTAAGAGACTGGGCCTAATTTTAGGAGTGAACTAGGCTGGGGTAGTGAGCTGAAGTAGGACTGTCTTACGAAAAGTCACTGAAAGGGGCTACGGAGCTAGCTCAGTGGGTAAAAGCCCTTACCGTGGAAGGCTGAGGACAAAATCCAGATCCCCAGAACCTATGTAAAGCTGGACTCCGTGGTGTGTATCTGTAGACCCAGTGTTCTTTGGCAAGATCAGATTCCAATGCTGTGGGCTATAGGAGAATGCTTTTGTACATTGTAAAGATTTGTTACTTGTATTAGTTTAATAAAACACTGATTGGCCTGTAGCCAGGCAGGAGTATAGGTGGGGTGACCAGGCTAAGAGAATTCTGGGAAGACAAAAGGCAGAGAGTCAGTTACCGGCCAGATACAGAGGAAGCAGGATGAGAATGTCTCATTGGGAAATGGTACCAAGTCACGTGGCTAAACATAGACAAGAATAGTTAGTAAATTTAAGTCATAAGAGCTAGTTAGTAATAAGCCTGAACAATAGGCCAAACAGTTTATAATTAATATAAGCTTCTGTGTGTATCTTTGGGACTGAACAGCTGGGGAACCAAGCAGGAGAGAAACTTCTGTTTATATACCAACACACATAAAAATAAATAAATCACAAAAAACCCCAATAGTTTTTACCATACAGATCATTTAAATCATACGGTTCAGTGGTTTTCAGTGTATTCAGAGATGTACGGCATTTACTGTAACCAATTCTAGGACATTTTGTCATCCCCACAGCGGCCATGAACTCTCTCTGCTTCTCCCTGGCTTCCGTTCTTCCTGTCTATGGATTGGCTCTTCTTCTGGCATTTCTTATAAAGGGAACCATATAGTCAGATGTTTGTTGTTGGTTTTTTTGTTTGTTTGTTTGTTTGTTTTTTCTACAGCTTTTCAGCCTGTTTTTAGGGCTTATCCATTTTTTTGTGTGTGGGGGAGGTGTTTATTTCCCTTACGTGTAAGATGGTTCACAAACATGATACTAGGGCTTTAGCACTGTGGGAGAGGGAAACATCCCAGCTTCTTAGGGCGAGAGGATCTCGACTTTAGTGTACACTGGGAAGGGAAGGAAAGGTGATTTCACTTTCCTGCCTTGCCTGAAGGGACAGAGTCAGTTCCACTCGTTCTGCCCTCCTCCCCAAACCAGGAAGTCCCCTTCGTGAAACAGGTGACGTATTTCATTCTAACCATTGTGTTAGGTGGTATAGGGATTGGCCTGGTCCCAACCATTACAGGGAGGTGTAAAAGTTTCGGGAAGGTACAGCATGGATTAGGACACAAGATGGGGCAGATGACATCAGAGGCATGTGACTGGTGGGAACTGTTGCTAAGCTTCTGGGCAACCTAGTCCTGGCCTAGCAGAGGGCAGGGGACATGGACGGTGCTTATTGTTTGGCATTGATGATGCCCACAAATTCAGGCTTGAGGGAAACACCACCCACGAGGAAGCCGTCCACATCAGGCTGGCTTGCCAGCTCTTTGCAGGTTGCTCCAGTCACTGAACCTCCATAAATGATTCGGGTGCTCTGAGCCACCGCATCAGAGACATTGGATTTCAGCCAACCCCGAAGCTTCTCATGCACTTCCTGGGCCTGTTGAGGTGTTGCAGTCTTGCCAGTACCAATGGCCCATACAGGTTTGCTGCAGTCCTTCACATTACCTGTGATGACCTTGGTTTGCTTGAAAACAACCTTCTCGGTGATGCTAGCTTCCCTTTCATCCAACTTCTCCCCAATGCAGATGATCACTCCGAGCCCCTCGGCTAGGGCATGGGCTACTTTCTGCCCAATCAGCTCATCGGACTCCCCGAAGACATGCCTTCTCTCCGAGTGCCCCAGCACTACCCATGTGGCTCCTAAGTCTTTGATTATGCCAGGACTGATCTCCCCAGTGAAGGCCCCATTGGTCACTTTGTAGCAGTTCTGCGCAGCCATGGCAATCTAGGGATCTATCTTCTGCCTGGCGAAGATGTAGGTTGTGGGGGGTGCACAAACCACCTCCATGTCTGCCTTAGCTGTGTTTAGGGTGCAAATGAGTTCTCCCAGGCACTTCTCCCTCTCATTCATCTTCCAGTTGCCCCCAATGAAGAACTTCCTGGAAGGCGCCATTGTGCTTGGACTGGCTGACTGAAGGTCAGTACAAGCCTTATCCATGTTTTTGTGAACATCAAAATTCCATTTTATAGCTGATCAATATTCTATAAAATTTACCATCTAGACCAGGCTGGCCGTAAACTTGCAGCATTCCATGCCCTGTTTCACATTGGGGTTTTGTTTGTTCATCTCATCTATGTCAGTGGTTCTCAGTCTTCCTAATGTTTATGTCGTGGTGACTCCAAACCATACAGTTATTTTTGTTGCTACTTCATAACTGTAATTTTGCTACTGTTATGAATTGTAATGTAAATAAATATTTTTGGAGATAGAGGTTTGCTAAAAGGGTTGTGTCCCACAGGTTAACCAGAGGTTAACGGGCAGTGATGGCATACACCTTTAGTCTCAGTACTCGGAAGCAGAGGTAGGCAATCTTTGTGAGTTTGAGGCCAGCCTGGTCTACAGAGCAAGTTCCGGGGCAGCTAGGGCTGTTAGACACAGAAACTCTGTCTTGAAAAAAACAAGAGAAAAGAATCATTGCTCTACACAGGTTGGCTCTACTCCTTTGCCATGTTATTAAGAGTGCTCATGTTTTCGTGTGTGACTTTCCTCCTGGCTGTGCAGACATAGGAGTGAAATTCCTGGGTTGTCTGGTTAGTCGGTGCTTTGCATCGGGAAGAGCTGCCCAACTGTGTTTGCAAAGCCCAGGTTCGCTGTATCTTTACTAGCGTTCCCTCTTCCGCCTTTCCCTCCCTTCCGCTGAACTCCGGGCTCAAGCCTCCTTCCCACTCATCTCCCAAGCACTTGGGACAGTGGGGATGTGCCACTCTGCGCAGCTCCTGCCTGCCTCGCTTCTTCTCGTCTCCCCAAAGTATGACGTGAAGTGATGTTGACCATTTAAATCAATTGGTTATCATTTTATTGTTGAATGATCAGAGTTTTTTAAATTCTGAAAGTGAGTTCCTTATCAAACATGCGGTTTGCATATATTCTCTTCCGTTCTGTGAGTTGTCTTTCATTTCTCAGGTTGTATCTGGACCATGAGGCACACAAGTTCTTTTATTTTGGTCAAGTCCAGCTTGCCTTTAGTTCTCCAGAAAGTCTAGACTTACACGTTAGAGTTCAGGGTTTACCAGTGTTTGCTGCACTGAAGTCTGGAGAGCTGACTTAGCCTCCAACCGTCTCCGGCTTTCTAATCTCAAGACCTTGTTGGCTTAGTTTTAGATTTGGGAAACTTGAAATCCTATGCAAGCAGAGCTGAGGTCCTGTAGCCTCTGAAGACATTTTACTCGGGCGGCCTCTGATGAAACCAAAGCCGAACACGGTGACTGGGGCCCGGGACTCTGGGTTCAGCTGGATTGGAGGTTGAGACAGGTGTTCTGAGGGGTGTGTAAGTCCAGACCTGGAGAACGCAGCTTTGTTGTTGCCAGTGCTGCCCGTGGGACTCTAATGTCACCTAACGGGATTTGCAGCTTTATTTGCTCACGTGAGATGTAAAGCTTGGTAATAGTGAGTGCATCTGGGTTATGTGGACAAAGGACCAGACCAAAAGTGTGGAGCTATCTGCTGTCCCATCCCTCCCACAGACTTTAGCAGTCCAAAGAAAACACGTAACCTCCACAGTGTTCTGCTGACTGTCATCTTTGCTGCCCCTTGGTGTCACATGGCCTTCTACACTCGTGTCCCAGGCAAGGTGGGGAGAACCGGGGGTGTTCCAGAGAATCTGCTGGATGTCCAGGGTCAGTGTAGCTCACTAGTGGGTGGGAATACTGGGTTCTCTTGGGGACACAGTTGGGGTAACTTGTAAATGTGTATTTCACAGTCTCATTTCTCTTAGCTCTTTGTCTCCGTGCCCAAACTGGGGTAAGTGAATGTGTTGGATTTTTTTCTTTGCACGTAATGTGAGCAAGCAGTGAGGGGGCGGAGCACGAGAATGAAAATATCTGAGCGACAGGAGGACTGAGTAAGGAAACGGGATGAAGGTGAGCTCTGATCTTCTGAATACAAGGCAGCTGTAGGCGTCATTAGATAGGAAGCTCGTGGTGGTTGAAGTAGGGACTGTGGTTCAGTGGTAGAATGCTTGGCTAACATGCATGAGGTCCTAAGTTCTGTTCTGAACACGAAGTTAATTAATTAAGAATTAATCAAAATTAGGGGCTGGAGAGATGTTCGGTGGTTGACAGCACTTGCTGCTTTTGCAGAGGACCTAGGTTTGGTTCCCAGCACCCGCATGGCTGTTCTTGTGCTTATCACAGAGTAGATGCCCACGAAACACTCCTGAATCTGCTGTTAAAAAGCAGACAGAGGATTAACATGGACACAGCCTTCTCAAATGGAGGTCAGCGTGTCCTGTAGCAGTGCTGGTGTGGCACGGAGTGTGGAAACAGCAACACCACTGCAGACGTTTCTGGTTTGTTGAGCATCTATCCATGTATGATTCTGGTTAGTCCTGTGCCGTGGGCTTCCATGCATGTGGCTTTATTTAATTCTTGTAGCTATACACAGAGCATGTCTCACCAGCCTTGTGAGGCGCATGCTCGGCGTTGGACAGCTGCTCACACACCTGGCCTGGCTGCCTTCCTTCCTTG
Organism: Dicrostonyx torquatus; assembly: GCA_028555095.1. Lineage (NCBI taxonomy): Eukaryota > Metazoa > Chordata > Mammalia > Rodentia > Cricetidae > Dicrostonyx > Dicrostonyx torquatus. Next base: position 841,601 of record JAQHUG010000302.1, on the reverse strand, counting down.
AGTGTGATCTCCTGGAGCTTAGGAACAGCAAAGTCATTCATTCCCCTGAGCTGGGGAGCTCGGCTGCCCACGCGAGCCATACCCCAGAGCAGCGGTTCTCAACCTTCCTGACACTGCGACCCCTTAATCAGGTGCCTCGTGTTGTGACCCCCAACCATTAACATTATTTCCATTACCAGTTTATGATGGTGATCTTGCTGCCCTGCAGTGTAAATATGATGGGCAGATAGTCTCAGGAGACCCCTGTGAAAGAGTCTTTTGATCCCCCAAAGGGGTCGTGACCCACAGGTTGAGAACCACTGGCCCAGAGGGAGGAAGAATTCTGAATTTTCAGTCTTCTCTGGTGACAATTATGTCTTCGGGAGAAGACCCTCACTTGTCCCAGGGTCACCTCTCCACTTTACCCCACCCCAGGATGGGGGGTGAGACCAGAAGGGTGGCTGTGACCGCCACCCTCTTGCCCCACCTCCCCGTGTCCATCTCATGCCTCTACATGGCTGCCGGGCCTGCTGACTACCTGTGTCCAGATTCTCATAGGTGCTTGGTTCTGAGTTCTCAGAAACAAGACATAGGGAGGCTGCGATGCGCAATCTCCCTCCCAGCAGTTGAGCTTCTTCTTGTTGTTAGGTTTTTGTTGTTGCTGCTGTTGTCATTTTTAAGCTTTTTGAGACAAAGGTCCCACGTAGTCCAGGTGACCTTTTGAACTTGGTATGTAGAGTATGACTTTGAAGTCCAGGTCTTCCCTGCCTGCCTCCACCTTCCAAGGTTTGGGATTACAAATGCGTTCGATCATACTCGGTAAAACAAGGTCCCAATGCTAGGCTGTCCTTGAACTGTTTCTGCCTCCTGAGGGCTGGAATTACAGGTGTGAGGCACCAAGCTTGGCAGCTTGTCACCTTTTTTTCTTTTTAAGTGTGTATGCTTGTGGAGGTTAGAGGACATCTTCCTACCATGTGGGTTCTGGAGACTGACTCATGTTGTCAGGCTTGGCGACAAGCTCCCTTACTTACGCTAAGCCGTCTTGGTGGCATGCTTTGAAGCATTACCCCTGCCACTTCCCAGTGTCTTCATAGTGTTGCTTGGCGATGCACAGGACAGGACCCCGCCAGAGGGGAGGGGAGGGAGTGTTGATAACCTTTAAGCCCACATGCAGACATTTCCCTGCTCCCTCTTGTTCCAAGCGGGTTGGATAAGCTGTGGTTATACACCCCACAGGGAGTTAAGATTAGAACCCCGCAGCAGGCAGGTGTGGGTAGAGGCAGATGAGGGTCTGCCAAGAAGAATCGAGGCCTGCCAAGCCTGTTTTGGGCCTGGTGCAGCCTGGCCTGGGCACCAGGTGAGCTTCACGCAGTAGGGTGTGGTCTGTTGGGCATGTGCAGACTTACTGGGGGTGCCTGCAGCAGGTATGTGGTTGGCGAGCTGCTCAGTGAGCCTTGGCATGATAAGTCGCTTCGGCTCTGGCATTGCCAAAGACTGCATACGCTGCCGGGTCAGGTTGCTGTTGCTGTGGGAACCATGACCTTTGAATTTCCTGGCTTATGCCTGGAATTTTGCTTGCATAATGCTGCAACAACTTGGGTTCGCCCCTCCCCCTTTCTCCTTTCCCTTTGGCATCTCTTTTATCTCAGCAAATCATAGCTCTCTGCTGTTCCTCCCTCTCCTGTGGCAGACAGTCTTACCCCCTTTCTTCCTGAAGGGTGTCAGCTGGGACTCCCGCCTGGGGCCCTGGTTTACCCAGCTGACACTTCTGGTCTCTTAATGAGACATTTGGGAAGAGTGGGCCTCCTTGGAGCTGACAATGGCCTGGATGCTGCGCATTTAGGGTGGGCTCTGCTGTGCTCCGGTGCGTCTCTGCGAGCACTTCTTCCTGTTTCTGTACTTGCCTGTCCTGCCCTGTGTACTTGCTTGCCGTGTGCGCCTGGAGCATGCCACCCAGCTGGCTTAGTTAATTCTCTCCAGACTTCAGTTTCCGCTTGGGGTCCCGCCCTCTCTGTGGAGCCCGATGACACATCTTACCTTGAAATTACCCAGTGAACTGTACCATTCAAATGGAGCCAGGTGTAGCTTCAGGATATGTTTTTTTTTTTATTAGATATTTTTCTTTTTAAAAAATACCAATCTAAATTCCCACTCCCTCCTCTCCTCCCATTCCCTCCACACACCCTCACACCCCAGGATACGGTTTTTTATCTCAGGTCCCATTCATTCATTCATGGTTTGGGGTGCAGTGGGCAGTCTGGTTTTCTTTTCCATAGACTGAGTTATACAATTCTTACTTGGTTTTTTGAGACAGGGTTTCTCTGTGTAGCTTTGGAGCCTGTCCTGGAACTTGCTCTGTAGACCAGGCTGACCGTGAACTCAAAGTGGTCCACTTGCCTCTGCCTCCTGAGTGCTGGGATTAAAGGAGTATATCACCATCGCCTGGTGAATTATATAATTATTAAAGGCTAAGAGTTTTAGCCATTGGTTTACTTGTCAGTCATCAGTGTATGTATGTATGTGTGTATGTATATTTTCAGTTTTTTGAGACCAGGTTTCTTTGTGTAGCTGGGTGTCCTGGAACTAGCTCTGTAGAACAGGCTGGCCTCCAACTCAAAGAGCTCTGCCTGCCTCTGCCTCCCGAGTACTGGGATTAAAGGCGTGCGCCAGCACTGCCTGACTGTCAGGTTATTTTCAGTGTCCTGAGTTAAACATGTCTTGTTCACTCGCTTATTTTGAGATGGGGCTCATGGAGCCCCAGCTGACTCTGAACTCCACATCTCCCTGTGTCAGCCTCCCGAATGTTGACATCACAGGCCTGTGCCTCCCAAATGCTGACATCACAGGTCTGTGCCTCCGAATGCTGACATCACAGGTCTGTGCCTCCGAATGCTGACATCACAGGTCTGTGCCTCCGAATGCTGACGTCACAGGTCTGTGCCTCCCGAATGCTGACGTCACAGGTCTGTGCCTCCCGAATGCTGACGTCACAGGTCTGTGCCTCCCGAATGCTGACGTCACAGGTCTGTGCCACTGTGCTCAGCCTTTTCATTTCTTGTCCTTTTTCTTTCCCTTTCTTTCCTCCTCTGTTCTCCTGGGAGATGGGGCCTCGCCATGTTACCCAGGCTGGCCTGGATCTCCTGGTTCAAGGAGTTATCTAGCCTTGGCATTCCAAGTGGTTGGATGATGGGGCCTGCTGCTGTGGTCAGGAAGCGTGTGTTGTGTCTCGAGGAAGGCTTTGGTCTTCGGCACTCTTAATTAAGGACATACGAAAATAAATGTTTGTATCCAAATCTTTGAGCTATCCAGCCTGGCCTCATATAGTCTCACCTGTCCTGCTGCTGGCCTTGGCCCTGAACTCTAAACCTACCACCAGCCTTTGTTCCAGAAGGCCTGAGTCTGGCCTTACTGGGTGGCCTGTGCATGCGTGTTTCCTTCTGCTTCCAGCTCAAGCTTCTGCCTTCACATGGCACAGCCCTGTCACGTCAGGCAAAGCAGCACTTCTGTTTCCAGAGTCTTCCTTCCGTACCTGAGCCAAGGAAGATCTTCCAGGCCCCATTCTCGCCTTTATTGGTTCTGTTCCTCATAGACCATGTCAGGGTACACAGTATGAACTCTGCTCATGGGAAGGGGCATGTTAAAACAGACTGCTACCCCCGTGCTTTCCTTTCTGACCACAAGAGTTTTGTTTGTTCCCTTTGTGTGCCCAGACCCAGTGGATTCGGTGGGTCCCGGACATGGGGACTTTCTGTAAGATGCAGTTTAATTCTGCTGCTGTGGTTGACTTGGGACACATAGGCTTTGAGGAGTCACCTTAGGTGCCTCCAGAGATAAGAGTCATCCATCTAGGCTCTCCCCACACCTCCTACTTCATCCTTCTTTTGCCTGTTTTTGGTTTGTCTGGGAGTGATTTGAGGCATCTAGAGTTCTTGATCCACAAAGAGGGTGAGGCGGATTATGAGTCTGGCCTGTGGAATCCTAGACACTTGTTTGGGGACACTCACTTTTTCCTAAACTTGTGGAGTCATTTGTGAGAAGACAGCCAGGGCTTCTGACGGAGCGGAGAGAAGTCGGTTCAGCCCCTCCTCTGTTCTCAGCGCAGCCTGTCCTGTGCCCTTCTGGTCTCCTGAAGGCTGCTCTTGGTCTGAGCCTGCCTCTACTCTCTGCGACCTGCCTGTGAGAACCTGTCAGGAAGAAACCCGAGGGCTTGGTGAAGTAATGTCTGTGAAGGTGGGAAGAAAGGCCCTGTGTGGCCTGTGCCAGAACACTCATCAGACTTTCCTGGGTTTGCTCCGCCCTGGATTTGCCTCCTGCTGCCATGCTGCAAAACATGCCGAAAGGAAGTGGGGTAGCCTCCCCATCCCTTCTGGCTCAGGACCTCTGAACCAGACCCAGGTCCTGCGAGTGCAGGGTCACCAAACTGCAGAGACCATCTTTCAGAAAGTCTGTCTGGGACCTCCACTGCTGAGACCTCCCGTGTACCCCTACATTGTCTTAGCCTGGGGAGGGGCTGATGAGGTTCTCTGTAGTAGTTCCCTCCTCACATTGTTGACCAATCTGTGGAGATGCCAGAGTTCTGAGGTTCACATGAGTACACTAAGCCTCTTTCTCCATCCATTTTTCCACTGAGCCATTACCCATCTGTGGAGTCACACTGGGGTGTCTTCCCTGCTCCCCAGCTCCCACTGGCTCGAGGCCCTTTTGAGAGTTCCATAAGGAAGTCTCTGAGGTTGGAACTGTGTCCATTTTCTTACAGTGTCCGTTCATTGTATTTGCACTTAAATTTTACTGTTCACTTCTTTTTTTTTTTTTTTGAGACAAGGTTTCTCTCTAGCTTTGGAGCCTGTCCCGGAACTAGCTCTTGTAGACCAGGCTGGCCTTGAACTCACAGAGATCCGCCTGCCCCTGCCTTCCGAGTGCTGGGATTAAAGGCGTGCGCCACCACCGCCCAGCTACCATTCACTTCTTATAAAGTATCAGGTTCCAACACTAACATCACTTATGCCATTGGCCGTTCCTGTGGTGCTGGGGAAGGCACGTAGGCCCGGCGACTGCTGAAGATGCCCCACCACAGGTCTGTGTCACTGGAAGGACTGGTAGGCTTGTCTGACCCGGATAGGGAACTTCAGCAGTTTCGCGCCTCCACAGTTCTACAGTGTCTCCTGGCTTCCTACCGTTTGCCCTGAGAACGCCGTTCTTCTAGTGTCCTGCACAGGTCCAAACTTCCTCGCTCTTGGCTCACTGTTCCTCACCGAGAGCCTCAGTGTCACTGCTTGCTCCCTTGTTTCTCCTCACTTGCTTTGATTTTCTGCTCTCCCTTTCCTCTTCCCTTCAGAGTATCCTCAGACTTTCTCCTGTGAAATCTTGATTTATTTATTGTTTACTGTGATATGGGGCTGGAATTCAGGGCCTGGCCTATGCTGGGCAGGTGCTTAACCACTTAGCCACATCCTCAGCCCATTTTGCTAAGTTTTATAAGCATTTAAAATGTGTTTATGTTTTAGTTAGGGTTGTTATGTGATCCAAACTAGTGGGAGCCTGCTGTCTAGCATATACATCTGTTTGGGAATGTTCTCCTACCCTGTAGGTCCTGGGGACCAAACTCAAGTAGTCAGGTGTGACAGGAAGCACTGAACCATCTCATTGGCCCCCATATGTCTGTTTGGAACTGCTGTCGAGAGGTGTCTGTTTGTTTGGGGCTCCTCGTGTTATAGGTGGTTATTGTGCTTGTGTGTATGCAGGGGACTGGCCTGGGGGTCTACAAGGCAGGGCATCACGTGTGTCCTGCTCTCCTCAGAGGAGGTAGAGATGCTGTGAAGAACAAGCGAGGAGCCCGTGGGGGAGATGTTGAATTCGTAGTAGCTTTTGATTGTTGGGCATTCCTCCAGTCAGTGAGCTGTAAGGAACGGCAGTCTGTCCCATAAAGATAAGAAATTGCTGATGGCAAAAAGAAGTTCTTTTGCCAAAAAAGGCTGGATTCCGTTGTGGTTATGCCTGTCTTCCCTGTGCGGTGGGTTGTGAACCCCACAGCATGACCTTTTCTTAGAGGGGTAAAGTCCCCCTGAGTGCTGTGTGGCAGTGCCTGGTAGTCACAGAGCTGGGTCATACCTCAGGCCCAGCTTCCTCATTCCACTGGGGGATTTTTCCTGTCTCAACTCATTGTTCTTTCTTTTCTAGTTTTTACAAATGTCTCCTGACCTTCATACTTCCCTCAGCTAGTCAAATTGGGGCGAAGGGCGTCTTAGGGAAGGTGAGAGACACTAAGAGTCGGACGGAGTTAGAGTATCATGTCAGACAGACACAGCGGCAGATCTTTGTGGAGTTGGTGTCGGGACAAGTGTCCAGCGTGGGAGAGACAGGCTGCAGGGAGCAGGCTCGTGGCATCTGCTTCACCCTTTCCTCCTTGGGAAGGCGGTGTCACCTCCTCTGTGCAGGAGTCCACTGGCTGATTGAATCTCTGAGTGTGCCACAAACTGAGAAAGCACAGACTGCAAAGGTCAGACAGCATGCTGGACTCCTGGCCCTGAAGCTGCCTAGCTGGACAATATCATCTTGCCTGCTTTCTTCTCATCTGTAATTAGCAGGCAACTGTAACTGCTCATTATGCGGTTTCTGGATTAAGATAGTAGTAGACAGAATTACAGAAGGCTGTTTAGTGTATTGGTCGTAGACTTCCCGGGGTCAGATTCCAGCTGGTCCATCCCTGTGTGACTTTGGGCAAGTTGTTGGATCTCTCTGTGTCTCCTTTCCTTCTCTAGAGATCCGTGCTGGCAATAATCTCACAGTAAGCATTCTGTAAAGGACACACACGTGCGTCTCAATGCCCATCACATGTCACAATTGATTCCTAAATGATGGGACACACATGTGCGTCTCAATGCCCATCACTTGTCACATATGATTTCTGAATGATAGATGCTTTTAAAAGTTTCGTTTTGGCTAGAGGGGGTCTTATTTAACCTGTGCTGGCCTCAGACTTGCCTCTTAGCTGAAGATGACCTTGAACTCCTGGTCCTTCTGTCTCCACCTGAGGGCTGGGATTGAAGGCTCAGTTATTCTCATTTGCTACCACATCTGGCTTAACACCTGCTGTTGGTACCACTGGTACCTTCATAATCTTCACCATCCTCATATTTAGGGACAGGAGACCAAGGCATGGAACATGCCAGATGTGTAGTGGGAAACTGCCTCCAGTCCTAGTAGAAGTGTCTTGCCTGGAGCACTTCTTCTAATGCTGAAATTTTAATCACATTGTGCTGATTCCAGAATCTTAAAAAAAAAAAATCCAGGTATTTCTGGGCATGTGTTGCATGCCTTTAATTCCAGTACTCCCTAAGGCAGAGGCAAAATGATCTCTGTGAATTCTTGGCTACCCTGGTCTACATAATGAGTTCTAGGCCAACCATGGCTACACAGTGAGACCTTCTCTTTTGTTTTGTTTTTCAAGACAGGGTTTCTCTGTGTAGCTTGGTGCCTCTCCCGTCACTCTTTCTGTAGACCAGGCTGGCCTTGAACTAGCAGAGACCCGCCTGCCTCTGCCTCCTGAGTGCTAGGATTAAAGGC
>JAQHUG010000302.1:814690-826172 GCA_028555095.1 Dicrostonyx torquatus | reverse complement strand
TGTGCCATCATGCCCAGTTGATGGTATTTCCCTTTTAACCTTGCCTTTCCCTGCTGTGGCTCTTCTGCTGGGTTCCATGTTTCTGGGCAGCTTCCTCTTGGCCTGGCTCTAGCCATGCTACTGTGAAGGCCACTGTCCTCCCTGGTTCTGTGGGAACCATTTCCCTGTCCCTTGCCTGTGCGTGTGTGTGACCTGTTCTGTCCTGGCCTCGGGGTCCTGACTCACTAGCCTGGCACACCATTGATGCAGCGCTTAGAAGAAGGATGTTGCCTACGTGCCACGGAACTGAGGTTAATATTGTCTCCTTGGTTGGGAGCGGTGCCTTCCTTTGTGTGTGTTGCTTTGGGCCATTTTATAGTGAGTATGGAGCAGAGGCAGACACTTGGCAGATAGACCTGCCGCTTCTCTAGTCAGTGGCTGAAGAGTCCGTCCGTGGGGAAGGACTTTTGGTTCTGCCTCATTTCGAGTTCATGTTCCCGTAGGTTTTCCAGTCTGTATCAGTTGGAATGTTCATGAACAGGGTTGTGTGAATCTGAACATTGTATCTTCGTGACTGACCAGTGATGCTGGTTTCCTTTGGAACCTGTGTGGGATAGTGGGGACTGACCAGGTGTGGGTGCAGCCGGCTGGTACTGCATCAAGCCACCAATTCAGAGGTGGCAAAACTGAGTGTGGCCAGGGCCCAGCCTTGACTTGTTTGCTTCTCCCTGTCCTCTGCTCCTGAGTTGGGATCACCTCCTGGTATGTGGAGGCATGCTTGCCTCCTTCAGGGGCACCCAGGTGCTCTGAGGACTTGCAGGAATGGGCTGTGCTGAGAACGAGGCATTCGCCTTTAGAACTCTGTTCATCTGTCTGGTAGTTGGGGGTTGGGATAGGGTTGTGGGGGTGGGGAGTTGAGACAGGGTCTCTCTCTCTAGCACTGGCTGGCCTGAAACTCACTCTGTAGACCAGGCTGGCCTCCAACTCAGAAGTCTGTCTGCCTCTGCCTCCCTGGTGCTAGGATTAAAGGTGTGGGCTCCCATGTCTGGCTAGCTGTTGTGGTTAGAGCGTGTGAGGAATGGATTTGGAGTTAGCAACCATGTGGGGAGACAGGGGACAAAGTGAGCGGGAGGCTGACTGGGCCTGTCCCACGTGGAGAAGGACCTCTGCCAGGGACAGCTGCCCTGCTCACCTGGGACTGACCTACTCGCCCACATTCTGGGAGTGCCAGGGCTGGCCAGCCCGTTCTCACCTCTTGCTGCCCCAGTAGAGATGCTTTGTGTGCACTTAGTTGGGATCTTCCTTTCTCAGGTTCATTCTCATGCCAAGCCTGTCACCTAGTCACACCCCTATCTTGTCCCATCTGCTCCACCCCCAGCCTCTTCTCACCTTGGCTTTTTCAAGCAGTTAAGCCCCTGGGTTTGGCCAGAGCTCTGATCCACCTGCCCCCAAAGTTGCCTTCGGCTGTCTCTGTTCTGAGCCCTCCCAGTCCAGCCGCCCTTCTCATCAGCCCCATTACCTGTGGCTGCACACTGTCCCTTGTTTTGGTAGCCTCATAGCTTGCCTCTTCCTTCCTCTGTGTCCCGACTTTGTGCCCCTGCCTTGCCCTCCGCCACAGCATGTATGTGTGTGCCCTTCTTGTTAAGTCCTGGGTGTACTTATGTGCTTCTCAGTTCCTGAGAGCTGAAACTCCAGGGGGACAGGGCACCCACTGTTCTGCCCCTAGCACCTGACACTTAGGGGGTGGACAACAAATGTTTGTTGAATCCTTTTGCACATGTTAAATGATGTGTGCACACGTGTGTAGGTGTTTGGAGGCCGGAGGGAAACATAGGATGTTCTGTTCGTCCACTCTGCCTTAGTCTCTCGAGACAGGGTCTTTCGCAATCTTTCTGTCTCTGCCCCCGCCCAAGTGTTGGGGTTGCTGGATGTGTTTGGCCTTGCCAAGCTTTTACTGAAGGTGCTAGAGATTTGAACTTACAACCTCATGCTTGTGCAGCAAACACCCCTTACTGCTGAACCATTTACTCACCCCTGTTAGCTTCTTTTGTCCAGTCTGTGTTGATCTGTTGATCATATTCTAGGCTCTGTGTGCGTGCTCTCTCTCTCTCTTTCTCTCTCTCTCTCTCTCTCTCTCTCTCTCTCTCTCTCTCACACACACACACACACACACACACACTCATTGCCTGGTGACGATGAGCAGTGTGGAGGAATAGATTATAGCAGCGGACGGACAGGAAGGGACTGAAGAGGCCAGTCCTGTCCTGCTGGGATGTTCCCTTCAGAACACACAATTGAACCTGAAGCTTCTGCTCACTGCTCCTGTAGTCCTTCTACTTCTCCAGGAGAGAATGGAGGAAAGATGGGAGGCTGCAGCTTCCTAGGCTAGCCCTGGGCCTAGCCCCGAGGGCCTGTTCTATCTGAGAATTCTTCCCTTCTCTTTAGGTTTTCTTTCCCTTTTATTTATCTTTAGTTTTCTGGTCCAGATGGATCCTGTTCACACACACAGTTGAGGGTGTTTATTTCCTTAGCCTGTCCTCCCAGAGTGCTGATAAGGTGGTGGGATGAACACACTCTAGGCAAGTGCTCTGTCACAGAGCCATGCCCCTACCTTGACCTCGCCAGTTCTTCACTGCCCTCTTCCACTAACAGACAGCTACTGCAGGCACATGCCCCTCATGTGCCCACCTTGGGGTCAGTCCTGCCTGCTCACTGCAGTGTGCTTGTGCTGTGGCCCGCTCACCTCCATTCTTCATTAAAGAAGGGAATGTGTTCCAGCTTCAGCAGAATGTGGGTGAGGCTGAGGAGGCTGAGACTCACTGGAAAGGAAGACAGCCAGGCTAGGGCTCAGTGTTTTTTTCTTTCTTGTATAATAGCTCCCAGTTATTACTGTCATTGTCTCTCCTAGGAGTGAGTTCAGCTTGGTCTTTGAGAGCATTGCCTTTTAAGGAACAACATATGGACCACAGGGCCTGAGACACTAAAGTAACCTTGGCTGGGTGGAGTCTCAGCTACTGGGTCAGGATCTTAGGCTGGAGAAGCTTCCCTGTAGGGCTTTTCTGCAGGAGGTAAGCAGCTGGCAGTACCTGGACTGCTCTGCAGACTGAGTATCCCTCATCTGGATGCTTTGGTACCAGAAGTATCAGGTCACCTTACCGTCTGGTCACGTGTGGCCGCTGGATCTCCAGCTGTCTTGTTTATGTCTCCTAGGGAAACAGATGTCTTAGTCCATTTTCTGTAGTTTACAGGGAGTAGAAGCGGAGACCTGCCTGTGGCGGCACACAGTTGAGAATCGTGAATTCAGCATTACCTTCTGCTACGTAGCAGGATCAAGGCTACATGAGGACTGCTCCCCCCCCAATTTTTTTTATTTTAATTTTGGTTCATGTTTCTGGAAGCCAAAAAACCCTAGAAGTGGCTTTGGTATCCTTTTAGCACCAGGTGAGAGCTTCCTGCCCTGTCAATAATGTGACGGAGGCCACTGGGTAAGACAGAGCAGGTACACTGGCCGGGGTCATCTTCTGTAAAGTCGCTAATAGCACCATGGAGACACCAAGCAAGCTCTTGGGCTTGTCTAGCCTCAGTTACCCTGATGGCTCTGCCTAAGGCACATGACCTGCAGTGTCACAGGCCCTAACCGCAGCAGGAAACAGTGGAAAGACAGCTTTCTCTGGGAGATGTGAGTGGTCCACACCTGCAAAGGATCTTTCTGGGAGGCACGTCCATCTTCCTTCTCAGAGCCAGCATCTATGGGACAGTCACGCTAGACTCAGGGAAGGCTGGGAAATGCCGTCTTATAACTGAGCAAGGTGCTGAGCTGGAGTTCTTCTGTAGTGCTTGTTTCCTTGCTGGGGCTGGAGTGTGGAACATTGTCACTTCCCTGCCCTGTGGTAATCCAGTTCTTTTTCTCTGTGTCCTGGGGACCTGGAGAGAACCCAGGAATAGGTCCATGCAGACCCACTGAGTCTGGGTGGCCTTAACCTTCTCCTTTGCCCTCCTTCCTTGCAAAGGTCAGTTGGAGGCTGTAGGTGAGGTCTCCCTGGCCAGCAGTGATAATGTCCCTCTGTGCCACTTCTTCAACTGCACTGTGATCTGTGAGGACAGGTGTCTTAGTTAGGGTTTCTGTTCCTGTGAAGAGTCACCATGGCCTTGGCAACTCTTACAAAGGAAAACATTTCATTGGGGTGGCTCGCTTATAGTTTGAGAGGTTCGGTTCATTATTGTCATGGTGGGAAGCAAGGCAGCACGCAGGCAGACGTGGTGCTCGAAAAGGAGCAGAGAGTTCTTACATCTTGACCCACAGGCAACAGAAGTGGTCTTTATCATTGGGAGTGGCTTGAGCATATATGAGGCCTCAACGTCCGCCTCCACAGCGAAGGAATAAGTGGTCTTATCCCTTCAGTAAGACCACACATACTCCAACAAGGTCACATCTAATAGTGCCACAGTCTTAAACTTATTTAAAAGTCTAGAGTACAAAGTCTCTTCTAAGATTCATGCAATCATTTAACTGTAATCCCCTGTAAATCAAAATCAAAAAGCAGATGACACACTCCCAGCTCTTCAGATCTCTAACTCGTTCCAGCTTTGCTGAGTGCAGCACACTTGTGTCTCTTGAGCTGGTTCCACTCCGTCAGCAGCTCTCCTCAGTAGCTGCCCCACAGCTCTGGCATCTCTAACATCTTAGGGTCTTCAGGGCAATCCAGGCTTTAACTTCACTACAGTTTCATGCAATGATCTCTCTGGGCCTCCATTCAGGAACACCCTGACACATGCCTGGCCTCAGGGGCTTTCCTTAGTTGTGGAGGCAAATTCCATAGCCCATTTTTTCTATCCTTAACTCCAGAACCATGTGGATGAAGTTCCTAAGTTCTGCTGCTTCCTGGGGCTAGACCATAACCCCTAGTTAAAATACATTTTCACCAACTTTCTGTTTTCTTATCTTTGTTTGGTTTTGGTTGTTTTTTTGAGGCACTGCCTGGCTCCAACTTTCTGTTTTCAGTGGTTACCATCACTGCCTAAGCTTGATTTGTCCTAGAACTTGCTCTGTAGATCAAGCTGGCCTCAAACTCGGAGATCTGCCAGCCTCTCTGCCTTTCCAGTGCTGGGATTAAAAGAATTACACCCAGCTCTAAGCTTTTAATTCTTTTTCACAAATTGGGAGTTTAACCGGATGGGATCTTGCCCTGAGGCCATCACTCCCTTTATTCCATTTCTTAATCTGTTTATCTTCAGCTCTACTCCACTTCCTGGTGCTCCTTTTCTCCTCAGATTTTGCATTTTTCTGCTCCTTTTCATTATAAATCTGTTTAAGAGTGACCAGTAATAACCACACAACAGAGTCAATACTAGGCTGTTTTGAGATTGCCTCTGCCAACAGAATTGATTTAAAACTCTTCACTTTAGGCTCAGGCAGACTCTTCAGACAAGAGCAGAACGCAGTCACTTTCTTCATCAAGAATAATCTCTAGGCAGCATAGGAAAGTCCTTATCCTCTGAAACCTCTTGAACCAGCCCCCAGTAGCTCAAATCATTCTCAGCACCATTGTCTTCGTGCTCCTGCTGATATGGTCCATTAAACAGTACTTCAGGCAGTACTACTGCTTTCCCAGCCCAAAGAACCAAAGTTCAAACAAAACCGTGGTCAGGCCTATGACAGCAATACCACAGCCTGGTACTAACTTCTGTCTTAGTCAGGGTATCTATTACTGTGAAGATATGCCATGACCATGGCAACTCTTAGAAAGGAAGACATTTTACTGGGTTGGCTCACTTACAGTTTGGCAGTTTAGTCCGTTAAAATGTCGTGGTGAAAAGCATGGCAGCATGCTGGCAGACGTGTTCCTGGCAGACATGTTGCCGGAAAAGGAGCTGTGAGTTCTTACATCTTGACCTGCAGGCAACAGGTCTGTTTCATATATGAGACCTCAAACACCTGCCTCCACAGTGACACACTTCTTCTTCCAACAAGGTCTTCCTCTTAATAGTGCCACCTCCTTTGGGGGCCACTTTCAAAACTTCATGCTACCAGATCAGGTACTACTACAATCACCGGAGCCCCTCTTCCTGCCAACACATTGTTTCCAAACACCATTTAATGATCTAAAATACAGATTTATGACTAAAACTGAAATTATTCTTCTCCCTCAATGTTGGGCCTTGGGAAGCATGGGTTCTGCACCTGCTTGGTGAGCAAGCCAGCGACCTTACTGGTCTCCATTGCAAACCTTCTGTGACCTTAGCCTAGCTTGCAAGCCTAACATCTGTGTCCACTTCCTGCCTCAGTGCATTGAGGGGCAGAGAAATAGACCTGTCAAGAGAAACTTGGGGTTCTGGTTTGCCTTCAGGTTCATTGCCCTGGAGTGTCCTGAAAGAGCACCCATCTTGAGACTTATTACATGCTAGGGTGAGCTAGATGACAAGCAGGGGTGTGGGCAGGAGTGTAGTTGAGTGCCAGTTCTTAGTGGGGACCAGGGCCACCCTGACTGTCCCTAGGCTTCAGTTTCCTCAGGAGCGGAGAGGAGGCTGGGCTGGTGTGTTTGACAACATGGTGGGTGGATAGGAGTGGGCTAGACTAGCCAGTGGCAGCTGCCCCAGGCAGCCTTTTGATTCTTCATTGTGGCCACTTTCCTACCCCGAGTTAGGCAGAATCTGAACGCACTGGTAGGAGAAAGCTAGTAGCCCATAGTGTTCATTTCTCAGAGATTACCAAGTGCTGGACATTCTGTGAGGATTACATCACTGCCATTTATCCCGAGAAGAACCAGAGAGGCAGAGTGGTTTATTACAGTCACCCAGCTTCCACATAGCTACAGAGAAAGATCTGAATCCAAATCTATTTGACTCAAAGCTTTTGCCTTTAATCATATGGGATTTTTCTCTCTCTTTTTTCATTCAATCAAGTGTTCCAGGCACAGTTTCAAGAGCTAAAGATAACAGCAATAAGCAAAGCAGGCAAAAATTCCTCCCCTTTGGAGCTCGCATCCCTGGCAAAGGAGAATCTTTCTTCTCCCCTCAGATTCTTCTATCACATTTTCCTAGTCCCATAGTTGATGTAAGTATCACCGTCTTTCTCTGCTTCCTTAGGGGTCTCTGCCCATGCCCACTTATCCCAGAGAACATCAGGACGGCTCCCATGCCCTGGGCTGTCCTGTGGGGGTGTGGTTGTTTACCAGCCGTCAAGGGAAAGGGTCTGCTTGGCCATCGCAGCACCCTAGGTTTGTCTTTTGAAATGGGGGGCCCAGGGCTTGTCATGAAGTGTTTTTGGACTTGTTTGGCAAGTTCACTTGCTGGTGCTTTTTTTTTGGAGCTGGTCCTGGGCCTTGTGGACTGATGACAAGGTCAGCAATGTGTTTTTGTTGGTGTTGGGATCAGTCAGTGCCTGGAGACTGGTCCTTTCCTTTGACTCTTGGACAGAGGAAAGGGATGGGCCAGAAGAGTACTTCCTGCCATCCTGTGGTCGAGGCTTATTGAATGAGAGCTCTGGGTTTGATGTTGCCACTAGTGTTCTGATGTTGGGGACTGGCAGGAATTGTCACTGTTGTCATCTCTAGCTGTGTCAGGCGCTGGCCCAGGTTTTTCATGTGTTGCTCCCTTCC
Source organism: Dicrostonyx torquatus (assembly GCA_028555095.1). NCBI lineage: Eukaryota > Metazoa > Chordata > Mammalia > Rodentia > Cricetidae > Dicrostonyx > Dicrostonyx torquatus. Next base: position 818,595 of record JAQHUG010000302.1, on the reverse strand, counting down.
TCTGAGGTTTTTTTTTGGCTTTTGTTTATTTACTCTTTGTCTTATGTGCCAGCATACGTGTCTGTGTACCGTGTGCATGCAGTACCTGCAGAGACCAGAAGAGAGTTTTGGATCTACTGGAACTAGAGTTATGGGCTACCATGTATGGGTGCTGGGAATTGAACCTGGCTCCTTGGGAAGTGCTCTTGACCACTGAGCCGTCTCTCTGGCCCACAGATTGTTGTTCCTCTTCTGCCCTCAAGAAAGCAGGTTGAAAAACCCCCTTAAGTCTCCCCAGTACTTCAGAGTCATCTCTTGCTTATTAGTGCTGGCTCTCCCTAGCTCTCCACTGGGCTGCCCAACTTGTGGATAGATTTTTCTATAGCGTTGCAACAAACCACAAAAACTTCCGTAGTTGTCACATGATACCGGTTGATTGGTGGGCATCGATGTGTTTCATTCTTCTCTCTTCATTTTCCTTTTTTCCCTCCCTTCCCTCAAAACGTCCCCAGGTTGGACTAGTTCTGCCCCAAGGCCAGAAGTGCAGCAGGCTTGAGCAGACTGGAATGGTGTGGAACGGCAAATTTGAGGATGAGGACTCCAGCTTGTCTTGTGTCTTAGTTCATTTTCTGCTGTATACTAAACACTGCAGACTGGCACAGTTCTGGAGGTCAGGAAGTCCCAGAGTTTGGAACCCAGTCACGGCCTTCTTATGTGGCAAAAGGGCAAGCTGGCAGGAGGTACCAGTCAGAGGAAGCCAGCCCAACCCGGTTTCTTCCCGGTAATCCATCCTGTGGCTGTGGCATTAACTCCTTCCTAAGGTGGAGCCCTTAAAGCCCTTTCCCTAACTTTGGTTTTTCTTGGTTTGTTTGTTTTTGTGACAGTCCATGCTGGCCTGAAACTGATCCTCCTTCCTCAGCATTTCCAGGTGCTGGTATTACAAGCATGTAGCATCTCATCTGGCCTCTAATCTACCTCTCTACTCTTCCAGTGACTGCCAGGTTTCAGGGGTGGCAGAGGGGACTTCACATGACAGCCCCTGGCGCAGCACTGATAGGTGTGTGCCGGGAAGCTTGCTCTGTGAGTCTTAAAGGAAAGTACAAGTGTGGGAAGCGTCTGGCGGCAAGAAGGGACTGCAGGGAGTCTGGGGCATCTCCCCACTTGGAACAGCTAATTCTAGGTTGGAGGGATTGGCTCCCTATGAAAGGTTGAACCTCAGTGAGTCTAGTTCTGTGCCGTTACGGGAAGGAGAGTGGCTCCAGCCCCAGCACAGGGTGCATACAGGATTGTGAGGTCTGTGAGCGCTGGGACTCCCGGTCTTCCAGTCAGCTCTACCTTGGAATTGCATGTCACCTAACTCTTGGGTACTGTTTTTTTACTCTTGCAAGACACCCCAAGGAACTGTTACTGTTGAATTTTCTAGAAGTGAATTACTATGGCTGTCTTACTATATGATAATAGAAAAACATTTGATTTTATGACAACCTCTAGCAATTGTTTCTTTCCTCGGGCAGATTTGAGGCGGGCCTTGGACAAGTGGGTAGTTTTTCTCTGCTGAGGTGTTAGTTAAGTGTTAGGTGTGTGTGCTGTGAGAGGAAGTCATGGACCCTCATCTGGGGTCCTTGGGGAAGGGTTGCTGTATGTTCCCCGTGTTCTGCAGTTTGCTGAGCCCTTCCCATTGCTCTCACCTCTCTCCCAGTTCAGATGTGCAGCTGGGTTTGGAGCAGGCAGGTCCTTTCAGTGACAGTACCTCTGCCTCAGCTCTGTCTGTGATTCGAGTGCGGTACTCCGTCACCCTCTGTCACCGTGCCACCTTGCTGTTTTGTACACTGCACACCGCAGGCTGAGGTGGTCTGACTTGTTTCTGTCACCGAGAAACTAGCTGAATAAGGGTAGTGCCACCGTCGGAGATAGTGAAGGAAGTGGCCCAGCCGGGAAGCTGAGGGCATCACTGGATGGCAAGGCCGCTGCCCTTTCTCCTGGGAGACTCGACACAGGGTGGAGCCGACGATGGGGTTTCCTTTTCTGTCCATTGTGGGCAGTGAGGGTTAAGGGAAGATAATTCACAGAACAATCTGACTGGTGGCCGGGTGTCTGCGGAGTCCTTGGCTTTAAGCCTCTGTGTCACTGGGTAGTGGAGTAGTCAAATGTTCCTCTTCAAGACACTGTTACTTTGGCCTGGGTCACCGCGTACCATGTTGGGACTGCCTAGTAGGAGAAGCCTGATCTCCTCATGGTGGCTGGGAAGCAGAGATGGGGAGGGTCTAAGGTTCCAATATCCCCTCCAAGGACGAGCCTTCAATCCTAACTTATTCCAACAGGTCCTACCTCCCACAGATTCCACCACTGCCTAATAGTGCCTTAGGCTGGTGATGAATAAGCCTTCAGTACACCCAAGATCCAAACTCTAATAAGCAATGTGACAAGAGGTACATTTGCGTCCTTCCCCATTTGTGCCCCTCGCCCTCCCCCCCACATGCCCTTGCTTCCCATGCCCTGAATGGTGAGCCTCTGTGCTTCCTGTTCCCAAGCTGTCTTCTCTTTCTCCTTGCCTCCCAGGGACACCCCACCCATACTTCTCTATTCTCCTCAGTTCTCCTCGCTTTCCTCCTTCACTTCTCGCCTTTGCCTGTTCCAGACCTCTTAGGTAGCAGGTTGAGCCCCTTGTCAGGCAGGGGCAGGAGCATGGCCCACAGCTTGTTAGAACATAGCATTACCTCATCCTCTGGGACCCCTGGAACTCCAGGACACACTAGTGAGTGTCCAGCGGCGCGGCCAGCGCAGCAGTCTTGGGCGCTACTCATTTTCCGCCTTCTCTATTGCGTTAAATGCGGTTTCTTCAATTTCTTCTTCGTACATAGATTGCTCTCGCTTGGGTGTCTGCATCCAGGGCAGTCTTGGTACAGAGCAGGCACCAATGAATGCCTGCACATTAATAATCACTGGTTATTTAAAAAATCTGTAGACTCATAGGAGGCATTGAATGGCAGATAATGATGTGTACTCATTAGAAACAGCGGAGTGTTCACGGTACATTTGACTTTACAGGGCTGTGTGGGAAGGGGCGTGGGCACTAGGCCAAGCCAACCCTTGAATCTCCAGTGCATCTTGACCCTGGGAGTTAATGGTCTTCTCTGAACTGCAATTTAATTTCCTGGCCTTCAAAGTGAGGTAGCCCTGTATTTCGAGCATTATTCTGAAGACAGAAGTGAGCTAACGCGGGTAGAGCGTGCAGCGGTGTTTGGCATGTAAAAACTCTGTTAGTGGGGTAGCTGACAAATATCTTCATGTGCTTGGCCGTAACTGGTATCTTCAGGTTCCTCAGCTGGACCCTCGTTAATCTTTGTGATGTTTTCTGCTTTATAAAGGGAACAAAACAGAGTCAGCCTCTGAGGTCATGCTACATCTCCCTCCTTGTATTGTCTCATAGTTTCCAGGATGGGTCATAAGCTCAAGAGGAGCAGGGTCCCGGGACTTGTGCAATCACACATCTTGGGGAGGAGCTTAGTCTGGTTGATAGTAGCAAATGCAGTCTGGCTGCTGGGTGAAGAGCTATCTTGCCGAGCCCCATCCCCACTCAGGTTTTGGCCAGTTCTCCCTCCCCCTCCCTCTTTCCCCTTCCCTCTCTCCCTGCCTCCCCTCTGAGAGCTGGCACAGAAGTGGTGCTGTTGTTCTTAGGTGCTGGACACCAGAACAGGATAGGAATGAAGGGAATTATTTCCAAATTATATGAGTTTCTGCCCAGTGGCAAGTGAAGGAGGAGGATGGGCTGGTCTTGGCTATCCTAGAGGTCATGTGGTTCCTGTGTATCTACTTGGTATAACCAGAGAAGCAGGAATGGACAGTTGATGTCTCCTAGTTATGCACTGATGATTTCAGAGCAGTGGTGTCAGTGGCAAAAGACATGGTGTATGTGGTGAACTCTC
>JAQHUG010000302.1:775456-814110 GCA_028555095.1 Dicrostonyx torquatus | reverse complement strand
TGTATGTGGGTGAACTCTTGTGGGCAGAAGATGTGGTGTACGTTGGTGAACTCTCAGGCATCACATGGTCATTAAAGACAAAAATTGTTATAGTAACTAACTGACTATCATTTCCCTTGCTCTAGGTTTAAAAAAATTCCACATTTTTTTTTAACATGGGATCCATCTTTTTGTTTGTTTTTCTGTTTTTTGAGATAGGTTTTCTCTGTGTAGCCCTGGCTGTCCTGTAACTCACACTGTAGACCAGGCTGGCCTCAAACTCACTGAGATCCGCCTGCCTCTGCCTCCCAAGTGCTGGAATTAAAGGCATGTGCCACCACCACCCAGTCAGGATTCATCTTCACTGTGTCTAAACCTTGTTAGGTTACGTTAAAATCTTCTAATTCTCTTCTGGGTATCAAGGTGCGCCTATACTTCCAGGTTTCAGAGTGACAGGTCACCCTGTCACAGGTAGGATGCACAGACTCGCTGCAGTCTACTGCGGTGGGTGAGTCCATGACAGCTGCACGTGTGTAGAACTGGGAGCTTTAGCAGAAGGAGTGCTATATGGTGAGAGTCTAGAGCGGTGTTCCTCAGCCTTCCTGATGCTGCAGTCCTTCACGCTGTGGTGACCCCTACCATGACATTATTTCCGTTGCTACCTCATAACTGTAATTCTGATACTGTTACGGATCATTACGTGAACATCTGCTTTGCAGGATCTCTGATGTGCGCCCCCTGTGAAAAGGCCAGTCCACCCGCAGAAGGGGCGTAACGCACAGGTTGAGAACTACTTGTCTAGCACAAGACAGCGCCGAGCTTCCTCCCTCTTCAGGGAACCAGGCCATAGGAAGTAGCGCCACTGTTACATGGCTGGAATTACACCATCCTGGCTGGTGAGTGACTGCTGTCTTGATGGACAGAATGTCATCTTTAAAGTGCATGCTACCGTATCAGTCATGGGCAATGGCGGGGCTGGCCAGATCACAAGCTCTGAGCCTTGATAGATAGCAGGCATTTCACACACTACTTCCCTACAGCCACGTTGAGAAATTGCCTTGCCTGGGGAAATTAGAATGTTTCTTCCCCTCCCTTTGGTCTGGCTTCTCAGTCTGTGCTCTAAAGTGTGAGGCGCGGGGAGGCAACGCTGAGGCTCTTGCAGCCCCACCTCCCTGTTCAAGATCCTGCTGGTGAGCAGCAGACCAGAACGCAGAGGGAGGGGCCTTCCCTGGGGAAGAAGGCAGGAAAAACCAGAGGCTAAAAATAGGCAGCTGTGAGAACCTGGGACTGCACCCTCAGACCAGACGTGTACCTCCCATGATGGCTGAGCTCTGTGCGTGGTGTTTGGGAGCTCTTGTTAAATAAATACCGCTGTCACCCTAAGTGTAAGCTTGTACTGTACGCCCCATATATCATAGTCTGCTGACTCTGGATGTGTGCTACGCAATCGTCTGGGGATGCAGGTGTTTGTGATGCCCCTGTTTTGTGTGCCCACATGTATACACAGTGTGTGGATCTGCGTGTGTGTGGCACTTCAGAAGCCTTGCTGAGCCTTCCACACATCCACTTACAGTCTGTGGGGACCTTGTAGGGTCAAGTGAAGGCATTTTCCTGGGCAGTGAGTGGGCAACATGGGTCATGGGTCTACGCAGAGGGCCATGTTATATAACATAGGATGGGGGCAGCCTGGGTCACGGGTCTACGCAGGGGCCATGTGCTATATGTGCTATATAACATAGGATGGGGGCATGCTGTGCTGGCTGTTCTAGAAAGGTCTTGGCATACTAGCTTCCTGTTCTCCTAGTTTTCCTTTAAGGATAGTTTGTTTTTTTCCCCACTGAGCTCAGGAAAATCAAAGCTTCACTGCCTTTCCAGGCTTGAAGCAAGGCAAGTAGACCTGCCTTGGCTAACATGGCAAGGGTTCTTTCTGTGCCTTCTGGGCATCTAGAGGGTTCTCTAAGGAAAATTCATTACAGCTCTTGATGACACCTGTTTTAGGGGATTTGCACCTCATTGGCCTCCAGATGATACCTCTGTTTCCTGCCTTAACTTCCACAAGTGCTTTTATGTTCCTCTGCGCATCTGTCCACAACCTGAGACTGTTCTGCTCCTCGGCTCTGCTCTGCCCTGGCCTGGCTTCTGGTGGGCCAACCCGCATGCTGAGCAATGGCTAAGCTCTGGAGCTGCGAATAGCTTGAGTGACTCATCCCATTCCTTTTATCTCGGCCCGCTCGCTCGCTAAATATAGCCTCCCTTTGCTCCCATCCCTTCTTTCTCCCATCTCTGGGCAGAAAAATTGCCTTGTTTGTGGTCTTTGATATGTTGGGCTAGGCGGACGCATTCTTGGTGGGTGGAGGGCTCCTGCTGCTGTCACCAGGCTGGTGTGAAGGAGACTTCAGTCTCAGGACCCTGTCTCTTGGGAACAGGTGTCAGTTCTCTGTGAGACTGGGCTGTTGTTTTATTTGGGAGAATCCTGGGGGTCAGTGAGAATGGTGGTGGTTGATGTGAGCTCTATCTTCCTTTTGGGGGAACTTGGTTTTCTCACAGGGTCCCAGGAGGTTAAGGATCAGAGCTCACAGCAGGTGTTGGTCCTGCCTGTCAGTGAAGGGCCTCCACCCCAGCTGGTGAACTTCAGCTTGGGCTCAAAGCCAAGAGCCCCAAGGTGTCCCTTTCTTCAGCATTCCATGCGCATGGGTGGGTGGGGCAAAGTAAGCACAGGTCTTGCATGGTTCCTGCAGGAGCCCTGTGCTGCAGTCTAGCTGCATCGCTGGTTTGGTGGGGCCGGGAAGGGGCCTTCCCTGCAGGAAGACAACTTGGGAAAAGATAACTGCAGAGTCAGGAGTATGACGGAGGCAGGTCTCTCCTGGGAGGTGTGGAGAATTACAGTCCACAGCAGTCAGCCCTGAGGGTGTGAATGTCAGATTGTGTATTTATTGTCCCTGACTTTTTTTTTTTATTTTATTTTTAAGACATGCTCTCAGTTATGTAGCCCTGGTTGGCCTGGATCTTGCAACATAGACTGGGCTGGTCTCGAACTCTGAGACCTGCCTTCCTCTGTCTCCCAAGTGCTGGAATTAAAGCCATGTACCATATCCAGCTACATACTTTTGTCCTAATTTTGCTCCAATTAACCTAATTTTATGACTGTTTGTATTGAGTCAGTCTTGCTTAGGCTGACAGGAAATTCATCATTTAGCTCAGGTTGACTTCAGACTCTCAATTCTCCTGCCTCAGCATCCTGAGTACCAGGACTACAGGTGTAGACCACCACACCCAACTAGTCTTGCTGTGAAAAAAAGAGAGAGAGAGAGAGAGACGGTACATGAGACCTTTTTATTTGATGGCATTTCATATCCATTGTGTATAGAAAGCTGTAGGAGCACAGAGGTGTACACCTTGTTAAGCACATAAGCAGCACAAGCTGTGATACCCACGTAGCTGTTAAGGAAACCCAGTTCTGGTCCAGCTCTCCTCCACCTCCCATCACTGTGAGTGCCCCTACCTCCCTTAAGATGCTCAAACGCACTGTCGGTTAAAGATGTAGTTGTCAGGTCTGAGGGTGCAACACCTTCCTAGCTTCCATGTTCCTTGGGTTTACTCCCCAGCACTGCAGAACTAAAACAGGCTTTCTCCTGGGTCTTTGGAGGTCAGTGTGGGCCTACGTCTTGAAACTTGTTCCCTTCGGATTCAGGTCGCTGTTTCATACCCAGGAGTCTGGCTGCATGTCTGCTTGGCAGACTGCGCAGTGTTCTGCCGAGCAGAGGGTGGGTCGCTCTGTGACCGCTGCTTCCATTTTTATAGTAATATTCCATGGCGGGGGCGGGGAGGGATCAGCATGGCTTTGCTTTCGCTTGGAGCCCTCCTGCCCTCCCCCACTTCATATTCTAACCTTGGCCACACAGCTTCATTCATAAGATTGCCAGTATTTTCTGGAGGAAAGTAAGCTGCAAATCAATCGCCAAGTCCCAAGAAACCAAATCTGTGGATTGGCGACTTTCTCTTCCTTGTCCTCCCCCTTTCCTTTGGTGCTTGGAACCCCAGTTGAAAACACACCTGCACACACGAGCTCCAGCGACAGTCAACAGCTTTCCTGAAATGCTGGCTCTTTGCCTGGCAAGGAGCACTGGGAAAGATGTCACTGACTGCCTCCTGGAACAAAGGCTCTCACTGTCAGGAGTGGGGGTGGGGGACCAGGTACATTCCCGGGTGGTCTGGGACACACACCCAGGGCATTTTAGGTTTCTGATTTTCTTTTTCCTTAGCGAGCTCTTCCCGGCTGCTTCTCGGCTTTCTTCTACAGTTTCTCACAGAAACGGGGATAGACAACACCCGCCTTACACCTGCAATTGCCCTTTGCCATTTGACAACCACCAAGCGCTGTTCACAGACAAAACCTGCTCCACCTCATCAGTGGTGATTGGTGGCTGATGATGTCATGGCATAACGCTCAGCTTCATTGTTCTGTCTGCGGGAAGGCCCGAGAAGCAGGCAGCAGCACTTTTGCTCCTTTGTTCCCTTCAATTGACTCCCTCAGCTGAGGTGGAAAAGGTGGGAGCAGAGCCCACTGCCTTCCCTTGATCTATCCACAGAGCCTGTACCTAGACTCGGGCATGCTTCAGATGCAGAAAGAGCTCAAGACATTGCTTGTCCAAAGACTGTCATCCTTTGCACCTAGGAGTCTTTGATGTGTCTTCTTTAAGAGAAGGCAGGCCTTTCGAAAGAGGCCACACCCTCCGACCCAAGAAAAGATAGGGAGAAGTGTTGATTTAGGAAAATAAATAGTAGCCACAGAAGTGTTCTTTGTTTTGGAGGGGGTGGTACCGTGCCTGGATGGAAGGCCTTGTGTATGCTAGGCAAGCTGTATGCTGTTACATCCCCCCAGCCTTCCTGCTTTTTATTTTGAGACAGGGTCTCTGTAATTTGCCCAGAACAGGTTTTGAATTTGTGGTCTTTCCTGCATCACTAGGCCCTCTGGGACATTTTCATAGGGTCCTTGTAAGTGTTGAGAGGTTCTTTTCCTTCAGTGTCCACAGAGGTGAACTTCAGCACCATAGTGAAGATGTGATCTCTCCTCCCACTTAAAGAGCCTCAGCAGCAGAAGGCCCTTGGAGCTCTGTACTTACTCTGACTCTCCTGGACCCTTGTGGCACAGAAGGAGCAGTTGTGCTGCTGGTGACCTCAGGCCTGTCCTTAGTCTCTCACAAGGGCCTTCCAGACTGTCAGGTTGTCTTCGTGGGTTTGGTACTGCCAAGTTACTAATCCTCATTCTCAGAATCTGGAAACCAAATTGGGTTTTCTGTAGCAGAGAGTCCCATGGTCGCCCCCCTCCCAAGCTCTTCTGTTCTTAGAGGTGTGCCGGTGACTTGGTGAGACCCCTGCTCATTATCCCTTCATGATCGTGAATTAGCACAGTCCTAACTGCCATTTCCAGATGGCAATTGGCAAAGCCAACTGCTCCAATCAATTCAAAGATGTGACTTTATCTGACAGACGGCCCTGTTGGCAAGACAGAAGTCCTGGACAGGAGTCCCTCCTAACCCTCCGGCTGACCTTGGTGGCACTGGGCTGTATTTCCCTCCCTTGGGTAACCCACAACTTTGATTTGCGTGGCAGAAGTCCCAGAGCTGGCATGGTGGCCATGATCACTCGGTGCATGGTCTCCCACCTCCCACATGGGTTACATGGGTGTAGCACTTCCTTGCAAACATGCAATCACCGGGCTATCTTTGGATGTGTTGTGGTGTCGCCTCACCTCAGAAGAGACAAGATGGTACAGCTGGTTCACTTCTTCCTGAACAAAAACATCCAAACCCAAACCATACACGTCGTTTTCTCGAATTCTTTGGAATATTGCTCAACAAGTTGGTTAGGCAGTTCTCCTGTGTTGCTGTTGTTTTCTGCTTGGCAAGAGTAGAGATTTGCTGAGTGGGTGGTGACGTGTATGCTGGCGGAGGTCACCTAAGGGTGCATGAGCTGAGTCCCCAAGCACTAAGCGGAATGTGCGCCGTATCCTTTCCCCTCTTCTAAGCCTGGTAGCTGTTAGAACCAGTTGGGGTGGAGATACATAGACCGTGTCGCCACAGAGATCCGGATTTGGTTGGGGTCTGCTCGCTAGAGTGTGTCTGCAGTTTCCTTTGCTCCTTAGTAAAGGATGTACCCCAGCGCTGCCGTGACTAAAGCACAATGGTGTTGGGACAGCTCCCTCAGTGGAAGAGATCTTAGATCCTGTTCCTAGCATGAATCAAACAAGGCGTGCAAGAGCATGGTAATTCTTTTGCAAATTGAGAATTGTTTCTGTGTTAAACAATGCCCACTGGTGTCTAACCTGACATTTGAAGCTCCTCTTAGCATGTTATGATTTTGTCTTTGCTGGAGAGCCCCACCGTCTAGGGAGAACCTAGCTGAGGACTCTCCCAAGGACCTTCCTAACCAACTGGATCCCCCTCCAAGCCTCAGGTCCATTTCTCCAGAACAATGGAATAAGAAAGTGCTAAGACCATGGTTCAGCATCTTGCCACCCATTACCCGCTGATGGCCCAGCAGGCCTCCACGCTCCTGCAGCTGGTTTTCACTGTTGCTGATGTTGACGCCTTTGTCCCTGTGACGTTGTGGAGTTTGTCTGGTGTGCAGTCCTCAGAGTCTCAAGGCGAAGGCAGGCTAGAGAAAAGTGCTGTAGGACAGCTTTTATCCCCCAAGCACACAAAATGAAAATGGGAATCGTGTGGGACCGGAGTCCCCTCGTGTTGGCCAAACAAGCACCTGCAGTGCTGTGATCCAGTGGGTGGCAGGGTTCTCAGCTTTGTGCACCTATCCTTTGGGCTTATCTTGATGGCTCAGACACTCTGGTGAGGGACAGGAGGCTGTCGTTCTGTCACAGGGTCAGCTGCCTTAGGAGTGAACGAGGCTTCTGCTTACAGTGCACAGCTCACCTACTTTGATTAAATAGTTCTCGGTGGACATTTGGCACCAGTCTGTGCTTTGATGCAGGACTCACAGCTTTTCTTGCAAGGAGTCTGTACACAGATCCTGAAATGTTCGTCATTTGACAGATACACTGCCTCTTTTCCACCAGCCTTCGGTCTAGTGTCCTCTTCTGATCCCTTCTCAGACTGCCATTGTTTTCGTGCTTATACATCCTTGAGTTTCTGCCATCACTGTGTCTTATGATGGCCTGCTTTTTCCTCTTTTACGTGCCTTTTATTCTGCCATCGTGTTCAAGGAGCTTGTCTCTCTCCGTTCCCTTGGAGGGCATCTTGGAGGATCAGCTCTCTTTGTTTCGCTGGCCAAGTTTTTTCCATGCATTACAAACCATGCTTCTGCTATTGCGTCCAGCTGGCCCAGGACGAGCAGGCATTAAAATGGAAGCTGATTGGTACATTGGAAGAACCAGGCTTTAGTACTCCACTGCCTGGACTTATGAAGTCCAGAGGCCATTTCTGAGGGTCTGAGGCCCATCTGACAAGAGAGAGCCGCACAGGACAGATGACTATGGTGCTGTGACATTAGGATCTTCAGTGTACACATCTGGCCTGTGTGAGGGGCTCAGGCGACCAGCGTGTGTTGCTGTCTTAGTGCGTTTTGAATTGTGGCTTGCATAGAGCAACTTCCTGTTGTAGGCTGCCTGTCGCGGATAGGCCTGTTTGCTATAGGGGACCGTGATTGCTTTAGTTTAAAGCAAAGATAGGAGCCTACTTTCCCAGACTCTTCACCCAGACTGAAAAGGGCCTTTGAGCACGGAAAGAAGTGTTTGTCTGGCTCCTTCAGACATGCTTGGGTCACCCTGCAGAAGGAAGCCAGTGAGTCCTTCATATGATGCTGAAGTCAGACTCTTGTCTCAAGCCTGAATGAAGTCACAGTCACAGTCTCATTGTGCCCATGGAGAGACCCTAACCCTAACTTGTAGTCGGGACCACGTTGGATTTGGTGGCTCTGGCTCCCGGCCGGAGCCCTCCTAGATCACGGCACAGGGAGTGGAGAGCTCGCTAGCAGGAAGCTTGTGTCCTACTTGCTGTTTATAAGGCACACACCCCTGGCTCTGGTCAGAAGCCGCACCCCACTGGGCTCCCAGCTGTCTGCCAGATCGGATGCCAAGTAGTGCTGGGTCAGTTCTTCCTTAGTGTGTGAAGTCTAGTGTGGATGCCGTTCACGCATGCTGTTGGCCCTCCCTTACATGTTGTGCTTGGGCTTTTATGTGGTTGCATAATGTGTGCTCTGTAACGTATGCAGATCCTTGACCTGAAGAAGCATTTTCAGTTATGTGCATGTGTGTGTGTGTGTGTGTGTGTGTGTGTGTGTGTATGGGTGTGTGGGTGCACACATGTGGAAGTGCAGGTGCTGTTGAAACCAGAAGGAAAAGGGATAGGATCGCCTGGAGCTGGAGTTACAGACAGCATGAGCACCAGTGTGGGTGCTTGGAACAGAACCCAAGCTTTTAGCCACATTGCCACCTTTTCTGTAGTAAACAGGGTAGGTCAGTGGAGCCACGCCTGTGAAATCTTAGAACTTAGTACTGGAGTCAGTCTCTCTGTAGCCATGGGAGGATTTGGGGAATTGGGTCTCTAGATGGAGAGGTTGAGAGGGTAGAGGTGTTCTTAGTCTATGGGAGGCCTCGGCCTGGGCCAGTGAGCAAGACTTCCGTGTGTAGGTTTTCTTTTTCCTTTCTTTCTTTTTTTCTCTTTTCTTTTTGAGGCAGTTTCTCTGTGTAGCTTTGGAGACTGTTCTGGAATTTGCTCTGTAGACCAGGCTGGCCTTAAACTCACAGAGATACACTTACCTCGGCCTCCCAAATGCTGGGATTAAAGACGTGTGCCACAAGGCTCTGCTTGTAGTTGTAAGGTTTTGTTTATTTTTAATCTTTAAATAAATGGAGCATACAGTGTGGTCCTTTTGTGTTTGTCTTCTCTTGTGGGCCATGAGTCTGTATACTTCATTTGTATTGCTCCATGTGGAAGTGCAGTGTGCCCTCTGTACCCTTGAGTTCTGCCTCAGTACTGAATATGCACAGACTTAGTCCTTAGTCCCTGAACAATACAGTAAGGTACTGAACATGCAGGTTTAGTCATTATTCCTTAAACAAGACACTATAGCAGCCATTTACATAATATCAACATTGTCTTGTGCATAAGTTGTCTAGAGTTGTTTTAAAATACATGGAGTGTAGCTGAGGGTGTAGCTCACTGATAAAACGCTTGCCCAGCAAGCAGGCTGTCCTGGATTCAAACCCCACCACCACATAAACTTACTGGTGTCACCTTAGGAAGTGGAGGCAGGAGGATGACAAGTTCAGGCTTATCTCATTTACACAGCCAGGTTGTGGCCAGCCTGGGCTATGTTAGGCCCTACCTCAAATGGAACAAATGGATGAATGGATAGATCAATCAATAAATGAATAAACAAGACATTTGGGAGGCTTTACATAGATTATTTGCAAATATCATGCCGTGGGGCAGAAGTGTTAGGGTTTGGTCCTATGTGGATACCAAAAGACAGCTGAAGTTAATTTTTTTTCTATATAATACTCTGTTATATGATATAGTTGCACTGTACTTAACCATTTGGATTGCTGTTGATCATCTGGGTTATTTACAGTTTTGGAGTATTAGAAGCCAAGTTGATATGAATATCCCGTGCTAGCCTCTTGGTCAGCACGGATCTACCTGTCTTCTCTCCCTCTCTGCCCCATGGCACAATATTCATCCTCTCTCTTGATTATTTTTGCTGTTGTTCTTATTTTTTTGTTTTGTTTTTGAGACAATGTTCTATTGTGTGACCATTGGCCTGGTTACTATGTAGCCTCAGGCTGGCCTTCTGAGTGCTGGGATTACAGGCCTGTGTCACCACGCCTGACTCACGTTCATCTCTGTTGCCTGTATCAACAAGAATGGAATTGCTGTTTTAGGTGGGTATGTGGTTAGCATCAGGAACCACTGCTCAGCAGTTTCCCAGAATAGTTCTTGCACTCAGTGTGATCTGGTTGCCCTCGCTCCTTACCTGCTTTTGGTATTGTCAGTCTTTAATTTTGGTCATTTTCACAGGTATGTAATAGTGTCTCATGGATCTGATTGACATCTTCAGTTGACCAATATTGAGTGCCATTCGTTCATGTGCGTTGATGCTTTAACTTTTCATGCCTTTAGCCTCTCTTCTGCTTGTACGGTCATAACCAGAATCTCATTATTGCTACCACCAAAAGGTGCTCATTGGGATGCAGTGTTTGCTGTGGTGGAATAATATTCAGCCACAAAAAGGGAAGGAATCCAAGAAAACATGCTAAGTCAAGTGAACCAGACATAAAAGGACAAATACAGGGGTTGGGGAGATGGCTCATCAGTTAAGAGCACCTACCGATCTTGCAGAGGACCCAGTTTTTGGTTCCCCACACTTAGTTCATGTGGCTCACGACCACCTGGAACTCCAGCTCCAGGGGGTTCTGATGCCTCTGGCCTCTATCGGCACATGCACTCATAGACACAACCACTCATAATTAAAAGTAATAAGTATTTTACTTTTAAAGGACAAATACATAATTCTACATACAGGCAATACCTAGAATTGCCAAACATGAAAACATGGAAGCAAAGGCAGAATAGAGATTGCTGGGTGCTAGAGAGATGAGGGGAGTAGAAGTTATTGTTTCTTGGGACTGTAGGTTCTGTCGGGGATGATGAAAAGTTCTGGAAATAGGTGACAGTCATGCATGCAACATGGCCTTTGATGCGTACTAAGAATGGTTAAAATGTTAGCTTTCCTGTTAAATCTTTCTTATTACAGAAGATAGACAAGCAGAACAAACCCACAGGAAGAGCCTGCCTTGAGGAGCCTGTGCCAGAGCTCAGGAGGTGGCGCAAGGCAGCAAGGACAAAAGGGAGGGCGTGAGGAAGAGCAGGTAGGATGTGTCTGCCTCCTCACAGTGCTCAGTGCCAGCGCAGAGGCAGCTCCAGGGTTCTGGCTTGGCCTGCTGAGTGTTGCTGGGATCAAGACGTAGCTAGACTCTGGCAGACCTTACCATTCCTGAGTGAGACCAGAGCCATCCAAGGCAGATCTGGAGAGCCCATTTGGGATATTCAGCTGCAGAATCCTCTGTCCCCTGCACTGTGGTGTCTGCGGTGGCAGTCGTGGCAATTACTGCAAACGCTTCTTTTCCTCCTCCTGTTCTTCCTTCTCCTTTTAAAATTTATTTATTTTATGTATATGGGTGTTTTTGTCGGTGTATTCCTGTGCACCATGTGTGCCTGGTGTCCATGGAAATCAGAAGAAGGTATCAGATTCCCTATGACTGGAGCTACAGATGGCTTTGAACCCATGTGAGCGCTAGGAATCCATCCCTGGTCCTCTGGAAGAGCAACCAGTATTCTTAACCATAGAACCATCTCTCTAGTCCCCACTGTGGTCTCTTGGTTGACCTTAATGGAGTCACACTGCCCCTCTGGGGAACACCTTTTCGTGTGCACACAGGAGAGAGCACAGGCCTCCTCGAGTGAGGACAGCAGACGGATGAGGCACTGTGGGTGAGGCATGGTGACTTGGTTCTCACGTCTAAGCGGTTGGCTGTACATGGGTCTGTCAGCCCGTTCAGGGTTTTCGATGTCACCACCCCTTCCTTGTTGCTTTTGCCTATACTTGTACATAAAATCAAATTGAGGGCTTGGGCCAAAGTCATTTTCAGGATATACGACATCCGTGAGACCCTGCAGCTGTGTGGGTGCATATGGGTGCATCTGTGAGACCCTTCAGCCTTGTGGGTGCGTTTGAGACCCTGAAGCCATGTGGGTGCGTCTGTGAGACCCTGCAATCATGTGAGTCCATGTGGGTGCATCTGTGAGACCTTGCAGTCATGTGGGTCCATGTGGGTGTGTCTGTGAGACCCTGCAGCCTTGTGGGTGCGTTTGAGACCCTGAAGCCATGTGGGTGCGTCTGTGAGACCCTGCAATCATGTGAGTCCATGTGGGTGCATCTGTGAGACCTTGCAGTCATGTGGGTCCATGTGGGTGTGTCTGTGAGACCCTGCAGCCTTATGGGTGTATCAGTTAAGATGCCTATGCCCCATGCTAAAGTTCAAAGCATTTTCTCTATAAATTTCATTGTGTTTCTTTGATCAGTTATTTAGCAAATTATGGGGTTGGGGATTCACAGCCTATTGCTCTTCATTGTGCCTGAGAAAGTATGCAGCTGTTGTTGGGAGGAAGGGACATTGCCCATTTCAGGCCTTAACTGACTGCCACATGTTTGGTACCTTGGCTCTAATACTGAAAACCTCTCAGGGTGGAGGGATTTGTGCAACACTCAGATTGTGGAGGAGGGGTGCAGGAAGACCAAAGCAGGCAGGGGACAGGATTCTGGATTTTTTGTTTTTGTTCTTTTTGGGTTTTTTTCCCAATTGAAAGAAGTCTCCCTACATAGCCTGGACTGTCCTCACATTCATAATAGTCCTGCCCCAGCCTTCCCAGTGCTAGGATTACAGGTCCATAACACTTGGCCCGTACTAAGGAATTCTTTCTTTTTATCTGAGAAGCATTATTTTTTAACCAGTAGTTAACTTTTTAGAAGATTGCATCAGGCTGGCGAGATAGCTCGGCAATAAAGGCTGCCAAGCCCGATGACCCAAGTTCAGTCCTCGGAATGCACACAGGAAAGAACTGACTCCAGCAAGTTGTCCTCTGATCTTTCCTGTAGCCAAAAAGCAAGGCCCTCAGGTGCTGTAGGACCCAGAGGCTAATTACCTGGTGTGCAGTTTGTCCTGTCCTGTGATTCTTTTCACCATTGTCTCTGTTCAGAGCTCTTACTCTCTGGATACCAGGTATTCTCACAGGAAGGCTTTTCTCAGAGTCTGAGGGGATGTTCCATCCTGTGGGTAGGCATGATTTCTTGTCTTACGTGTTCCCAATGTCTGGTCTCTCTCCCACTGTTTATCCAGACGATTGAAACTGAAGTGACAGCTTTTCCTGCCACCACACAAATGCCTCATTGGCTTGCAGGGCTGAGAGTAGCAACTGTGTGCCAATGCCTGGTCTCTCCAAGGAGCTGTAGCTCCCTCGATGGCAAAGTCTTATTGTTGCCTGTGCACTCTTAGTATTTGCGGGGTGGGATGTCAGGGTGGAAACTAGATTGAGGAGAGGTGGGGGAGTCTGATGGGGTGCGCTTTCTCCTCTGTCAGCCTGTGGTGATGAATCTGGGACTCTGGTCCCATGCTACTATATCCTCTGAGACTTTCTGAGGTGTCATCAGAAACACAGGGTCACTTATTTAAGACCTTTGACAATGCCAGGTGGTGGTAGTGCACGCCTTTAATCCCAGCACTTGGGAGGCAGAGACAGGCGGATCTTTGTGAGTTCGAGACCAGCCTGGTCTACAAGAGCTAGTTCCAGTGCAGGCTCCAAAGCCACAGAGAAACCCTGTCTCAAAAAAAAAAACAAAAACAAAACAAACAAAAAAAAACAACAACAATAAAAAGACCTTTGACAATAATATCCTATGCCAGTGGCTTACATGTGTGGGTCAGATATTGAGTTGAACAGAATGCACCGTCTTTTCCCAGGCGAGTAGTATTTTTGAAGGTTCCTGTTAAATCTGCACCTGAACAATGTTTCTAGCTGTGGTCCTTGGTGCCAGTGTTGATGCTGTCCAGGAGCTCATGGGAGGAAGTCGTGAGGATGACTTCTTGGGAGTAAGACTTGCATAGGCCACAATAGCAGGGGGGAGGTCACAGCCACAAGTGACACTTCCTGACATCCTCTGAGAACACATGTGTGCTCCTAGACATTAGATTTTAGTCCATGGGGCAAGCCTGAGTGTTTGCCCTCTAGGGACCAGAGCCAGCAGTAGTCCTGCTACAGTAAGGTAAAGTTTTAGAAAACCAGGTTGTGGATCATCCCAAATAGGGCCTCTGGTCATCGGTGTTGGCATTTTAGGACAGCGCAGACACAGAATGTAACCTATTGGCTCTTCAGGGTCCTGTACTCGCAAATCTCGGTGGTAGTGAAATGAGTCTCCTATCCGGAGACTTGGGAGGTATCTGGCTTTGAGCCCAGAACAGTTGGAATTTTAGGACTCAAAGAGCTCATGATGGCTAACTTCCGGCAACTGAATTTCAAGAGAGAAGAAATGAGAGTTAGCCTTCAGTGTGATCCTGGAGAGGGTGGGGGAGCATCCTCTAAAGAAATGAGAGTTAGTCTTCAGTGTGATCCTGGAGAGGGTGGGGGAGCATCCTCTAAAGAAATGAGAGTTAGCCTTCAGTGTGATCCTGGAGAGGGTGGGGGAGCATCCTTGTAAAGAAATGAGAGTTAGTCTTCAGTGTGATTCTGGAGAGGGTGGGGGAGCATCCTCTAGTAGGGTCCCCGGCAGGAAGGGAAAGGTTGTGAGCTGTGCATTCACCAGACTTGGCCACGGCAACCCAGGGGTGTTGTGTGGGCATGAGATCAGCAGCTCTCGGAGGAATGAGAAGAGTGGGAGAGGGTTGACCCCGACAAGCACTTAGAGCAGAGGAAACTTGGGCTTTACTGGTGAAATTATGTCTAAATCATACTTTCCATCTAACTGGAAGGAAGACTAGGATTTGGGTTAGCCCTCCAGGTTCACTTCTGCTTTGGGAAGAACAACTGAGATTTTCTTTATGCAAACGATTGAAAAAGTGTATGTATTTATTTGTATACATGTGTGAGTGTGTGGTGTGTGTGTTTGTGTGGGTGTTGATGGCAGAAATCTGGGAACCCGATCTTTGTTGTAGCTAGAATTGGGGTTCATTCAGTTTGCAAGCTGTGGGTGTCACAGAAGACGCATGTGACCTTGCTGAGGAGTAGAGGCTTGCCCCTTGCGAGCTACCCGCCCCTGCCAGCTCTGTTCTCTCCAGCCCTTCCCAGAAGTTTGCTTGTGCTGGCTTTTTCTTGCTTCATCTTCTGCATTGCCAGGAAGCCCATAGAGCATCTGGATAGCCCCCACCACCACCAGCCCTAGTGTCTGAAAAGCGTAGCTCTTGTCCCAAACTGTCAGTTGGAAACAGCAGTCCTTCCCATAACTAGAGGACATCCAGAGGTGCCTTGAAGAACGTGGCTTCAGCTACCTTCCTTACTCCTTGTTCCCTAAATCAAGTTAGTAGCAAGTTAATCGTCACGCAGATGCTTCTCCTCCTCTGTGACCTCTGACACTGTCTCTCAGAAAGCCTTTTGTTTCCCTTTTCCTCCTCTCTGGTACCATTCTAGCGAGCACCAACTTTTGTACAGAATCTGTACTAAGTAGAAATACAGCCCCTGCCTGCTAACTAGAGCCATGTTCACAGGCAGACAGAGATGTGAGTGTTGGGAGTGCGGCCTCCGCCACTGGGAGAGGAAACACTGAGTGAGGCTGCCGGGCAGGTAGTGGGTAGCCTTGAATCCTGAGCAGGGGTCTCTAGTGAGCAAGGAGGAGGGCTCTTTGACTGAGGACAGCCTGCACAGGTATGAGGTGTACCCCAGAAAATGTGACCAAAGAAAACTGTACGCTTGGAGACATAGGACATTTGGCTAGTGCTGGGACTTGATGGGCCTTTGAACTTTGCTAAGAATCCAGATTGTTCCCTGAATCAGTGGAGGACAGATATGGGAAAGAATGAACACTCTGGCGTTACGTGGTGCTGGGCTGGAGGGAGGTTAAAGTGCTGTTCCGACAATTCACATAGCAGTCCTGAATACTTCACCACCGAAAGGGTAGGGGCACTATGAGGTGAAGGTCCCAGAAAGCACTAGTAGGTTGGGTTGATGGGGTGAAGAGCAGGGACTGAGGTGACTCTGTTTTCACCTGGTGGCTGGTGGAGGTGGCATTTCTCTATGAGGAGGAAGATGTGTGTGGCTGAGAGAATAGAGGTGTTCGCTTTGGGACTTCCCTGTGTGGTGCCTGGGGGGGGGGGGTTGTACGTAGTTGTACTTTAAATCATTTGGTTTTCAGGACTGTAGAAGGATGAAACTCAAGGTCATCTGGTCTTATGAAGAGCGGCAGAAGAGAGAATTTGGGCCATCCAAGACTCTGGGTGATGGGAGCTATAGGGAGAGAGTTTCCAGGAAAAGCCATTGAGAGGGCACGAGGGAGATAATGACTGGGCCTTTCTGTCAACCTCAGTGGAGTGGTGGGGACAGAAGCCAGATTGCAGAGGGAGTGACAAGATGAACACAGAAGGATTGTTCAGAGGCATGGTGTTAAAGGAGTGGTGACAGCAGCAGATTTGGTAGCCTGATCTCTCAGGAGGCCCAGTAGTGGAAAAGGAGGCCAGTGACCCAAAGGGGAATAGGGAGACAGGAACCCCGCCATGTTAGCTGGGCGGGAAGCTGGCATGGGAAGAGGTTTAGAATGTGTAGCGGATGGGTGGGGCGATGGTTGCATGTTATTTGAGTGTTCTTAATGGGAGGAAGTTGGGGAACAACATGGTAGAGATGAAGCCTCACTCCCAGGAGGCAGAGGGGATGGACTGTACATCTTTGTCTGTCTACTCTGGGGCAGGGAGCCCTGAGCCTACTTCCTCCGAGAGAAAGGAAAAAGACCACGTTACTTGTGTGTAAGAAGTGAGGACATTGGAGGGTGGGTGGAGGTGGGGGTGGAGCAGGCTACCTGAGACCTAGAGCCAGGTGCCAGGTCAGGAGAAATGTGCGGGTGGGAAGTGGGCGGGCAGGGAACCACCTGGGATCAGAGATAGTGTAGCTGCGGCCCCTTCATCTGCGCTGTTGGGAGTTTGCGGCATTTGGTGTTGCTCTGTCTTGTGTCCGTTTCACTGCGGAAGCTGGTGGTCCAGGTGTTAACTGCCTGCTCATTTTCCATTGAATCAGAAGTTGAATTTTGAGATGCATGATAACCCTCTTGACCTTCCATCTTAATAGATAAACAATGCCACTCAGATACTCCTGGCTCATGGCAGTATAGTGGTTTTCCGACAGATTTTAAAACATACAATTTGGAATTAGAAATATTATGGATCTGTCTTAGGGTTTCTATTGCTGTGAAGAGACACCATGACAATGTCTACACTTATAAAGAAAAACATTTAATTGGGGCTGGATTACAGTTTCAGAGGCTTAGTCCATTATCATGGTATACAGGCGACATGATTCTGGAGAAGGAGCTGAGAGTTCTGCATCTTGACTCAAAGGCAGCAGGAGAGTCCCACACTGGGTGTGGCTTGAGCATATGAGACCTCAAAGCCCGCCTCCACAGTGACAGTGACTTCTTCCGACAAGGCAAACCACAGCAAGCCCATTTCTCCTAATAGTGCCACTCCCTACAGGCCAAGCATTCAAATACGTGAATCTGTGGGGGCCATTCCTATCAAACCAGCCCAGCTAGTGGTTCACAGCACTGGTACCAATATGACTTTCTGGAAATAGATTCTTTCCAGAGGGGCAATTAATTGTTCTGAGGAGATTGGCCGTTGAAGCAGAGCTGCCCCTAGTTCCTGGCTGCTGCCCTGTGCTCTCCTTCATGACTCCTCCCTAGCCACCCCCCTTAAGTTTCAGGCAGGAACAGGGTCTGAGCCCAGTAAGGAGGCCTGCTAGATGGAATCCTTCTTCCTCCTCATGGGATTCCCAGTTCTCTGTGTATACCTCCCAACCTGGTGCAAGCATGCCACCCGCTTTCATTTAACAAAGCACTTTCCTTGTGACCTCATGGGTTTCTAGACCCTGGCACTTTGGTACCAGGCTGGAGAAGCTTGGTTATTCAAGACATGGTCACTGGGTGCTGCTGCTTAGGCCAGCAGCTATTCCAAGAGTGATGACAGGGCCTTCGCTGGGGCCTGGGAGCGATAGAATAACAAACATTTATAGCATGTCAAGTCAGAGTGTGTACTTTGGAGAAAAACAGAAAACGGCACAAAAGGGTGGTATCTGGTGGTGATTGTGGCAGCAGCAATGATCCCAGCCTTGTACATGCTAGCGATTGGCTCTTTCTCTGAGCAACATCTCCTGCCCAGTGTGCGGGGAATGCCAATACTGAGAGCAGGCTCTCTGGGTGGTGTGTCAGCTGTATGAGAAGTTCACACCCTGGGAGGCAGAGAGAGTCATTTCTCTGTCTATTGCTCTATTATTTCTAGAGCCTAGAGAAGTACTGGGCCACTAACAGGTGATAAATGTTTATATGTATTTAGATACATTCAAATATATCTACATATTCAGTATATATAGAAAATATATAATATATACACACACACACATATATATTTGAAAAAGTGAGTGGGTCTGGTAAGATTGTCTTCAAACAAAAGAGCAGCGAAACACAGACCTTATGTGTGGAGTACCATGAAGGCCTGTGAGGTGGCGGGGAGTGTGGGAGGGCTGGGGCTCAGCAGGAAGGGGTAAGGATGGGGTGTTCTCCTTGAGACTTTCCTAGGGTCTGTGAAGTAATGCTAAAATGGCACTGCTTCCTTTGTCTGCTTTCTGGCAAGAGCCCAGTGCAGTGGTCTAGTGGCTGCTGGTTGATGTGCGATGTTGCAACAGATGCAGCGCAGATCAAACTGAGAATCCAGCTGCCCTCTTAGACCCACGTTGAGAGATCTGCAAGAATGTCAGAGTTACTTGGCTGTTTTAGAAAATAATCGTTTTCTACATATATAATAGATTGCTGCTCTAAAATATTGGCTTCCCAGTGTGATTTCATGAATATTGATTACCATGATGGGTAGAGAAAAATAGGCTTGAGACCTGGCTGTTGTGTTTGATAGTGTGGGAGTCATTCAGGACCACTGTGCTATTCCTGTGTGGTAGCAGGGACTCTGGTCCAGGAGAGACTGGGAGAAGAAGAAACTGTGACTGTAAGCCCCGACAGCCGGAAGGGAGTTTTGCTGTAACGGGACTAGAGTTAACGAGCTAAAAGGGATGAGGGCAAGACTGAGTTTTTAAGATAAGAGGGCTTACATCGGTGGGAGTGGTCCCACTGGCGTGGAGGAATTGATGCAGGAGGCAGTGTGAGATGCTCAAGTCTCAGGGGGAACATGGCCTCAGATAAGCACATACAGGGTTGCTTCTTCGTTATCATGGGAAGGCAGAGGAGACGGACACAACCACTGATGAATGATATAAGCTCATAGGAAAAAAAAACATTGAGAATGTTAAGAAACTGAAGACCATGTCAAGAAAAATGGTTGAAAGAGCTGAGGAAAATGTGCAGATAGCTGCATGCAAGTGCTTTTGACCTGGGTCCCTTCGATGGTACAGTTTAGATTGTGGGGTGGAGTCTGTGGTGTTCTACGTAAAAACCATATCCTCGAGAAGTTTCAAAGGGCTCAATGATGGTGGGCTACTTCACTTGGAGCTGTCGTTGTGTCATAGGTGGTTAAAATGAGCATGGGGCATCTACCAGACTAAGTATTTCTCAGATGCTTCCCAGCCTTGACCATAGTATAGCTTAAGATTCCATAGTGGTCTTACTAGGTAGACTAGAACACTGAGAACCCCTAGATTCTAGTGGGTTCTAAATCCTTGGCTACAGGAGAGAGAGAGAGAGTTTTATGTCAGTCCCTGTCAAGTTCGCAGCATTTTTCTGAGAGTTCTGTGGTCGTCGTTGGGAGGTATTTGTGTCTCTGGACTTCTGGAGCATGGCCTTGACGTCTCCCCATCGGCTGCCAGACTCGGTGTACTTAGAGCCACTTGGTAGCCCATCATTCCACGGGACTTAGTGAACAAGACGAAATGCATAGTACAGAGCAGATGGCAGCCGGCCATGTGGGAATTCTCTGTTGTCTGTGCTCCCTCCATGCTCAACGACACCTTTTCCCCAACCAGACCCTCCCACCTCTCAGCCTGTAAGGGAGCAACACTCTCAGGTTAGTAGGACCAGAAGATACTGGCCTTTGCATCCTGTTGTGATTCAGCTCTGTGCAGTTGGTAGAAGGGGGTGGAAATTCATGTCTTGCCAGGCTTGAGTTCCTACAGTGAATGGGGGTGGAAGGGCCTAGAGCCTGCAGAAAAATCCAGACAGGTTAACGCTATTTTTACTGCCTCGCCTTTCAACAGCCAAGAGGAAGCATTCCTAGGAAACTCGGTTTTTCTGGCTTCCATTTACAAAAGGCCTCATTTCTCAAGAGCAGATGCTGTGATAAACAGTGATTTAAAGAATCCTGGATTGCATCCCCGTGCTCGGTGTACTTGAAACTGCATGTCTCCTGATAGCCAAGCGTCCGTCTTCTAGCAGACGCGGCTACCTGTCCCCCTGGAGGATCCTGAGCACCCGTTATGCTGAGCTCTCATTTCTTTTTTTTTTTTTTTGGTTTTTCGAGATGGGGTTTCTCTGTAGCTTTGGAGCCTGCACTGGAACTAGCTCTTGTAGGCCAGGCTGGTCTCAAACTCACAGAGATCCTCCTGCCTCTGCCTCCCGAGTGCTGGGATTAAAGGCGTGTGCCACTACCACCCAGCAGAGCTTTCATTTCTAAAGCTGCATTTTCAAGTGGTTTTCAAAATGACGAAGGCTATAGGTTCTAGGCTGTTCTGATCCAAACAAGAATGCCCTTTGGAATCTTTACTTATTTTATTCTGTGTGTATATGTGAGCGCCTACATGTACATCTGTACCATGTGTGCCTGGTGCAAGAGAAGAGAAGAGGGGTTAACTCTGGACTTGGAGTTACAGGGGATTGTCAGTCATCTCCTGTGTGACTGCTGGGAGCTCAACCTGGGTCCTCTGCAAGAGCAACAAGTGCTCTGACCCACCGGCCGCTCTCTCTAGCCTCAACTTCTTGAAGCTACAGTTGACCAAGAACAAAATGAAGGCGATGGGACTGGGGAGAAGGCCAGCTTGCCATGAAGGGAGGGTGCCACAGTGCTCGGTTTGCACAGAACTCACATAAGTGCTGGGGAGGAGGGTGATGGCTCGCCTGTAATCCAGCATCAGAAGACAGGTAGATGCAAGAGGTCCCTGGAGGAAGCTGCTGTTGGGGCTAGCCTCATTGGGGAGTTCTGGGTTTGATTGAGAGACCCTGTCTCAAAGAATGAGGTGGAAGGGTGATGGAAGATTTTCGTCATCAACCGTGGGCTTCTATGACACAAGTAACCATCCAGTATTATCATTGCTGAAGTGACCTTGTGTCTGCCTAATGAAGTATGGCCAAACTCATACAGCTGTCATTGCCCTAGCCCCTCCCTCCCATTGCCACCACCGCACCTTCTGGAACCAGCAGAGAGGCAGAGTATGAGAGAAAAAAGACAGTTTGAAGTGCTTCTCTTTGCTTCACTCCAGCCTGCCCACACTAGCTCGGTTGTATAGGGTAGCCATTCATGCAGACTGCATATACTACCATAGCTGAGCTCTGCACTGCCACCGACAGACTGAGTTCTCTGCACCATGAGCCACAGTGAACCTCTTACCCTTCACAGGCCTCTTCTTGTCAGACATCTGCTCGCAGCACTGAGAGAGGCTATCGATACACCTACTTAGAAGTGCCAGCTGGTAATAGCGCTGCAATTGGTTGTTACCTTGCTGTGTGCCTGGTACATTAAACATTTTATGTTCATTACCTCAGTTTCTTCAAAACTCAGATTCTTTTCATTTTACAGATAAGAAAACCACAAGGCACAAAGCCTGCAGACGTTTCTTCTCAATTGCTTGTTTCTGAGGGTTACGCTGGGCATCACTGACAGTGTTGGTAGTGGTTGTGTGTTTTGGGTGTTTGCTTCAGTTCTGGATGTCTCGTGTGTGTTTGGACAGCAGAACTCCAGACAGAGGTCAGCTTGGGTTTGGTTCACTTCATTTCTCTGTTGCTTAAGTGTTCTTTGTTTTCACAGTGAAATAGGTTATTGGCAGAGAAGCAATAAAAAAACAGTTAGAAAGTTCTAACAGAGGTTAAGGCTGTTCTTGCAGAATTAGAGACTTTGAAGGGAACCCAGAGGTCATGTGATCTCAGTTTTTGTGGAACACCTTTAGGGACAGTCCACAGCCCCCTATAATGTCCCCCAGTTCTTCACCATCTTCTAGGCCACGAAGGCTCTGGTAAGTACGTTACCATAGGGTCATCCTTTCACGAATGAGGTTTCTTGGCTCCTATCCTCCACCCACCAACTCCACAGCAACAGCATGTTCCCATTACAGAGCAGGCTGTGGCTGCAGAGACCTGGTCACAGCCTTGAGAAAGCTTAAGAGAGATGTTTGCAGACTGGCAGGGCATAAGAAGGCTACCACAGTGTGAACAGGATGCACAGAGGGGGTGGGCACCACGGGGGCAAGACTGGTTCTGTGTTTCTTCACAGTTCTGTTGGATGTGAATTTGATTCTAAGCAGCATGGAAAGCCAGAAAAGATCATAGGGATATGGTATAGGAGGGTTTTTTTGTATTTCTTTGCTTTTCATTGGTTAAATAAAGACTCTGCCTGGCCTGTAGAATAGGACACAGCCCTTAGGTGGGCGGAGTAGACAGGACGGAAGGTGGTGGGAGAGAAGGAAGTGAGACAGACGCCATGATCCTCCGGCCCAAGGTGGATGCAGGTTAGACTCTTCTGATAAGTCACCACCTTGTGGTGACATACAGACTTTTATAATGGGTTAGTTTAACATGTAAGAGCCAAGCAAAGGCTAGAGATAATGGGCAAGGCAGTATTTGAATTAATATAATTGTCGTGTGGTTATTTCGGGCATAAGCTAGCAGCCGCAGCCGGGAGCCAGGCGCTGGGAACAACTGGCCACACTCCTCTCAGGTGCTGGGAACACAACCCGCACCTCCTTTTACAACAGGGATAGAACACATTCAGAAACGAATAGGCATGAATTGACCAATCTCTATTAAAACACTTAACTAGCTGGAACAAAAGCTCCCTCAACTTCAGAGAAGACATATATGGAAAAACTCACAGTAAATACCATGCATAATAGAGAAGGTACAGGAAACACATTCTCACCATGCTCACTAGTGAGGACACAATACACCTAGCTCACTACTGAAGACACAGTACACACTTTGATCACTACTGAAGACAGTACATGCCACGATCACTAGAGAAGACAGAGGAAACAGTGCTCGGTAGACCGAAAGCCTTTGCTGCTAAAGTCAGGATCCAGGCTCAGCCACTCACCTCCACTGCTTCTGTTAGTGTAATGTTAGAAGTTAGATCAGTTTGGCAAGAAAAGGCGCCTACACTGAGAAGATGACATCATCAGTGTTGGTAGGTAATAGGATCTTATGCTTCGGAAACCCCAGAGAGTCCATCCACAAATCCCATGAGAAGTAATGAAGGACTCAGGAAAGTCAGCCTGCACAGGTCAGCTGCATCTCTGTGTCCTACCAGGAACGAGCTGCAGAAATTACAAAAGCAGTTCCATCTACAGTAGTTTCAGAAAGAACGAAATACTTGGGGCTGGAGAGATGGCTCAGAGATTAATAGCACTGGCTGCTCTTCTAGAGGTCCTGAGTTCAATTGCCAGCAACCACATGGTGGCTCACAACCATCTGTAATGGGATCTGGTTGTGCAGGCATACATGTAGCCGGAACACTGTATATAATAAATAAATAAATCTTAGAAAAAAAGAAGGGGACCTTGGGGGAGAGTTGAAGGAGGGAGGGAAGCAGGGAAAAAAATGTAGAGCTCAATAAAAATCAATTAAAAATAAGGATTCTAAACACAAAAAAAGAAAAAAGTATGAAATGAAATCCTTGAGAATTAACCAAATAAGAAAATGCTATATACAGCAAATCCCAAAATATTACTGAAAGAGAATAAATATAAGTGAGAATACATTCCACATTCTTGTGTTGAAAAATTCAAGATGTCAGCATCATTCAGATACAAACAAAAACCTAAAATTCTTACCAAATTCCTAGGGGCCCTGAATATCCAAAACAATATTTGAAATATAAAGCTTGGGGGATTCATGTTTCCTGATTTCAGAAATTATTATAGAGCTGCAGTAATCAAGCCAGGCCTAGTGATACACACTTTAATCCCAATACTTGGAAGACAGAGGCAGGAGAATCAGGAGTTAAAGGCCAGCTTTGGTTACATAGTGAGCTTGAGATCAGCCTGAGCTAAATGAGACACTATCTCAGAAAAACCAAGCAAACTAAAGGAGCTGAGGAAATGGCTCAGTGAAGCGTGTGCCTTGCAGGCATGAGGACCTGAGTTCAGATCCTCAGAGCCCACGATCACAGTGGTTCGCAGCTGTAACCCCAACAGTGGAGGTCTCTGGCCAGCCAGTCTAGCCAAATGGATGCAACCTCCCACACCATGTGTCTCTATATCTCTGTTTCCCTCCACCCTAGGCCCAGCAGCCACTATTCTACTTCCTGCCTCTGATTTTCATTATTCTAAATATCTCCCTTAAGTGAATAAGAGCATTTGCCTTTTGTCTTGGTGGTGGTTCTGTTTCACTGTAGCCGGTCCACGCTGTTAACCCTCCTGTCTCTGTCTCCCTGCTGGCATGGGTGCATAAAGTGGGCCTCTATTTTCTTATACTTCTTGGTTTCTTTCCTTTTTCTATTTTTACAAATCATTTCCCTCGCCTACCCCTCCCTACCATCTGTTCTAAGAGCTGGGAGTCAGGGCAACCTTTCCTATCATGAATGAAGAGCTAAGTGCTGTCCCCTTTGCTCTGCCAGGCCTGTCTGCCCAGCACTCTCCTCCCGAGTCCAGGATCAGCAGTCAGCTGCTGGGAGACAAAATGCAAGGTGTTGTCAGCTGGCAGAGCCGCACAGGTGCCTGAAACCTGAAAACCTGGCCTCGCTGTTTCTTCCTCCTCAGGCTCCTCGCTTCCCTTGCTGCTTCCTGCCATACCGTGGCCTTTCCATCCCCAGGAGCTCTCTAGGTTCCTGTGATGATGAGTGTTGATTTTCCCAGAATGCTCTGGCGGGTGGCACACTAGGTGAGGAGAAGCCAGGAAGACTATGATGCCACTTTGACCTTCAGCACGGGGGAAGTGACGCTTAACAGGATGGGCCCTTCTGCCATTCTTCCTGGCCATTCTGTGTGAGTCACAGTGCTGGGCAAGTGCTCTGAGGAGTGAGGGAGTCCCAGTGTAGCACAGCGTAGGCCAAACAGCGCTGGCCGCCCTGAACTGGCTTCCTGCTCTGCTTACCTGGCTCGCAGATGTGAAAGGGGAGGCAGCCCAAGGGACTATGCCTCGGGTAGTCTTACCCTGGGTGCCCGTTGCATTGTTTTGAGAACCAGCCTACCTGTTTATCCGGTGTCATTAGTGCCCTGCAGGTCATGACCCCCTAGCCAGGGCACCTCTAATACTTGCCTGCCGCTCCAGAGCAGGTACTCTGCACCCTTTGGGGAACTGGGCGGAGACTGTGCGTTAGAATAGCATTGTACACTCAAACAGGCGCTGCAGTGGTTGTTAGTGAAAGTGTTTGGCCATGATGGAATTTGGGAATGCCCTGTGGTGGTCAGTAGCTCTGGGAAAGGGAGAATTTACTTCTGAGTAGGTAGTACCCAACCAGGGGGTGTCACCTTGGGTGGCTAGAACTGTTCTTTGGAAAGTAATATCCGAGATGATCTTCAAGGGAAAGTGTGGGCACAAGGCAGTGCTACAACTGGGGAAAAGGCTTTAGGAACATGGTGTGAGCCGGGTGTAGTGGTCCATGCCTTTAATCCGAGCATTTGGGAGGCAGAGGCAGCGGATCTTTGTGAGTTTGAGTCCAGCCTGATCTACATAGTGAGTTCCAGAACAGCTAGAGCTAAACAGATCCTGTCTTGGAAAAAAGAAGAAGAAGAAGAAGAAGAAATATGTAGTGTGGAATCTTGAACATACTGGATTCAGCAAGAACTACATGGTTCTGAGTGCATTGAATTCCGGCAGCAGATAACCAGTGGCTGCCAGTTAGGAACAGAGAAAAACCATGTTCCTTCTTGGCACAGGTAATCAGGCCGGGAGGGGTCAA
Organism: Dicrostonyx torquatus; assembly: GCA_028555095.1. Lineage (NCBI taxonomy): Eukaryota > Metazoa > Chordata > Mammalia > Rodentia > Cricetidae > Dicrostonyx > Dicrostonyx torquatus. The sequence continues at coordinate 788,318 of JAQHUG010000302.1, read as the reverse complement.
AACTTGGGGGATGTTGCATTGGAACTCCAGCAGGGTCAGGTGGCTGTGAACGCAGGTAGGATATGGGGGTTGCCTTCTGAAACCTGGTCACAGTCGGCTATTGTTCCTGCCACCCTTTCTTCTGCCTCATCATACAGATGTCTGGAGTTTTCCACTCTTACAAGCTGTCTTTTGACTGGCTACCATTTCTAAGTCTTGTAAGAAAAGAGTGGACTCTTTATGGCCTTCAGAATATTTTCTTGCCACTGTGACCTAAAATAAACCTTTATTCAGGGGAGACTGGAGGTTGGTTCCGATTGCTTCCAGGATTTCTTTTATTTGTTTTTGTATTCCTTCTTTATTTGTGGGGCTAGGGGATGGAACTAGAACCTTCCACTAGTGCTCTGCCACTGAGCCACACCCCCAGATAATTTGTTCTCTTTAAATCCCGTGTTCTTGGCCACATGGCTATCGAGACAGGCCATGGTTATTGCCAGTGTGGTATCCAGAGCCAGGAGGGCTGTTGAGCACGTCATGGTTTTGTGGTAAAAAGCCAAGTCAGTGTGTGTGGTAAGAATCCCCAGCTGGCACTCCTGGGCTTGTCCTGTCCCTGGGGAAGCAGGAGGGGAATGCCGGTCTCTGTACTTCCCACCTCCTCCTGTGGAATCCAAGACATGTCTCAGAGGTTTTGATTTAGTCCTGTGAAGCTTTAGCAGCACGTGTAGAAAAGCAGAATGTCCCCCACTGCCTTGAGCCTTCCATTGCTTGGTGGTTTGTCCAGAGAAACAGCTTTGCTCAGTCTGGGGTCTTCCATGTCGTAGAATTTGGGTCTGTCTCCAAGAATTGGTTCCTTCAGCACCAACAGCCAGGGGGCTCCCACCAGTGTGAGTCCATCCACTGGAGAGTGGGCAACTCCTTGCCCCTCAGCATTAAGTGCAGTGCATCTCCCCAGTTCCTGACATCATCCCAGAGTAAAGCCTCTTCATAGCACAGCTCCACCCAGTCTCACTGATCCCAGAGGTGACTGAGCTGTTCTGACTGGAGCACTACAAGATTGCTGCGGCCAGAATCATCCTAGTATTCCGCTCAGTATGTCGGGGCTCCGAGAGTTAGCAGCTCATCGGTCCTCCTCACCTTCCAAAATGGGAACTAAAGCCACAGGAGTAAGATGGACTTCCCGAGGGTCATGTAGCAGCCTGTGCAGACTCCAGGCTGGGGCGGGACTCCCTGCACTCCCTGTTGTATGCCTCTTAATAGTGGTTCCTTAGGCACAGAAGAGATAGGGGGACGAGTGGGTGCAGAAGTAGGTAAGGTTGCTGTTTCCTGCCTGTTCCAATTCTTGTCTGCACATATGTATATGGGGAGACTGGTGGTGGCCATTTCTGATGATTACTTGGTATGGATCCCATCATTGTTAGTCTAAAATATGAAATTGGAAAAATGTGACAGCTGTAAACGCGCCTCGCTGTACCATGTGCAGTGAAAGCTTGGAAATTCTTTGGTGCCAAGTGACCGCTGTGGCTCCTGCTTCTCAGCCATCTCTGACACAGTCCTTTGACTTTCCGCAGCCCTCTCTGTACCAACTCTTGCAGTCGTCTTTCAAGAGGGCTTATTTGGGTGGCCTCTGTCAGATTGGTATAGCTGTGGTCTCCCCCACCAGCCACTCAGTAAACTTCAAGGTCATTTGTGCTCGGTGTCATGGGTTCAAGACAGTGAGCTCTCCGGCCATCCACACAAATGAGCGCTTGTGGTTTTAATTGTTTGGCTTACTGTGCTTTCCTCATTTCTTAGTGGCCTCCGTCAGAAAACTGGGAGTCACTCCTGATTGATGTGTATGAGACCCTCACAGGACAGCTGGGGCGACCTCCCCACTCAGTCTTGCATGCCCCCCTTGCCTAGCTGAAAGCCTCTGCAGTCCCTGAATAGCCCATTGTAACACTGTCTCTGTGATCATGTTGCCTGCTAGACCGTCAGCTCCCCAACGCCCTGTATGGTGCCTGGAACGTTTCAGTGCACATCTGTCAAGGACACGAGTGTCACCAGTCTGGGAAGGAACGTGTCTCCAGCGAAATGCTCACAGACGCAGAGATGCTGACTGTTTTCTTTCTCTTCCTTGTTTTCCTGTAGACTAAGGTGACAGTGTCAGGTGGATCAGCAGCCATTCCACTGCCCGCTTTGTGGTTGTGCCAAGAGTAGGGGAGCATGGAGGAGAGGAAGCAGGAGACAACGAACCAAGCGCACGTACTCTTCGACCGGTTCGTCCAGGCCACTACCTGCAAGGGAACCCTCAGGGCCTTCCAAGAGCTCTGTGACCACCTGGAACTGAAGCCTAAGGACTATCGCTCCTTCTACCACAAGCTCAAGGCCAAGCTCAACTACTGGAAGGCCAAAGCTCTCTGGGCCAAATTGGACAAACGGGGCAGTCACAAAGACTACAAAAAAGGAAAAGCCTGCACCAACACGAAGGTAAACCTGGCTGCGCTTGGGGCCTGGGATCACAGCACAAGGGCTTCACCTGGCTTTCATGAGGCACTGAGATGAGGAGGGTGGGGAGAGCATGGCCTCGGCTTAGCTGAAAGGGCTGAACTTTGTTGAAATTTTGTCACCTGTGTTCATTTGACACTTCCACCCTGTAGACCCTGTTCTGAGCATAGTCCATGTATTTGCTTATTGGACATTCAAAGTTTGAGGGCAGGTGGATGGAAAGCCCTCCCCCCCAACCTCACATTGTCAGAGGATACAGGTCCCTTAGCAGGGACATCCATAGCCTGGCCCATATGAGTACACTGTCTGAATGTGACTTCGTGGTCCCTGGCCTGTCACCTTCCCCAGAATCACCTTTCCATATCAACCTGGTAAGACTTTGTCACAGTGTCAGGCTTCTTCCCGTCCATAGCCCAAAATTTAACTGTAATTCACAAACGGGGACCTTGGCTCTTCACGGTGTAGAAAGATAGGGTTTCCACAGAATGGCTTGGATGAAGCCTGAGCTGTGCACTCACTGAGTGAGGAAGTGAGGGTGTACACTCACCTGAGTCGGGGTAGGTGTGAGCAAGTGAAAGGGACAGAGGCAGTTCCTGCCTTCCTCTTTGAAGGACTCCTTCTGAGATAAGTCTCAAAGTTAGTAAGCAAATTTCCAATGGCTTCGGGGCTGTTATTTTGGCTTTTCATGACTTAATTTATCTTGTGAGACCCATTTGAAGATTTGAAGGCATGGTTTTCATGAGTGACTAAGGGGAGCTCAGAAATAGACTACTTATTTCACAGGCCTTGGGTTCCAGCCTCAGTATCTTCTCTTCTCAAAAAAAAAAAAATTACACACACACACTCACACAGTGAGAGAGAGAGAGAGAGAGAGAGAGAGAGAGAGAGAGAGCAAGCACAAAAATGAAGAAAAAGAATATGAAGTCAAAGCACTGTGTGTCTTCCCTCTGTGTGTGAAGTGCAGGCTGTCTGTCCTGCCACAAGTAGGTTAACAAGAGCACTTCCCTAAACTTCCAGTCTGGGAATGACTTTAAAACTCATATCAGGGACTGGAGAGATGGCTCAGCAGTTAAGAGCACTGGCTGTTTTTGCAGAGGGCTGGAGTTGGGATCCCAGCACCCCCACTGGGTGGCTCATAGTTGTAGCTCTAGGGCATCTGACATCTTCTGGATTCCTTGGGCACCTGCAATACACACAGAGACAAAAATAAGTACATTTTAAAACAAGACAAAACAAAGCTTGGGTTCCAGGACATCCAGTGCTTATTCTGACCTCTTCTGAAGGAGTTCAGCAGGTGGTGTACACACACATGCACTCAAACTCACATACACACACTCTGGCTCACATGCACACACTCGGGCTCACATACACACACTCGGGCTCACATGCAGACACTCAGGATCACACACATGCACTCAGGCTCACATACACATACTCGGGTTCACATACACACACTCGGGCTCACATGCACACACTCAGACTCACATGCAGACACTCAGGATCACATGCATACACTCAAACTCACATACACACACTCGGGCTCACACACATACACTCAGACTCACATACACACACTCAGGATCACACACATATGCTCAGACTCACATGCACACACTCAGGCTCACATACACACACTCGGGCTCAAATGCATACACTCAGGATCACACACATACACTCAGACTCACATATACACACTCAGACTCACATACACACATTCAGGTTCACATTCATACACTCCTATTCACATGCACACACTTGGGTTCGCATACACACACTTGGGTTCGCATACACACACTTGGGCTCGCATACACACACTCAGGTTCACATACACACACTCAGGTTCACATGCACACACTCAGGCTCACATGCATACACTCAGGTTCACATACACACACTCAGGCTCACAAGCACACACTCAGGCTCACATATATACATTCAGGTTCACATACACACACTCAGGCTCACACATATACACATAAAAATATTTAAAAGCAAAACGACAAATTTTTCCGTGTATGAACCTTTGGGTCTTAAAAGTTACCCTGTGGGAAGCATGTGCATGGTACACCCAGGCTCAATTGCCTGAATGTAGCTAGTCATCTTATATTTAAACAGCAACTTGCCTATGACGTAGGAACTTCCTAAGGGTTCTGTTTTGATGAAAGATGAGATGTGACTTTCATACTGTTTGGTGAGACGATGGTCCACTTAAGTCTTGCCGATCTTGTTGGGTCCTCTAGGCTGCTTGAGGTAGACATGGTCGGGTTTCAGTCTTCTTAGTACACAGGAATCGTGAATTCTTCCTTCAAGCCGTTGCAAGGGCTTTGCTGTCCTAGGCAGGCTTCAGGTATCTCAGTCGTGGAGTACGGCCCTGGAGTGATAGTTCCCAGAAGTGTGTTTTGAGAGGCGTGACCTCTGCCCTGACAACACCTGTATTTTCCAGTGTCTCATCATTGGAGCTGGCCCCTGTGGTCTCCGAACAGCCATCGACTTGTCCTTATTGGGAGCCAAAGTGGTCGTTATTGAGAAGAGAGACGCCTTCTCCCGAAACAATGTCTTGCATCTCTGGCCCTTTACCATACATGATCTTCGAGGTCTGGGTGCCAAGAAATTCTACGGCAAGTTCTGTGCTGGAGCCATCGATCACATCAGTGAGTACCACCAACTCTTCTTGTTCCCATGTTCAGTAGACAGACAGGTAGGTTACCTGAGGAATTCCTCCTCAGCCAGGATGTGCCCCTGCCACCAGTGTTCCTCAGCCAGGATGTGCCCCTGCCATCAGTGTTCCTCCTCAGCCAGGATGTGCCCCTGCCACCAGTGTTCCTCAGCCAGGATGTGCCCCTGCCACCAGTGTTCCTCAGTCAGGATGTGCCCCTGCCACCAGTGTTCTATAATCTAGGATTCTCAACCTCAAGTGGATCTCTTGTATAAAAAAGAGTTAGAGTTTGGTTTAAAGATTCTTAGTTAGGGGCCAGGCATGGTGGTACGTATCTTAATCCCAGCACTCAGGAGGCAAAGGCTAGCCTGGTCTACTGAGCAAGTTCCAGGACAGTCAGATACACAGAGAGAAACCTTGACTATAATACACACACACACACACACACACACACACACACACGCATACACACACTTAGTTGGGTCTTACACTTTTGCTGAGTACCCATGGTATGTACAATGGGGGGGGCATTGGAATACGGTGGACAGTTTGGATTCCAGCCCTCTGGTGGTTCGTAGTTTGGTGGAAGGGAGTCCACGGGCTTGGGTTCTGTGTTGTGATCATGCATACCCTCTACTAATGCAGGAAAACAGCTCCATGGGGACACAGGCATGGGAAACCACACACAAAGAAGGAAGAGTCATATCTTAGACACAAATGCCAAGTCTGCCGTTGAGAGACTGTGTTCTGGTAGTCAGAGCCTTGTGTTTTTCTTAAGATAGTCTTGTTTTCATGAAGCGGTTCAGAGCAGTATCTGCATCAGCAAGCCGCAGCGACAGTCTTTACTGCTGATAATTAGTCTAGGGAGATGTTAGTAAGGAGCATTTGTTCTGAGCTCCTCCATATGTGACCTGGAAACACATTCAGCCCTTAGACCTTTCGCTGTTTGAAGTGGTTATACCAATTTATCCAACACTAGCTGGTGGCTGCCACATTCTACTGGCAAGATGAAGTGCTCGGCCCATCTGCCAGGTTATAATTTGTTAAGCGTCTTGGAACCCACAGTTGTCTGCAAAAATAAAGTGTGTGCTAGCATGGGTCCCAGTGAGTCTTTGGGAGTGTGACTCAGAAGGGCGAGGGTGTGGTCAGTTGATGAGAGTGACCAGGATGATTTAGGGGATTTGCACATGCTCGTAGCTCGTTAGTTACAGGCTGCAGGTAAAGTTGGCCTTAAGAGAGGCCCTAGGGTCGTTGACTGACTAGATTTGTAGTCCTTATCTGTGGCCAGATTAATTTAGGGCAAAGGTATCTTAGACCAGGGATAGAATTTCTATCTCACTGTAACCTGTCATTGACGCCAGATCTAGTAGGGATTCATTAGGCATCAAATACGTTTATTACTGGATCAGGAGCAGGATTCACTCCTTTTGGACCTCAGTTTCCACAACCATAAGTCTGTGTGGTGGGAAACAGTAAGAGACAGGAGGGGGTTGTGGTTTCTTTTGTGAATCTGAGGTCAGCAGGGGCTTAGAGTGGTATCTTCCCTGTGCATTGACCTCTCCTGTGCTTGAGTAAGCAGACGCCTCTGAAGACTATGGATGCTGCTGGAGACAGTAGCTCTCACTGGACCCCTCTGCCTTTGTGTTAGGTTGTTTGGAATACCCGGCTCCAGAAGTGGGGTGGCCTAATATATCCAGAACATTCCTTCCACTGTTTGATCTTTACAACATGGAGAAAGAAAGCAAACTTGTGAGACTTGTCTGCTGCAGAAGCCCTTGGGAACCTATGCAGACATGGATGGAGAGGAGCCACCAGGAGGCCCTCCCCTTCCTGTCACCTTGTTGTCAATCTCTTGTGTTTTTCTAGGTATCCGTCAGCTCCAGCTAATCCTCCTGAAAGTAGCCTTGATCTTAGGCATTGAAATCCATGTCAATGTGGAATTCCAAGGACTCGTTCAGCCTCCTGAGGACCAAGAGAATGAACGTGAGTCGGACAGAGGAAGGCATGAGTGCACTGAGTGGGTGAGAACAGATGAGATCATGGGAGGACCAGAAGGACTTGCAGGTGGTTTTCAGCCCTGACTAAAGGGGCTTTGTTCATGCAGCCTGGGCTTTTGAGAACTTTTGGCTTACCCAAGAGGCCTTTGACACGGTCTTAGGCGTGGCAGGCTTTTGTATTATAGAAAATGGAAAGGTAAAGAAAGTGTCTGTGTGAGCTCTTGTCAAAACTCTCTGTGTGAGGCCGACCCCTTGTTCTATGACATGTCGTACTTTGGATTGGAACGCTGTGTGATCTGTGTGTCTGGGTGTGGCTTCATCTAGGTTGTGACCTTTATTTTGCTTTTGGTCCACAGGGATAGGATGGCGAGCATTGGTGCACCCCAAAACTCATCCTGTATCAGAATATGAATTTGAAGTGATCATCGGTGGGGATGGGCGTCGGAACACCCTGGAAGGTACTGGCTTTGGACTGTTCTCCCTTCCTGGGGCTGTCACACGTTGGAGGCTGACCTGTCCCCAGAGACCACAGTGCTAAGATTTGCATGTGTGCTGCCCCATCAGTGCCTGCTTGGGGCATTTCCCACAGAGCACTAGGAGACAAGCTACGCTTAGAGGTGTTGGCACCATAGCTTTTAGTCTGTGCATGAATGTGCCACGCACACAGCACCCCTCCATTTTAAGGGTAACCGTTAGTACTGAGCGGTAATTTGGTCAGATGGATTTCATGTTGTCCATGATGTACGAGGGTACTTCTTTCTTGAGTTGTCCCATCCCTGTTAGGTGAGTTCCCTATTTTCCCCGAATCTGGCCCCCCATATTCTCTAATTTGAAGTCCTTATCCCTGCTCTCTTTCCCTCTAGGGTTTCGTCGGAAAGAATTCCGTGGCAAGCTAGCCATTGCCATTACGGCAAATTTTATTAACCGAAACACAACCGCAGAGGCCAAAGTAGAGGAGATCAGTGGTGTTGCTTTTATATTCAACCAAAAATTTTTCCAGGAGCTGAGAGAAGCCACAGGTTGGTGTCAGCGCCTCCAGAGCCCAGCGGTTGTTGGCTTGGGTAGCCATGGATGTCACTGTTGTGTCCTTTGTCCTCTGTGCGTTTGCTTTGTCCTTAGCCTGTTTCCACGCTGCTGCCTTCATGTGCCGTCCTCAGTGACCAGACCACCCTGGGGTTTGGTGGTGGTGGTTTTGCCTTCTCTCAACTCATCCCCAGCTTCTTCCCCCGCCCTACGAGCCGGGTTCTCTGCCGGAAGAGCAGGCTACTCACTGGCAGCTCCGATTTGTTGACACCGTGACCTTTGCTGTCACTGCTAGCCTTCTCTGAAGTTATCTGAGCTCACCAGCAGCCATTGCTGGATGGGAATGGGATTGTGGTGACTGTTTTCTGATGGACTGAGTTAGATATTCTGCTGCCATGAACCAAAAAAAGTATCTTCATTTTGTTTTCTAGAGCTTGGTTTCTTTCCATTCCATGTATCTTGAAGGTTAACTGAATAAAAATTCAATATTTCTCTCTCGGCATTTAGATATCTTTAGATATCTATCCTGTTAAAAATCTAGGAGATGCCTCCAGCTTCCTTGGTGATTATCAAAGAGGTTTTACCTAGTACATAACCCATCCCCTCTTGTAGATTAGCCTCTCCTTGGCTTTGCTTTTCCCATTTTCACTATTGGTCATTGTTTTTAGGATAACCTAAGCTACTAAGTGAGTTATAGGGCAGCACAAAAGAAAGCAAACCTCGTGATTTCCATGCGCTGTGCAGGAAGTGAGGATCTGCACCTAGACAGCTTTCCTGCCTGGTGCTCTCTTCTCTCCCTGTGAGCCCCAAGTCCAACCTTGCGGGTTCCCTGCAGTTCCGAACTCCATGAAATCTCACACGTCTGTCTTCTCGTTGCAGGCATTGATTTGGAGAACATCGTCTACTACAAAGATGACACCCACTACTTTGTTATGACGGCCAAAAAGCAGAGCTTGCTGGACAAAGGGGTGATACTGCATGTGAGCAATGGACTCCCTCCAGGCAACATCCTTGTTGCGCTGCTTGATGTGATCACTAAGAATTTTAGTCTGTTGGGTTTTTTCTGTAAGGGAATAGAATGACATAAAACACATCTGGGAACCCCTGCAGTTGATTAGTTGAACTTAAAAATATGTTTAGTATGGAAAATTGAAACTATAAACAGAAGGAGAAGGGTAGAATGGGCCTGTGTGGCCATGCTTAGGATTAGCTTTAACAGTTACTGACCTGGCCAGATTGTTTCAATAAACCCAACCCCTTCTTCTCTCACCTCTCCTGCTCTTTGACCATGATCCACTGTCAAATATCACATCCTGCATAATTAGCCAGTTTAACTTAAGATAACCTAATTTATAGTAATAGTGAATTCCATACATGACAATTGTTGATCTATATACCCTCCCACACCTACTAATTCCCCAACCACAGTAATGGGGACTGAACCGAGGGCCTTGTGCGTGCTAGGCAAGAACTCTGCCACTGAGCTGCATCCCTAGACTTTCTTCCAGGGAACTATTTCCCTTGAGACAGGCTCTACTAAGTGGTCAGGCTGGCCTTGAAACAAGACCATAGCTCCAGGCAAACCTTGAAAGTCTGTTCGCCCTCCCTTAGCTTCTGAGTAGCTGAGATTATCCGTCTGCACCACCAGGCCCCACATGGGTCCTCTTTTCAGGGCAGGATGGCAAGTGCTGAACCAAGAAACAGCCCTTGGTGTTTACAATAGTCTGACAGTGACTCAAGTTTTACTGCAAACACAGACATGTCCAGATCAGGGTATCTTTAGGGATCTTTCTAACTAACCACAAAAGCCTGGTGTCTGTCCTTAGCCAGTTCCAGCTCAGCCCTTTTTCTGGGTGACTAATTGTATGATATCCCCTGAGCTGATGGCCTGAAATCTAAATCCCGGGCAGGATGGTTCTTTAAGGAGTATGGCTAGTATCTCACGTGGTCTCGCAGATCTGGATGTGAGAATTGCTGTCTCCGTGTGATGAATGGATAGAAGTCTGGCTTGCACTGACCTAACCCCATGCAGTTCCCACCAGTCGCAGAGCTGACTCTTAGGGAGCTCTTTGTGTCTGCAGGACGGTAACACACCAGGCCCCTTAGAATGAGTCACACTGTTGCTTTATCTACAGCGGACTGGGGAGTGAGCTGATGAGCACGTGCTTGCTACACAGAGTCTCCTTTCCACCTCATGTCTGCATCTCAGCATGGCAGCCCTGTGCTGCCTAGGGACCCACAAGACAAAGCTCTTGGTACAGAGTTCCCTGCCAAACAAAGGGCATGTTTGCTGGATGCTGTGTAAAACCGGTTGGTCATTATCTGGGGCTCTTCTGTTGCTGTTACTGTAGCAGTTGGAATGCCCGAGGACAGAGTCCCGATCAAACCAACCATCCATGCTGATCTGTTATCACTTAACACTGAATAAGGACAGTCTGAAGTGCTGAGGCCCAGTTTACTTTGCCCCTGTATTTTTGTTGTGTAAGGGAGCTCATGCTGCTAAATACTAAAGCCATCGTGTGCTCCTTCTCATCGTCCTGGACCTCTCTCTCTGCACTGAAGTTCTCAGGTTTCCTTTAGGTGTAATAACTCTGAATTTCCTGCCGCCAAAAGCCATCAGACACCCAGATTAAAGTGATGATAGGAAAACCGTAAATTTTAAGATGTCTTTGGTTTTACAAGGTGCTTTTATGTGGCTATTTTGTTTGATAGCTGTAGCAACTCTGAGGTAGATGAGCTTTGCTGCTAGTGAATGGGAAAGCCAGGTCCACTTAGGCAGCAAAGCTGATTCACCCTTAACTAACACTCCCACCCCCCCACACACACAATCCCTGTTCCTTTTAATTGGTGTAAAAAGATTTGGTTTAGGAATGTAAAAACATCTTAGGGAGAAAAACGCCATGAGACCAGGTCTTGTCTGATGTGCACTGTGGACCTCTTCCTGGACAGGACTACACAGACACAGAGCTGTTACTTTCCCGGGAGAATGTGGACCAGGAGGCCCTGCTGAACTATGCCCGGGAGGCTGCAGACTTCTCTACCCAGCAGCAACTGCCTTCTCTGGATTTTGCCATCAATCACTACGGGCAGCCTGATGTGGCCATGTTTGACTTTACCTGTATGTACGCCTCTGAAAATGCTGCCTTGGTACGGGAACAAAATGGACACCAGTTACTAGTAGCTCTGGTTGGGGACAGCCTCCTGGAGGTGAGTACTACAAGGGGCAGAGAACTAAGTGGTAGAGGCAGTGGTAAAGGGGAAATAATCAGTCCAGGGGTTCAGGTTGTGGGTGAGCAGACTCCCTTACAAGAATTGTACCGTAAAGGAGACCAGTGATGGACGCCTGTGGCACTGGTTTACCGTCCTCTTTTAATAGTGTTACTTTAACTCTGTGTATTTCTCCTTTGCAGCCTTTCTGGCCAATGGGAACAGGAATAGCCCGGGGCTTTCTGGCTGCTATGGACTCTGCCTGGATGGTACGAAGCTGGTCCCTGGGCACCAGCCCCTTGGAAGTCCTGGCAGAGAGGTAATGGGAAGAAGCCATGGGTGCCTCCTACTGGACTGGGGAGTCGGCCTGCTTGCTCCTCAGCCGTGTGCAAGTTCTTCCTCCCTCTTGTTCATTTATTCTTTTTAAAGATGCTTTCTTGTCTAAGTAGAGAAAGGCAAGGTACTGTTGTATAAAATCACAGAAACCTCGGTGATCTGCCCATGCTGCTCTTCTCATAACCCTGCTCAGAAGCATCTACTGTTGGCACATGGTGTCTGCATCTTTGTGCACCACCGATTGGTCCTGACGCCTTTTTAATAATTACGTGAACAAACGCACAGAAGCAGCATGTTGGCACCCATAAGCCAGTGTGGCAGTGGGAACGTGCTTGTAGTGGGAACCTGCTCACAGTGGGAATGTGCTCGCAGTGGGAACCTGGCTCGCAGAGGGAACCTGCTTGCAGAGGGAACGTGCTAGCAAAGGAAATGTACTCTTGTGGGAATATGCTAGCAGTGGGAACATGATTACAGAGGGAATGTGCTCACAGTGGGAACCTGCTAGCAGAGGGGACATGCTCGCAGTGGGAACGTGCTAGCCGTGGAAATGTACTCGCAGTGGGAACATGCTAGCAGAGGGAACCTGCTTGCAGTGGGTATGTGCTCGCAATGGGAGTGTGCTAGCAGAGGGAACCTGCTTGCAGTGGGTATGTGCTCGCAATGGGAGTGTGCTAGCAGAGGGAACCTGCTTGCAGTGTATATGTGCTCACAGTGGGAGCGTGCTAGCAGAGGGAACCTGCTCGCAGTGGGTATGTGCTCACAGTGGGAGCGTGCTAGCAGAGGGAACCTGCTTGCAGTGTATATGTGCTCACAGTGGGAGCGTGCTAGCAGAGGGAACCTGCTTGCAGTGGGAATGTACTCGCAGTGGGAACATGCTAGCATAGGGAACCTGCTTGCAGTGGGTATGTGCTCGCAATGGGAGTGTGCTAGCAGAGGGAACCTGCTTGCAGTGTGTATGTGCTCACAGTGGGAGCGTGCTAGCAGAGGGAACCTGCTCGCAGTGGGAGCGTGCTAGCAGAGGGCACGTGCTGTCAGCACTGTTGGAAGTGACTAGCTGAAAAGGAAACTCCAGCATGCTTGTGAACATTTTTTGAACCCCTAGATGTCGGATGTTTGTTAACAGATGATTGTAAATGAGGCAGGGACACTAGGATTTACTTACTGTTTACCCTGACTAGGA
>JAQHUG010000302.1:672974-772391 GCA_028555095.1 Dicrostonyx torquatus | reverse complement strand
TATACAGTATATATTTCAACAGGAATGTGTGTAGCTATGTTTGTTATAATACAGCACACACTTTAAGTAATGCAAGTTGACATCTCTGTGTTGTTGAAAGTAGATATTATTTCCAATTACATTCAGCAGCTGGGCCACAGAGAGTCATCCTTCCGTCTTTTTCTTTATTGGTTGGTCAGTTGTTTTGAGTTTGGGGTGGGAGTGGGGAGACTTGAATGTGCTGTAAGCCAAGCACACCTGGACTTACTACATAGCCCAGGCTGGCTTTGAACTCATGATGATCCTCTTGGATCAGCTTCTAGGGTGCTGGAGCTACAGGCGGGTGCAAGCCACCATGTCTGGCTAAGTAAAGTCGTTTTAATGACTTGTAGACGTGACAAAAACGAAAGACCTAGAACTTTACGCTACACCTTCTAATCCAGACCACACAGAGCAGGGCAAAGGGCCCCGACTGGCTCAGTGGTTGGGAAGGATGACGTCACTGATGGCATCACCACCCATCAGCTGAGACTCAGCCAGGCTGTTCGGCTTCCTCAGAGCCTCAGCTCTGCACTTGCGAAGTGTAGTTAGTTGGTAGCCTGCCTACACACAGCGTCATCGTCAGGCAGACGCGATTGTTCTCGCGAAAGGGCTTTGAAAGGTTAAGGTGCTCTCTGCGAGTAGAAGCATTGTTGTTAGTGTTAGCCTAGACTTTGTCCTGACTCCTTTAGAATCTGTAAAGCCGCCTTTCCTATGACATCCAACAGAGCGTAACAGTCCCAGGGAGTAAGACGCATCCGGAAGCAGCCTCCCTCCCACGTTTGTCTACATTCTAGAGGACTCCCTTCTTTACCTTCCGCCTGACGTCTACAGGCTTTTGTATGTGTCTGAACAGTGCTTATAAATATGTTGAAGGTGGGCAGCGTCTGGTCAGAGGGACTGTAAAGCCAGCTGGCTTACTTTCTCAGCACAGCTGCTTACGTTTAAGTCTTGTGTCTCCAAAACCCCAGTCCACTAAAGCGCTAAGGTCATCATGTAGATTCCGTCTAAGCTTTACCATGGGCGTATAGCTCTGCTTAGCCACACGACACCCTAACCCCGACTCCCAGCACTGCCAGAAAGTAAAAATAAATATATAGACTTTACCAGCTTGCTTCTTCTCAGTGGGGATTTGTTATTTGGGGTTTGATGTTCCTTTTCAACCTTTTAACTTTCTGCTAGGTGCGCCATTTATATGATAGCGGAGAAACAAAAGATATCCATCTGGAAATGGAGAACCTGGTGAATTCCCGAACCACTCCCAAGCTGACTCGCAATGGTGAGCTCCGACAATGGTCTAACCTGTTTAAAGAAGTCTGCAGTCATCAGTCAAGCTCTTGCCTGACCACAGTACTACCAGAGGCCTGGGCTGTTGCCAGTGGTTTTACCCTCTGGGGATATTAGGTTGTTGCCAGAATATATTTTTTATGTCATGACTGGGTTAGGTTTGCCAGTGGCTGCTGGTGGATAGAACTCGGGGATGTTGCTTACACTTTCTGGAATGCACGAAACGATCCTCACGCACACAGGAAAGTATTGTGGTCTAAGGTAGTGTAAGAGTATAGAGTAAAGCCCAGTGGTGATGGCGCATGCCTTAAATCCCAGCACTCGGGAGGCAGAGGCAGGCGGATCTCTGTGAGTTCGAGGCCAGCCTGGTCTATAGAGCGAGTTCCAGGACAGGTTCCAAAATCTACAGAGAAACTCTGTCTCAAAAAAAAAAAAAAAGTATAGAGGTAAATTGCTTCATGAACTTTTCCTAGGGAGACTTAAACAAATGTCTGTTTGTCCCAGATAGGGAACCAACAGTAGACAAAGTAATGAGTCCTCAAGTGTAGCTCTGTCACCTGCAGGAACATGGGTGACCCTCAAATGTCCACGTCGCTGAAGTCTCATTCCCATACAGCTGACTACTTCTTCACAGCTGTGTGGCTGGAGTCGTCCCTCCAGATAGGCCTCTGCTTCTCTCTGCCCCAGCACCTCCTGAGACTGTGTGCGGCTGGGGCAGCGTTGTGTAAAGTGGGGAGGGAGGTGTTTCCGTCCTGTTGGGGGCGGGGGAGTCAGCATCCCTGACTGTAAGGGTCGCTTGCCACCAATCCCAGCTGCTCTGATGACATCAGTGATGGCTGTGACACTTGGAGGACAGTGTCCCACAACAGCCAGTTACACATCCTGGAGAGGGTGAGAAAGAATGCCCAAGTGCCCACACGTTCCTGCGTACTCTCACACACACTCAAGTTCTGGGAGAGAGCGCGTGGTGACCTTTCATCCGGGCCCTGAGGCGGCACCATCCTGCTATGGCAGACATGAAGGCCATTCTGTGTTTTGTGTGTGTTGAAGGGCTCTGAGTACAGGTGGTCAGGTGCATTAGGACAGACTGAGTAGGGAAATACGCTAGGTGCAGGGAGGCTGTTTAGTACATCGTTTAGTCGTCTGTGGTAAAGACCAGAATCTGGGCTAAGGCAGTGGATCACAGAAGAACCTGGACGTCGGGGCCAGACACAAGCAGCTGTCAGTCCATGCTGTGCCATCTGCAAAGAGTGTGACCTTGAGCAGATCAACTAGAACCTCAGACCCTCAGTTTCTTTGTCTTTGATCTGGGAGGAACAGCACAGCTCTCCGGTTGCTGTCATGAGGTCTCTGACATAACGTTTGCCAGTGCTCAGCCTGTTGTGCCGGGAAACAGCAACGGTTTTGTCATTGTTACTAGTATTAAAAGTCTGAAGGCACCACAGTGGGTGGGCATGGGCAGCTGATTGTCCTGAGAGGCACTAGGTAGGTGGGTGTGGTTCTGCTGCCTCAGTCCAAACAAGAGATGGGGAGGTGAGAGCTGTGCAGGTTTGAGTTCCATCTTGGATAGTTTAATAACATGGTCATGAAGTGTCAGGGTAGATGTGAAAACTAACAGGCAGGTTATAACCTCTTCTTCTCCCCTGGGGTGTCAACCCCTTGAGAGCAGAGAATGTATCTCTCTCGCCATTTCCGTGTTTACCTGGGCTTCTGCCGTTGCCCGGTATATGTGGGGCGGGTGGATGTGCAGACATGGGAAACACCTGAGTGGGTCACTATCAAGGCCAAGAGATGGCACCAGAAGCACTCCCGTTTTTAAATCATCTGTTCATGACTCACAAAGTGACTTAGTGCAAAGCTAAATTGGGAGCAGACTGCTCAAGCTCAGACCAGTGCTCACGGGCTCTTCCGCGTTTGCAGACCTCCTTGTGAGGAAAACATGCCAGTGAATCAGGAAACTTCTGTGTGTCTCTTTGCCTTGTTGTTCTCTCCACATGTGATCGTTGGCACACATGTTAGCAACACGGGTCGCTCACCTGGGTCTAGGGAACTGTTCCAGTCTGGTGTATGTGGCCTTGTCATTGTCACCCTACAGAGTCTCTTCACTTGGCACTCAGTCAGGACCTTAGGAAGTGAGACGAAGGCTTTGTTTGCTTTTGGTTTAAGGTATCATGGAGGAAACCTTTCCTGATCTAATCTCCCAGGTGTTTCTGTGGAGGAAAAGGCTTCCTTAGCCTGTTGCCAGGCAACTCCCCAGGGACATCTTGACTCTGGTGCCAGTGAGGTGCTCAGTAGGTGGCACTTTGCCATCCGCTTGTCTCCGGGAGTGTTGCTGGAACATGGCTTCCGTGTGGCAGGCCCTTGTCACTCTGCTCAGAGCTATCTGGGCCATTGACCCTGGAATCGGATAGGTCGGTACCTAAAATTGTGCTACCATGACACCAGTGACATAAACTCATGCTGAGACTCTCTTCCAAAAATAGCACTGACTTTTTTCGGTAATTTTTCAGACTGGATCTGTGTACTGCAACGTGTATGCTATGTCAGTGTTACCGGGGAGCACACTTCAGTAATTACTTTTATTGTTTTAGAGTCTGTAGCTCGTTCAAGCAAACTGCTGGGGTGGTGTCAAAGGCAGACGGATGGCTATGCAGGGGTAAATGTGACAGATCTCACCACGTCTTGGAAAAGCGGACTGGCCCTGTGCGCAATCATCCACAGATACCGCCCTGATCTGATGTAAGTCATGACCAATTTTGTATTTCATTTTGTATTCACCAAGGATCCCAGAGCCCCCATGCAAAGTTTATGCTTCTTCCTAGTATGGCTGCACAGTAAAATGCTCTCTAGAAGGCCAAGATTTTGACTTATTTAGACTTCTTTAAAACTCAGCCTCCTGCCCCCCGATAAAGTTAGCTCTAAAAATCACAGCATTCAGAAGGTCAAAAACTAGTTTTAACACCCACTTGGGCCTGTTAACTTTGCACAAAGGAAAACTCTGTTTATTGGCCCCAAGTTGAACTCTTCGCTTTTGGCTAGCTTTCTCTCAGATGCTATTGATCACAAGGGAAACCTGGCTGGAACACTTGGCTAGGTCAACCCAACCGAAGACAATAGGTCCGTACCTGATTTATGATGGTCTTGGGCATTTTCTCTGCTAAAGATTATACTTTTTACAAGTGCGCTCTTGAGCTTCTTCAAATGTCATCTTACCTACTATCCCTCTGGTAGCCATTTTTCACTCCTCTTGGGTCAGCCACGTGAACAAAGCGCTCAGACCTTGCCCCACCCCCAGACATTTGTTACTATGGAAGCCAAATAGATTCAAAGACAGCAACAGGAACTGATGGATTTTTTTTGGCTGCCTTCTTTTTTATCATTAGGGCCACTCAAGGGTCCAGGTTTTTCCCATTGTTCTAATGCTTGGTTAAGGAAATCCTAAAAGACACAGCCCCTATTTTGTGATGCTAGCAAGCTAATGATGCAAGAGGTAGATTAGCAGTGAGGGCCCTGTCTGTGTAAGGCTCTAGGTTTGATCCCCAGTGCCGCAAAACAGAACAGCCGTAACCAGGCATGCCTGCCATCTCAGCCTCAGGCCGCTTAAGCAGGAGAGTCGAGTTTCAGATTGAAACTGTCTGCTAAAAAGGACAAATAAATACAAAGAGATGGGAGTGTAGCTCTTGATCAACAGACACCAACCAGGCTTTAGGTTCAACCAGGCAAAATTAAAAGAAGGGGTAAATTTCTAATGTCAAGTAAATGACCTCTGAGGCTGAGGTTGGCAAAAAAAAAAAAAAGTAAATGAAAGTATCGGGGTGAGGAGGGGGAACAGCCATGTGGCATGACAGGGGTGGAGGGGTAGTCAGTTCCTTCTCAAAGGGAAGGCAAGGAAGGGAAGGAAGTCGTGAGGCAGCTGGAGGTGGGATGGAGTGTGGGTAGAGGGATCCTCTTAGAGCACGGGAAGGTGACTGAAGAAGGCCTGAGGGAGATCAGAAAGCAGTGAGGGCGTGCGTGATTCAGCACGGTTTGGACCATGTTCAGGGTGAGTGCTCTTGGTTTAATAGGCTTCATCTAAGAGAAAAGTAATTTGTTTGAAATGGAAAAAAACTTCCATGAGGTTAGTAGGTTAACACAAAGTAAGGGATGCCAGGATAGTGAAGTCAATGAGAAAACACCTCAGCTGTCCTTTAAGCAAGAGCTTAAAACCTGGGGGGCAGGGGCGGGTGTTTATGTATGAAGAGCTGGGAAAGCTCAGGAGATTCAGGGGTGGAAAACCCTTTTGAAGAAGGTTTTAAAATTTCCCCTCAAGAGAAAGCTTAGTAAAATTTCCCTGAACTGTTGGGGCAAGCGACAGCCTCGGACATTGGGAACTCTGTCCAGACAGGGTTGTGTCACTGTCAGACATTAGTTTCCTGTGTGTCTGTGGACAGGCATGCAGGAACACACACTAAGATAGTTCCTGTCCTGAGCTTACATTATAGTGAGAAGTCAGTGTTCCTGGCAGATGCAAACTGTCTCTCCCCCGCCACCTCCTCCCACCCCTCCCCATTTGTCTCACTGGGTAGCTCTCCGGTAATTTCCCCACCAGTGTTGTGGGTTTTCTTAGCTGGAAGGGAAGAAAGGGGTTGAGAAAAGCCGACCTGGTCTCTGATCCAGGGATGCCGCCCAGCTCCCTGGACCTCAGGGACTGGGAAATGGCACTGGCACAAGGCACAGTGTTCTGGTTTGGGGGCAGTCAGCCCTACTTGACCCGCTTCTCCTTGTCATGCTTCTCAGAGATTTTGACTCTTTGGATGAGCAGAATGTGGAGAAGAATAACCAGTTGGCCTTCGATGTCGCCGAGAAGGAGCTGGGCATCTCTCCCATCATGACCGGCAAGGAGATGGCATCAGTGGCGGAGCCCGACAAGCTGTCCATGGTGATGTACCTCACACAGTTCTACGAGATGTTCAAGGATTCACTCTCTTCCAGCGGTGAGGACCTGAGGGCTCAGGCTGGGCTCCTGGCCTCCTGCTGCCTGGTCAGCAGAGCAGTCCCTAGAGCCTTGCTTCATACTCTCTGTCTCAGCCCTGTGTTCTTAACCTTATGCTGTTTTCAAAATGGTTCTCATTTTACCGCTAAGTGTGCAGAACCGATCTGTCCAAAGTTTTCTTCCTTGACTCTGCCGCATTCCCCCAGCCTCTCTCAGACCCATTCCTTCTGCACAGGTGGCCCCTGATGAACTTGGAAGTACTTTGTAATACTGCTTCTCTTGGTGGGACTCTGCCCAGATGACCCTGCACCCTGGCAAAGAATCTTTCCAAGCCAAGTTCTTTTCTTGTTTCTCACCTCTTTATTTATTTATTTATTTATTTTTTTAGTTTGTGTGTAGGTGCATATGTGTGGGTGCATGCATACGTGTATGTATGTGTGTGTGGTTGCTCCTGAGGTCTCATGAACATCAGACAAGCTCCCCACACTGGAGCTACGTGCCTTTGTTTCTCACCTTGTAGCCTTGGTATTTCTCTTGTCAGTGCCCTGCCGTGACATCTCCTGGTGCTCTCTCATGGTCCCAGCGTCTGCAGTGCTGGGTTTTACGGTACTCAGTAGCTCCTCCCTCTCTGGCTTCCCTTGCACCTTCTCCCTCTTAGAGACTCCCATGTTGTCTTGGTCCTCAGCTTGCTACTCAGCTAGCACTCTGTAGGGCTACAAAAAGTATTCCTGTCGCAGCCTGTTCTGGTTTCCTTTTCTGCTGCTATGATGAAAACTCTGACCAAAAGCAGATTGGGGAGGAGAGGGTTTACTTGGCTCCCACTTCCGGGTCACAATCCATCGCTGAGGGAAGATGGGCAGGAACTCAAGCAGGAACCATCGAGGAACGCTGTTTGCCGCCTTACCATCTGGTTCACTTGCTCACAGGCTAGCTAGACAACCCATGGCCACCTGCCTAGGGGTAATGCCACCTACTATGGGCTTGGTCCTCTTGTATCAGTGAATAATCAAGACAGTTCTCCCTCCCCCTCCCCCGGGACAATTTGATCTAGGCAGTTAGTCAATCACGACTTTTCTCTCTGATGACACCGGGTTATCTCAAATTGACAAAGCTACCTGGGACACCACTTAGTGTCACACAAACGCAGTGCTTCATGTCGGCCACAGTGTCTGACCTCGGTTTTGTTCCAGCGTTTCCGCGTTTTACCCTTGGGCAGGTTGCTGAATTTCCTTACACATCAGTCTCCCTGCGTGTAAACGGGGAGTAACAGGTGTGTAATAGTGCTGTTTTGTGCCAAGAATGGCAAGTGAGCGCTGAATAAATAAATGTTAGCGATTCATTATCAGTTCTAATTACTAGTCTCAAAATTGCTGTTGCTATGAGTACAATATCAGAATTCCCACCAGCAAGATGGCTCAGTGGGTAACGGTGCTTACCACCAGACAGTAAGAACCTGATAAACTGAGTTCAGTCCCTGGAACCCACAGAGAGGCAGGACGAGAAAACTGGCCCCACAAAGCTGCCCTCTGACCCCAACACTTGGTTGGATCGTGTGTGTTCCCCATGATGATGATGATGATGATGATGATGATGATGATGATAATTAGAATTCAGTTAGTGCTGTCCTCCTCCCCCGGTGTCTTCAAGCCCATATACCCTTATAGGCACCTGTGTCTTTGCCTAACTGGATATGCATTTTTTACAGCACCAACCCTGAGCCGAGTAGCCCTGTTCATTGAGAACCCCTCTTCAGACCCAGCTAAGAACATGGCCTCTGAAGACCCCCCTGAAAAACCTGACAGCCCCATGTCTCATACCTCTCAACCCTCCACCCCAACCTGAAGTTTTCTTTTTCAAAATTTAACTTTGGCAGTCTGCTATGGTAGTCACAGGCGGAGTCCAACCTTTACAGAGCAGAAGTGTGGGTTGCTGCACCCGGAGTGTAAGGAATATGGTTGGTTTTGTGTGTGCAGATGGAAAAGAGAGTGTCTGGACCCGAGCACGCATTTCCTTTCTGGTGTTTCCTAGGGAGAGGAATGCTCTGTCTTAGTCGGTAACCCATTAGGGTCTGGGAGTTTCCTTCCTGCCAGTCCCCTGTAAGGGAGCATGGTTCTTGTCAGGACTTTGAAGCATCATCCTAGGTAAACGTTGCTCACTCCTGTCCACAGACACCTTGGACCTGAATGCAGAGGAGAAAGCTGTCCTGATAGCCAGCACCAAATCCCCCATCTCCTTCCTGAGCAAGCTGGGCCAGACCATCTCTCGGAAGCGCTCTCCCAAGGTCTGTCCACACCTGAGTTACATTAACAGTGGCTGCAGAGCTGATGGCCAAGGAAGGTGACCAGGCTCACGCTGTCTATGTCTTCTCTTGGTGCAGGATAAAAAAGAAAAGGATTCGGATGGGGCTGGGAAGAGGAGGAAAACCAGTCAGTCGGAGGAGGTAAGACTCATCACGGTTGGCAGGACTGGGTGCACTGAATTGTCCTTCATGGTTTAAGGGTTTGGGGTTTGTTTATTTCTGTGTGTATGTTTGTATGCCTGTGTGAGTTTATATGCACTGTCTATGTGCAGGTACCTATGAAGGCCAGAGGGCACAGGATTCCCCAGAACTAGAGATACAGGTGGTTGTGAGCTGTCTCCTATGGGTGCTGGGAATAGAACCTGGGTCCTCTGCAGGAGCAGTAAGCACTCTTAACCACGGTGCTGTCTCTCTGGCCACCTGGTTTAATTATTCTCAAATTGGTATTGCTAGGTCTTTCCATAGTCATCTCTCATGGGAGTTTCTGCCCTTTTTGCCTTCATCTCATTTTCCAGAAACTAGCAGGGAATATGCACACACGTGTGCCCAGGCACTCTCTCACTGTGGAATCACACATTTGGCAAAGCCCAGTGGCTTTGCTGAGATCTGAGGATGCCAGCACAAGTCCCTGTGCCCTGTAGCAGTGCCCCGCATCCTAGGATCTTGCTTATTCTGCACATCACAGCTTTGCAGAGCGCTAGTTAAGCCACCTAAAGCTGCTGGTCAGTTTGTGCCCACACACTGAGAGAAGAGCATCAGTGGTTCCCTGTGTCCCATCCTGATTCTTGGGTGCCTTCTATTGGGTAGGAGGAGCCTCCCCGGAGCTACCGAGGAGAAAGACCCACCCTGGTGAGCACCCTGACGGACAGGCGGATGGATGCTGCCATTGGGAACCAGAACAAAGTAAAGTATATGGCAACCCAGCTGCTGGCCAAGTTCGAAGAGAATGCGCCCGCACAGTCCACCGGCGTGAGAAGACAGGTAAGCGCAGCTTCCCAGTGCGCCAGATGGCACGGCAAGGGCGATCTTGATGCATTGAGATGAGCCATGCCGCAGGCCCCGGGACTCCTGGGCCAGGCCTGCTCTTGTCTGAAGCTCATGCATTCAGGGCTGCATTAGCTTCACCCCAGGTCTGAGGACTCCATGACCACAGTCAGTAGAGAGATCTGAAACATATTTGTCTGGATGACTGTAAACACATGTACATGTTTGCGCACACACAGACTTGAATTACAAAGGAAACGTGGTGTGGAAGCGGTGTTTGGGAAACTGAGGCAAGAAGATTGTGATTTCAAGGCTAGCTTGAGCTACATGATAGACCATCGCAAGAAAAGAAAAAGAAGAATATGACTTCCTGAAGGAAGTCTGAAAAGTAGAATATGACTTCCTGGTTAAGGCTCCTACAATTCTTTTAATTTATTTAAAATTTAATTAATCTTTTAAAGTCCACATTCTTTCTGGACTTTTTCTCAGGACAGTCTTGTTTTCATAGTGGCAACCACTCTGAGGACACACTTCTTTAGGTTCCGCATTTTGTTTTTGACCATGGCTTACTCCCGTGTCTTCTCAGCTCACATTCGGAGCGTGCGCACTGTGCTGTCACGGTCTCTAGCTGTGGTGGATGTTTTAGTTCCTTCTCTTCTTTGATAACATAATGAAGGTATCCATTCTTGCTTCTGTGAGCTAAGATTTTGTTTCAGGAACACGGGCCATTTAAGTGGAGACGCCTGGAGACAAAAGTCACGTGTTAGAGTCTGACAGCACCTGGCCTGGAGTGTCCACATCACGCCTTGTCTCTGCAAATGTTACTAAGCCTCTTTAAAGAGAAAGGGCTGACGTTTCGAAAGTCTCTGAAGTGTGTTGCACCGCTCCCTGATCCTGAAGGAGCATCAGGACAGGGAGATTCTCTTTCTTCATCTTCTCCATACTCACGGGCTGTAACTCCTGCATTTGCTTCTCATACCTGCTTCGGGTTAATGTCGACACCCCACCCCTGCCTTTGCCTGTTGTGTCACAGTGGGGATGGTAGCCTTCCCTGGAGCCGTAGAGGCTGCTGTACTCTGCCAGCCCCATGTCAGGAGGCCACAGCGCCCCCCCCCCCCCCGTGGAAGGCCGCCTCTACAAGAAGATTGCTTTCCTCATCTGACAGGGAGTTTTCCAAGTCAGATTAATAGTCTAGACCCTCAGAGAATTCAGTTTGGGATAAGAGTAACAAGAACCACAGTTTGTTTTCCTCTCTTCATCCCTTCTTTTATCCCTCCACAAGTGTGTTTGCACTTACCTTTGGTTTTTGGAGAGGCTACTATTGTTCCTTTATTAATGTAACTTTCTAAAAGTTAACTTAGCCTGCCCGCCCCCTCACAGTTTTGGATGGATGGATGTCTGTCCTCCACAGGTACCTTTTTAATGTCTTCTCCTACCTTAATGTATTTTATTTTGTTTTGTCTCCATGTCCTGCCCCCACTCACACGTGGCCTGTGTGTGTCATAGCCGACACAAGAACGTGGGGTCAGCCGGCCGTCCTGTTGCCTGCCTGAGCAGGGTCGCCCTGCTCCCATCCCCCAGTGGAAACAGGTAAAAGAATTGCTAGGGTCTAGAATGGGCCTTCCACCCCATCTCTGCTCCTGGCCTGCCTGAAAACCTAGCTCACCAAGGCAGGAAGCTCTGCCCCTGAGAGTAGTCTTTGGAAAACGTTTGACACGCAATGATGGTCTCATTCCACGGTTGCGTTTGCTCCCCGGGGTTTGAGGAGCCTCTTAGGAAGACTGTTGACTCCGTATTGAAGGTAGCTGGCGCGATGTGGGAAGTTGTTGAGGTACGGCCCTTGAACCCTTGAGGCTTTGCTGCTGTACTGTTGCTTCCTTGCCACCTTTGTCATGCCCGAGAGCTGGGGTTTGTGCCTGTTGTGTGAGGCAGGAAATACACCTATGAAAGTAGTCATCAGCTATGCATTTGTTTCTTTCTGACTTATGCAGAAATGTTTATGGGTTGGGTTTTTTGGTTTTGGTTCTTTTTTTTTTTCTTGGACTTTTTGTCCACATCTTTTAGTGGAAGGCTTAGGAGCTAAGGTTGTGGAGCTCAACGGGAGAACATTTGCCCAGCTTCATGAGGCCCTGGGCTCCATCCTTAGTACCACCCAAAACAAGCAAAAAACCTCTTCTGAGTGGTGGTGGCGCACGCCTTTAATCCCAGCACTCGGGAGGCAGAGGCAGGCGGATTTTTGTGAGTTCAAGACCAGCCTGGTCTATAAGAACTAGTTCCAGCGCAAGCTCCAAAGCCACAGAGAAACCCTGTCTCGAAAAACAAAACAAAACAAAACAAAACCTCTTCTGGGGATTTCCAACAAAACCTTTGCAGTGCTCCTGGAAAGCTGCTTATCGTGACAGTCGGGAACAGGAGGGACCCATGCCTCAGGCAGGAGAGACTTGTCCGTGGGTGGGAAGTGTCTGCACTTTTCTCCCTAGTGTTGTAGCCGAGCATGTTATCACTGGGGGCAGGGTACTGGATGACCATCCTCGTAGTCAGGGTCCCTTCACTTGGATAGAGTGAGCTGATCCTGGGTTCAGTTAGCTTCTCCCACAGCCGGCCTTACCGGCTCTGGTGCCTGGAAGTGCTGGAGAATGGTGAGCTGGGCTTTGCTGAAGTTGCATTTTGAAGAAAATATTCCTGTCTACAATGGGAGTCAGGACCCAGGAAGGAAGAGAGAGAATGCTGGGACAGCATCCAGACCCAAACTTCCCGCCTCACTAGGAACCACTTCATAGAGAGAAGCCTTCTAAAAAAAGTCATCACGAATTTTTTAATTTTTTTTTTTAATCTTTTGCTTCAAGTCTTGATGGAAGGGAATCGGTGAACTCTAATCTAGAAGTTTGGAAGTGTCAAGACTTATTCTTCCCAGAAAAGGCCCAAGATTAAACAGAACAGCAGGAAGGTCGGGTGTCACCTGCAAGTGGGGACATGGGTGGCTTTTTGTGTAGCCTGTGCTGGTGCAGCTTTGTGAGGCTTCTGGGAAGGAGTGAGCAGTGTGTGTGACTCAGAGAGCCTGCTAGGTCTTAGCCTCCGTCCTGATGAAGATCAGTCTGGCAGCTTGAGAGGTCACGAGGATCCTGGTTATATGTGGGCTGCTCAGGAAACCCAGAAGCTCACGTTATGCCAAGACCCGTGCAGAGACTGTTTTTTTTGTTCCTGCCTGTTCAGTTTGTCATCCAGCTCCTTTACTGCCACCACCAGTGAAGATACTGGTAGGCTCTAGCAGGTGTCATGAAAGATGGTGTGAGCCTTGGTAACCTTGAACAATGGAATCACTTAGATCGTTAAGTGCTCTAGGCTCCTTTGAGTTGGGAATTATAGACTTCAGTGTCTATATAGGTGGCACTGGCACCTTGTACCTCACATTTGTTCCAGAGGAATGTCAGACACTCACATTCATCCTATTTCAGCTTCAACTCGTGGCTTTGGCCCTCTCGATGTCTCTCCTGAGAGCTAGAGATGCGTTCAGATGCTCCCAAGCCTGGGAACCCAGAGCTTGGGTGCCTGGGCTGCTGCTGGCTGGCCTCTCACTTCCGACAGACAGCACCACACTGTGACTCGCTGTGTGTGTCTCTTCAAGTGGTTCCTACTGAGGCGGCAGGCGTGGCAGCCATGGCAGAGTTGGCATGAGGACCTGTTCTGACTTAGGTCATCGTGTAGAAGGAGGAAAATGGATAACAGCCCTGCTTGCCAATGATTTTTGTGCTGTTCTTTCCAGTGTAAACACTGCAGCCTGTCCTTTGCCCTCCCCTTTTCCTTTTGCTCTCAAAAGTGCATCCTGCAGACAAGCTGTACATGAGCCTGGGTTTGGAAGCAGATTGTCAAACAAGGTGGGAACACACAGTGGAGATGTTTTTCTGACCTCACAGCGGCCATAGTCCTCCCCACCCCCACCCTCTCCCCTGTATTAGCAGTCTGGGTAAAGGAAGCTGAGAATCTTCTGGAAGGTACTGGAGAGGCCCAGGGTAATGTATGGCTGTTTCTCAAATACTGGAAAGTGTCTTTCTGAACCACGGACCAGCCCACAGAGGAGGGCATATGTGGTACAGTCAGGAAAAGGGATGGGCATTCGGTTAGGGATTAATCTGTAGAACCTGTTTTCAGGCATTTCTTTGTAGTTTTTAAAACTCTTGCGTGTGAGTGAGGGGCTTAAGAAAGCAGGGCATTGATGGGATGTCGCCATAGGGATGACTTGGGAGAAACATGCTTTGCTGTGGTGTGACCTGGCATGCAGAAGTTGCATGCTATATCCCAGGGCCCGGCTGCCTTTTCTTTCTACTTACAATCAGAGCCATTTCTGTGTCCCTAACTTCTCTGGTAAAGCCGTTGGCCCTTGGCATTAGAGAGCATTGCACCAAAGTTCTTACTAGCTGTTTAGTTTATGGTACCAGTCTACCATGAAAGACAAAAGATTGTGACGAGCCACCCCTGAACACAGAGTGAGGTGTTGTGGAGGGCGTATGGTCAAGGAAGGGGCCTCTTGGGATGCTTTGCAAATATACAAATCCTCTCTGGCCCTCCCAGGAGCAATCTTTACGAGGCCTCTGTTTCAACAGTGTTCTTTCTGTTTGTGTCTGTCGGTGTAAAAGCGACAGGAAAAGGAGCGTGCTCGGACCTGCCCCAAAAAAGTGATCACCCTCTCTCCTCCCCCTACTCCACCTTCCTGCCGCGCGCGCCGCCGTGTTCAGCAGGTGATCCTCCGCATGCTCTATGTCCTGTCTGTCCTCCTTACACGATGCATGTAGGGCGCCACCTCAGTAACCCCGCTTTCACTTGTAGCAAAAGCAGCCTTCATTGTTTCAAGTGAGCAGTTCCTGTTGGGACCTCAGGACAGGGCCCTGTGCATTCAAATCATGCAAGTTCTGGTCCAGTCCCTGTCGTGGGAGGTCAGCCGCCTAAGCTATGCTCATCTCAGACGGAAGGCCCGTAAGCCCCCAGAGGTACACAGTTTTATAGAAGGTCTCTTAAAGTAGCCAGGTTTCTTTTGCTGTCTTATGCAGTATGGTTAAGATGTGCACAAGAGAGCTTTGTGCGGCCTCCTTGCATGGATTTGGTGCCTTGTGATGCTGGCAGCCTGTTCTCTGGCTCATACAGCTTCTCCTCGCCAACCCAACCACCCTTTCACACTCTAGGCCGATCATTGAAGAGCTGCATTGAGAGCTGCCAGGCACATGCACCTGTTACACC
This sequence comes from Dicrostonyx torquatus, assembly GCA_028555095.1. Classification (NCBI taxonomy): domain Eukaryota; kingdom Metazoa; phylum Chordata; class Mammalia; order Rodentia; family Cricetidae; genus Dicrostonyx; species Dicrostonyx torquatus. The sequence goes on along the minus strand of JAQHUG010000302.1, from coordinate 757,599 downwards.
ACACAGACACGCGTTTATGGTGGACACACCTATACAGTGCTCACGCAGAATGACTTGCTGACCTCTGAACTGAAACCCTAGAAAATAAAAAGGCACTTACTTCAGAGGGCAGGGTTTGTGGAAGGATATTTCCATAATGAAGGTAACCGACCTAAAGGTTGCCATTAATGATGCATCTGGATTTACAGGCCTTCCTCATGCCCCAGGGCCTAAGAACTGAGACTCAGTAGCTGTTGTGACTGCCCAGTGTCTTCCTCTAAATAAAAGCTCACGGGTTGAGCTTTTGTCCTGCCCCACACAGTATTTCATCCCAGTTCTCACAGTAACTGTGGGGCAGGTGCACCATCACCTCCACTTACAGCCCGAGGAATGGGGCGGAGAGGCCAGGGAGTTGTGCAAGACTACAGGTGAGCAATGGTCAGAACCAAATGGGAGCCGTGAGAAGTCCGGAGGCAGGCTCTAGGATCACGCTGCCTGTGGCAACATGTCGGGGGCACCAGATGAGGGCAGCCACCTGGGAGGTTGACTTCCATTTCCAAGGATGAACATTGCAAGTCATCCTTAGTGGACATCATGGTCTCCCTGTCCCCATAATTGCCATCTTAGTTCTTTCTTCAGCTCCCTGAAGCAGCCCTGTGCCTGCTCTAGGATTTTCCATGACCTCACACTAGTGCATTAGCCAAGAGTGCTTTCGGTTTCCCTGCAGTGAACTGTGCCTTGCTCCCAGGTCCTATTTAAGGCCTGCTCCCCACCCTGGAGTTTCCTCCAAGCTCTGTGATGGTCTTTTGTTCCTCCAGTTTCCATCTCTCCACCTTCCTTTCTGAGGTCTTGCCGGGGAAAGCTTCCCTGCCAGCCTGCCTCCTTAGCTAAGCCTTCCACTGCATGCCTCCAGTCTTACGCCACTGGTGAAAGACACGTTTGTTCCACTTTTGTGCTAACCGCAGCTCTTTGTCTGTATAGAGGCCTCATTGGAGGCAGGTGGAAGGCCGTACAGAAAATTGTCCCAGATCATGGAATTCGATACAGGCGGGATTGGGGACATCTGGGGATGGGGATATATATGAATTAACTTGAAATTCTTGCCTAAATTTCCGACTGTTACCTGGTAGGTCCAAATAGAGTTGGGGTGGAGCTTAAGTTTCTACTTTGTTGCCAACAGATATGCAGGGATCTTCATGCTGACAGCCGTGGCAAGCAGAATCCCCACCATGAGAGGGTAAAAGCATGAGCCTGTGGCATGGGATGCTGAGAGCCAACAGTTGGGCACGCTGGGTGGTGGGGCAGAAGGGAGGGAGCATGGAGAATAGTCCTTCTCCCAGCTTTTTGCACACTTGTCACCTGGCCAACAGCCAGAACTTTTTGCTAACAGCGTTGACCCATCCAACAGCATTAACTGCAGAGTGTCCATCTGCAAAACATCCAGACTGGTTACTAATCCTGGTGCGTTTGTTGTTACAATAGGCCTTTCCAGTTTTGTTCTCCTGTCCCATCCCAAGACCTTACCACTCTACCCCTAAAGCAGGTGCAAGTGGCCAAAAGGCTTTGATAACTGGGGAGAACTGGGAGAGGGAAAGCCTCGGTGGCAGACAGACAGTGGATTTCATGCTCTTAGCTCTTGAGATAGAAATGCTGAGAGAAGTCAGGCTCTTACCAGTTTTGGGAAGAAGGTTAAAATGGGCCATTGTACCATTTTTTTCAACAAATGTGATGATGAAGCCCTTAGCCAGCCTACTTATTTCATGAAGATTTTTGCATTGATCCTATCCTTGAAGATCTCTAGTGAGCTGGTGGGCTGCCTTGTTAGTGATTTCAGAGGCGCCCTCTCCCGGCCTGTTTGTTTCCTGAAAACTGAATGGAGGCTCAAGCAGCAAGTCAGGTCCCATCTTGGGTTCATTAGCAAACAGATGTTAGCGCCATCTTTTCTGCCCTTGGACCAAACTCCCAGCGTGATGGGATTAGAGAGGAGAGAAGGGATTGAGGTGAAGATGGCCAACCTCCCTGCCCTCCCACCACTGGCCCTGCTTCACTGCTGCTCGGCAGGGGAGCTGGTGTGGATGTGGCATTTATAGCCTCTTCTTTCCAGACCCTACCACAGTCCTGGCCATCCTAAGAAAGGGAACAGGGTAGTGCCCTGCGTTCCGGAGAATGAGTGCATACTTAATGAGGTGCTGATGGTTTTCAGTAAACAGCATCTGGAAAGGAAGCAGGAAGTTTGGCAGGAGAACGTGTGAGGTCCAGGACTGTGGTGCCCAGTGGGGAGACTCATAGCCAAAGTGGCAGTATGTCATGCCGGGAGCTGGTGTCTATCAGTTCGTCAGTGTGGGGCACAGGCTAGACACTGGGGGTACTGCTTGCTCCTTTCCCAGGACTTCTCCCCCACTCCATAGCCCTGCTCGTGCACTGCCTTGCTCTCCATGGCTCCCCTTCACTCACTTCCCCACTCTGTCCCACATTCCAGCAGGGTGGTCAGTTACCTCTTCCCTTTCGATGAATTGTTGCTCTATACTCAGGGCCAGGAAGCTAACTCTGGAGCAGAGTATAGGGAATTCCCAGATTCCTGCCACTCTATGTCACTGCCATGGCCCTGAAATGTCCACCAAACTGGGGTGCAGTGGATCTCCTTGGAGCCTGGACAGTCCCTCTGTCCTTCCCATCTTGTAAGGATTTCTATCCTGAGTGTGATAGGAAATGATAAGACAATTGTCAAGGCTAGCAGACCCTTTTTCTCTGCTCGCTACATGGGCTCGGCGTTGAGGAAGACCCTAGACATTATTGCTGCACCAGCTGAAGCCAGTCTAAGACAAGGGGGATTTAGATCTGGTCCCTGGATCACCACTTTCGGTTTGTGACTCCTTAGCGAGCAGAACTACCCTGAGCACTGATTGTAGAAGGAACGTACCTGAGTTCTGGCCATAGGGAGGCATGGAGAAAGCCTTGGGCACTGTTCACAGGACAAGGGCCTCCCTAGCAAGGGATTGTGAGGCTCCCAGCCCTGCTCTTCACACTATCAGGAGAGAACTAGAATAGAGGTGAGATGTCTCTACCAAGGAGCAATCCTGCACAGGTCAGCAAGGGCTCTGGGAGACACCAATGTCACATGTCACCGAGGGTAGGAACCTGGTAGGAGCACCAAGCCATGGTGCCTGAGGCTTTCATAGGTGCTCTTAGCTCAGAGACAGGCTCCGGAGCCAGCTGAGCTGTAAGCATGGGAGCCATAGTTGAAGCTCATTTTCTTCTGGGAATTGGAAGGCCTGCTTTATTTACCATTTTAGTACATTCTGCAGCTAAAGAGCAAAGCCGTCTGACTCGAATTTCCTTTTGACTTTTAACGTTGACTGTGCTCTTTTTCTCCACCTTGTATTTTATAGCCAGAGCCTGAGCCTTCACGTCGATTTTTTGTTGACCAGTGGGAGCTCTCCCTTAGTCTCCGCTCCTCCACCCGCCCTGCCTCTCCCTCCTCTGACTCCCTTCGACAGGTAGCATGGCCTGGACTTAGCAAACCATGTACTCCTGCAGCCTCTGCTCACTCTACTTTTACAGGTGTCACCCACGTGAGGGAGGCTAGGAGGCCTCCACCTTTGCCTGGCGTGTGTGTGCGTGTGTGCGAGTGCATGCACATGTGTGCGTGTGTTGCCACAGATGCCTGTGTTAAAGAGGCTGCTAGCTTTCTTTGAGTATCACACATCACAGCCTGTCCAAGTGAACCCACTGTTAAACTGTGTCCAATATTGATAGCATTTTTCAACCTTTGGCTGAAGACTACATTTTTATAATCACATGCTACAGAATTTGAACCATTCCATCACTGACTTTCCTAAGTAAGATAGTGAGCCCACAGCGCACTTGGTGCTTTTTCGTGTGTGGAATGAACTTTGCTTTCCCCCCAGTGGCTTTGATCCAGTTCCAAGGCGTTTGTTAGGGATTGGAGGGTCTGTTGCCTTGGCCTGTGCCATGTATTCTTGGCCGGTACATGTGTGCGGAAGCACATGCATGTGTGTGGTGTGCAGGGAGCAAGCCCAGCAGTTGCTACACCTCGACTCCCTTCTGGGAGTGCAAAGAAGAAAGCCGTCCGCTTTTCCTGCTGGAAACAAACAGAACCTGAGTCTTCAGCTCTCTGGGGGAATGCTTGTCAGTGTCACCACAAATGTCATCAGTGGCTGCTGCAGTGATAGAGGTCCTGGGTGCACACAGTGGGGCTAGGACTGCAGCATTCTGGCCCTTTGCCACCTGCTCTGCAGGATGAAGACAGTGTGACTTTCTGATCCTCTTCCCTCATTTTTGCTCTCCTCTACCTGGTGTCTGCCTGTGCTTCCCCAGGTCCCTAGTCGAAGAGACTGGAATTGGCAGGTGAAGCCAATCATAGGGAATGTCTTTAGCAGCGCTGTAAAATGAAGTTGATTGCTCATTTCTAGCCAGTCTTTGGCTTAGCCTAGTGAGAAGTGTTTTCTCAAGTGCGTCTGTTCCCAGACTTAGAGTTGTCCCCAGAGAACCTGGCCGTGCTGCTGCTTGGGCCAGCAGCCCTTTTACATGTGCTTTACAGGTTTATCCCTTGAAGTCATTTACGGGGTGGGGAGCTTGATGCCGTCTCTGGTATAACTGCATCTGGATCAGAATTGGTGACAGCCTCCCCACGTAGCTGGGAGAGGTGTAGCGTCCCCTGTCTCCATCCAGAGTCCTGCCTCCCAGTCTCTAAAAGACTACCCACAAGACTGACTGTAGTCCCAGGACAGGATCGAGGCTGGGCCCCAGAGTGCCAGGCCTCTGTGAGCAGGGCAGCTCCATACAGATATGGACATTTTTCCTGTTTGTTTTTTCAGCTTTGCCAAAGGGGGCTGCGTTAGTTTGATTTGTGTGTGTGTGTGTGCTGGGGAGAAGGTTAGACTGTCTCACTGTGTAATCCAGACTAGCCTTGAACTCACAGCAGTCCTCCCACCTTAGCCTCCCAAGTGCTAGAATTACAGATGTGTGCCACCATACTCTGCTTTGGATTTTATCTTCTTTTGCTGTTGTTCAACTTTAGGAGCAATTCTTCCAGGGTAAGAGGGGCAGCTTCCTGCAGGGTGTAGCGTGTGACCTGGTCTGGGAATGCTCCAGCCTCCACATTGGGGATAATGAGCTCTCACCCCCCCACCTCCCATTTCAGTGGGGAAGTGGCCAGGGGAGGCTTCTTCCCAAAGAGGTCATGGTAGTCAGCTGTCTGGAGCAGACACTGTGGGTCACCAGCAATGCCAGAACTCTTCACACCTGTTTCCCCCATGGGACATCAACCTCTGCAAGAATCTGCCTGATTTCTTTCTCAGCCTGAGGTGGTTACCTTACTCACAGAGCCCTTTGGGCCCCCTTCTGGCTCTTGACACTGTAGCCACCTGTCTGGAGTTGACCCCTCAAACTCAGTGAGTCCGGGTGCAGGCCCTTCTTCCTCTACCGTGTTTGCTTCCATTTTGCCTTCTCCCTCCGTGTCCCCAGAACTGGACTCTCAGGAAAGCGTGAAGGACCGAGTTCGTCCTATGGAACCTTGTCTCCACTGCTGCTGCTCATGCGTGTGCTGACCACCGTGTGGACACTGGCACAGTGTTTTGCTCACTGCCCAGTTTCTGCTTGTGGGCACTGTGTTGGCATGGTTTGCTGTTGCACTGTGTATTCCTTTTACACCTCTCAAAAAAAAAAATTTGTTCCTGGCTCCTTAATTTAATTCTTTTTCCTTCTCATTTCCCTTCGTTTGGTCATTCTGTAATCTTCAACCAATAGAAGTACATAAAGATGTACACGGGCGGAGTGAGCTCATTGGCTGAGCAGATAGCCAATCAGCTTCAAAGGAAAGAGCAACCCAAAAGCCTTCTAGACAAGAAGGAACTGGTAAGAGATATTCCAGGGCCACTGACTCTAGCCATGGCACAATGGTGAGCAGCCCTTGCCTGCTCTGAGGCCTTACTGATTTCTGTAGCCATGTGGATTACTACTGGGTAGCTTTCTTGAGGTGATCTTGATTTTGATGACTGAATTTCTAGAACTGTGATAAATATTTAGAATGTTCTGTGGAAAAGCACTTTTCTCTTTAAAAATAGTCCCTCCACTATTCAGGGGATGCACACACGTGTGCACACTCATGAACACCGAGTATATGTGTATTTATTCTATCCTCCAAGCAGAACTCTGGCAAAATAGTTGGTTTGGTTGTTAAGAAATTCTGAAACCTTGGACTCCATCACAAGCATCTCCTGGTTGTTTATCATCACGGGTTTAGACCCCGGCTTAATGTAGAAAAGCTGCCACGGAAGCTGCTCTCTGGGAAAGCCAGAGATAGAGCACTGGTCATCATTTACTGTCCGCAGTCTGTGGCCGCATGACCCGAGTCATCATCACCCACAGAGGGCTCCTGTGGCCCCGGAAGGGCTGCAAACTCTGATGTCTTCTTCCTCTCCCCCGCACAGGGCTCCATAAAGAAAGAGTTCCCACAGAACCTGGGGGGCAGCGACACATGCTATTTCTGCCAGAAGCGGGTCTACGTGATGGAGAGGCTGAGTGCTGAGGGCAAGTTCTTCCACCGCAGCTGCTTCAAATGCGAGTACTGCGCCACCACGCTGCGCCTCTCTGCATATGCCTATGACATCGAGGACGGTGAGTCTTGCTGCATGCCGGGAGTGCCGCCTTTGTCCTTCTGAGCCAGAGACCTTTGGCCCTCGCTGCAGTCCTGTTTTTATTTTCTCTGTATTCACCCTTCTCAGCCATCTCTTTCCTTTTATTTTTCTAATTCTCAGACGGGGGGTGGGAGTTTACAAGACAGGGTTTCTCTGTGTAGCCCTGGCTGTCCTGGAGCTTGTTCTGCACACCAGGCTGGCCTCCAACTCAGAAATCCACCTGCCTCTACCTCCTGAGCGCTGGGATTAAAGGTGTGTGCCACCCCCGCCCAAAAAAGTAATTCTAAGACTCTTTAAAGATATTTTTGCAAGCCAGGTGGTGGTGGCACATGCCTTTAATCCCAGCACTCGGAAGGCAGAGGCAGGTGGATCTCTGTGAGTTCGAGACCAGCCTGGGCTACAAGAGCTAGTTCTGGGATAGGCTCCAAAGCTACAGAGAAACCCTGTCTCGAAAAAAACAAAACAAAACAAAGATATTTTTGCAGTCACCAGACTGTTACAGCTCAGTCAAGGAGATGCTGATGAGAGTGGTACATACATGTTGTCCCCTCATTTCACACGCTCACTTCCTTATCTCACACGAGAGAGATTGTGGAGGAGAAACGGGGCCTGAAGGGTTCCTAGAATTCATGTTTCTTGCATAAAATTGACGACAGCAACCAAAATAGATCCCAGGCTTCTGTCTTACGGAGCAAGATGGAAATGCCCAAGCTTTGTCACCTCCCTCTGGCATCAGCGTCTCCTGGCCTGGGGCCCAGGTCTGCTGGTTAACTGGAAAGACCTTAACAGTAAGGTAGAGAAGTGCGCCAACAAATTACAGGCAGCTCGTCATCTGAAGATTCGTAAGGAAATGGGAATAGGTGCCAAAGGCATTTATGACCCCTGCAGCCATCCCTACAGGATGCTGAGGGACTCATGGGTCATGGTTTAATTTAAGGGTAATAAATCTAGGTGGATAGAAGAGGAAACGCCATCCTTACAGGAATGATACTAAACCTGTGTCTCAATAGGTTGTATGTTGACTGTAAAGAGACCAGAAGGTGATGGCAGAGGGAACCCTTACTAAGTCACCCATCATACAGACCCTCCTAATAGCCACAGCTCTGTCACAAAGCAAAGGCAGGAACTAAGTGGCGAACTCAACATCACCTTCCTGCACTAAGAAATAAGAAAGATAGTGTTCAGTGAAGAGTCAATTAGGTGAGGAAGCTAATCTCCTAGTATCGAGTTTTCTTCTCTACTCTCTCACATCCTTTCTCTCGGGACTCCAAGGAGAGGTGTTGGCAGGAAAGACCCCCCACCTTGTAGAGCTGTCCTTGATACTTAGGTTATTTTAGTTGGTCTATTACCTTGGATGTGCCTGGAAAGATCCCTGATTCTCTGGAAGGTGTAGATGAAGTGTAAGTGTGCCTCTAGGAGCTTAGCCAGTTTGTGTCCATCAGCTTCCATTGATGTGACGAAATACCTGAGATCAGCTTATGTTGAAGGCTGTAGCCTGTGACCCCCTGGTCCGCTGCTCTCTGTGACAGTAGCAAGTGGCAGGGGTGTACCGCAGAGCACGCATGCTCACTTCATTACCAGGAAACCAGAGAGAAGGGACCAGAGTCCACAGTCCCTTTCCAGGCACACCCCTAGCGATCTAATTTCTCCCAGTAGCTGAAGACCCAGCCTTTATTTAACACATGGGCTGGTATTTTCGGTGGGAATGATACCCACAGTCCCACGAGGCAAAGCACACAGGTCTCATTTTCATTTCCTAGGTATACCATTGATGCCACAGGATCTTGCTTAGACTGTCCCCTACCTGGAACATTCTTTCCTAGTCAGGTTGTAATGAGCCGCTTGACCTTCCTGTCACCACATGTCCTCTCCTCAGAGGTCCCCCCCAGACCTCTGGCCGTGAAGTGGTCACTGAGTGCCAGTAGTGCCACCAGCTGTAGTCGTGCCTACGGTGTTAGCTGCTGTCTTGGGCTGTGTCATGTGTCTTCTGCTGCATCCAATTAAAATGCTCGTCTGCCTTGACTGGAGACCCAGTGTCCATGGTACCCATGTCATTAAATGACACCAACAGTTGAGTAAATGACAGTTCATTTTGGGCCTGCCTGACAGATACCTGCGTCTCCCTGTCCATCACTCATTTTGATTACCACGGTTGCTTAATCTAGACATTCCCCAGTCCGTTACTTCATTGAGTCCTCTCTAACTTGTGACTAATTCACAATGTTAGCCTGGCAGGCTTTCCTGAGACAGGAGCCATAGTGAAATGGCAGACAATGCAGGCTCTGGAACCAGTTTTCTGCCTAAGATGCTCTGACATGTGGCCCGCAGCTTGGCTGACTATGCCTCTCCTATGAAAGGGTAGTAGCAATGCATACCTCATTGGGTGGTGTGAGCACCAAATGAAGGGATAGATGTAGAGCCGTTGAAATCATGTCTGGAACATAAGTAAATGTTAGGTAAAAGTTAGTTGTGTGTGTGTGTTTAATTCATTTAAACAGCAAGAGTAATTGAGTTGAGTTTGGGAAAGAAAATGAAAAACTACATTGAAGCCAAGAAGAGTCATGTATACCTGTAACCCACTTGAGAGGTGGAGACAGGAAGATCAGGGGTTCAGGGTCAGGGCGGGCTACATAAGTCCATACCTCCAAAAAAGAGAGAAGCATTGATGATTAACGGAGCACACATCGTGCCTGTGATGGTGAATTATTTCACCCTCCAAGGCAGAACCTCTGTTCCTTTCCACGGGAGGAAGTGAGCCCAACATCCGAATGACTGCTGAGAGACTGGCTTTCACTAAGATCTCTCCTCAGTTGTGTTTTGGCATCGTGTACTACCTTCCTAGAGGAAACAGGTGTCTGGAATGTTCTAGGAAGTTACCGTCAACCCTTGTATTTTTTTTTTTTGTTTTTTTTTTTTTGTTTTTGTTTTTGTTTTTCGAGACAGGGTTTCTTTGTGGCTTTGGAGCCTGTCCTGGAACTATCTCTTGTAGACCAGGCTGGTCTCGAACTCACAAAGATCCGCCTGCCTCTGCCTCCCGAGTGCTGGGATTAAAGGCGTGCGCCACCACCGCCCGGCTCAACCCTTGTATTTAGTGACGATATGGAGCAGGGCCCAGTGCTAGTGAGCTGGCAGCAGAGTTTGTGATCTGAGTGTCTAACTTAGAAGAAAAAGTACAATGAAATAGTAAGAAGTCACTAGTGTCCTTGTGCTGTCCTGAGCCTCAGGCCAGTGAGATGGCTCAGCACGGTACCTATGACCTGCTGGAGGCCTGAGACCCACATAGTGGAAGCAGAGAACCTGCTTCCTGAAAGTTGTGCACTGACCTCCACACATGGCCTCCCATGCCTACCTACACAGACATACATGCAGCAAGACATACATAAAAACATAAAATACAGTTTAAATGGACTCAGAGAAGTGCTTCTTTCAAGGTCACAGAGTCCTCCATAATGGCCACGGTCAACCTGGCCTCAGTCACATGCCAGCCTTGGGGAATGGGTCCTGAGGTAGCTGAGGTTAACCAGGCTGGTCCAGTATCTTCCCTGATAGCTCCATCACTGTCCTGTAAAGTAGAATGGGTATTTCTTAGAGAACGGAATACAATACAAATCCAAACCCACTGGATGATCTGGGAACTAATACATTTTATCTGCTGTTTAGTGGGAGGAACCCCCCCTCCCAAATTATCTTTTGTTTTGTTTTGTTTTTTGTTTTTCGAGACAGGGTTTCTCTGTGGCTTTGGAGCCTGCACTGGAACTAGCTCTTGTAGACCAGGCTAGTCTCGAACTCACAAAGATCTGCCTGCCTCTGCCTCCCGAGTGCTGGGATTAAAGGCATGAGCCACCACTGCCCAGCCTCCCAAATTATCTTAAAGGAATTATGGATAAGCTAAAAACAAAACAAGCAATTGGAAAAACACATAAATCAACTCTACTCACATGTAGAGAAGCAGATGGTGAAATGATGGCCTTTGCCCGTCATGTGTCCCCACGGTGCCAGGTCTTTAAGTCCTGGCTAAGTGCCAGCAGCTGGTGAGAGACCTGCTTAAAGAACTATGGGCAGAGCATGACTATTATCTGACGTCTGTAAAATTCTCTGTGATCTTTCTTTTCTTTCACCTTTGGCTTTAAATCTAAACTCTCCAGTTACGGTCATTTTTAAAGGCATGGTTGCTAACCAATAGGTGTTTGGAAGGCAGCTGGCTTGTGAGGGCCCTGACTTCATCAATGAATTAATTCACAGATGGATAAATAAATTAATGGCATTGTTGGGTGATGATGGAAACTTTGGGAGATGGAGCCTGGTAGAAAACGGTAGTGACAAGAATGTGCCCTGGGAAGATGTAACTTGTCCCCGGCCTCTTCCCCCTTCCCCATGCTTTCTCTGCTTCTTGCCATCTTGATGGGAGCATCTCTTCCCCATCCACCTGCTCTCCACCGTGATGCCCTGCATCAGCAAGGCCCAAAGCAGAGGGACCAAGTTACCTTGGACGAGACCTCTGAAATCATAAGCCAAAATAGATATTTCTTCCTTTTATTGTTTTCCTGAGTATTTGACAAAGCTGACTTAACATAGTAAGAAAAGCAGATAAAGGAAAAGTCAATTACTTTATAAAATGAAGAAAATATATAGGAGTTGGCAGATGGCTCAGTGGGTAAGAACACTTGCTCTGCAGGCATAAAGACCTGCGTTTGAGTCCCCAGTACCCACATAAAAAAATGCCAGGCTTAGTTACATATCCTTATAATCCCCCAGCATTGGGGAGCAAAGAACGGCAGGCCCTGGGGACTCCCTGGCTGCTCCCTGGCCAGTAGCTGAAGTGGCAAGTTAAGTGAGAGCTCCATCTCCAGGCAATAAAACAGGAGTTATAGGGGGAATAATTCCTGGTTTCTGCTCAGGCACCTATGGATGCATGCACACACAACACAGAGAGATACATCTGGTCACCAGGGGAAAGGAAGAGCTGCTCCTTGCCTTGCTTCCTCTGACGTGTCCATCCCCTGGGTTTGCCTTTGTTGGACTCGCTCTTGGCCAATGACAAGGGAAAGCAGGCAGCTCCTGATGCACACCTCAAGGTAGAGAAGAGATCCGGGTAGTTAGCTCTTAGTTCAACCCAGCCTACTTGTGTTGGGGAGGAAGACGGGTCTTTAGATGTTTTTTGGCCTCACTCTTCGCAGGAGATAGTCACATGAGGTACAGCCCAGTGAGTATGTGTAGACAGGGCTGGAGGGCCTAGAAAATCAGGGCCTGCCCCGGTTATATTGAAGCACACTCTTGGGTTTTACTCTGTTTATTCTCTGCTCATGATCCATGCAAGACTTCTTTGTTGCTGTTTTGGGGTGTGTGTGTGTGTGTGTGTGTGTGTGTGTGTGTGTGTGTGTGTGTACAAGCATGCATACCACAACCCATACAACCCATATATAGAGATCAGAAAACAGCTTTGGGGAGTCAGTTATGTCCACCCCCCCCCACCTTGTTGAGGCCTGGCCTCTCTTACTGTTTCTGCCCCTGCACTGTGTACTCCAGGGCAGCTGACCCATGAGCTCCTGGCCCGTTCTCCTGTCTCCACCTCCGCCTCCTATCTGTCCACAGGAATGCTGGGATTGCAGATTCCCACCACCACATCCTGCTTTCTGCGTGGGTCTTAGGAACTGAAGTCAGGTTGTCAGGCTGTGCACAGCACAAACCTTTGCCTCTCAGCCATCCCTCACCCCTTGTATTGTTTTTAGCCCTTATAGGGCTGCAGCCTGCTTTGGACTGACCGTGGCTGGTGACAGGGAGGGTAGGAACCCATGGTAGTGGAGGGGAACAGAGATAGAGTTAGTAACTGGCACCACCCTAGCCCCTGAAGCCTTCCTGCCTCCACCCCGCACTTATTCACTCTTGCCCTCCCCAGAAATGCCACTGTTGTTGTCATGTGACCATGCCTTTGTCCTCAGACACTACTACTTTGTTCGCTGGTTCTGTCACACAAGCCTCGCATCTTTGCTCTGGGCCCTGATTGGTGGCGGCTCAAGAACCTTCACACACCCAAAGGGGAAGACCTCTGGTCCAGCGCTGGGGAAGCAGGCTGGGGACTGGTCTTTCTGGATTGTAGGGGGAGTGGGGAGCTGTGGCGGGTAGGGGTTGTGCAGTGGCGTCCTGTGGCCAGCAAGCCAAGGCCTTCTGCTCACTCCTCCTTTCCCTGCTTCTTTCTGTCGGCAGGCAAATTCTACTGTAAGCCGCACTACTGTTACCGTCTGTCTGGCTACGCGCAGAGGAAGAGGCCAGCAGTGGCTCCTCTGTCTGGAAAGGTAACTTCCCATGAGTGGGACTCTCAGAGTGAGCTTGAGAGGAACTGCGGTTGGCTGGATGCAGACAAGCCAGGTTTACCAGCTTCTAGTGGTGCAGGTCTCAGAGACAATACTCCAGGCTCATTCTAAGCAGGGGAGCGCCCTGCTGCTCACCATAACTAACCGTTTCTTCCCCGAGGTCAGAGCTCTCCTCCTTGTAGCTGGAGAATAAGCAGCCTCAGGGGTCCTTTCTGAGACTTGAGTTGACAGCAGAGGGGTGGTAGAAAGAGAGGTACAGTCGCCTTTTGCTCCCACAGAGTCCCCATCATAGGTCCCATCCACGGAGGGAAAACACTTCTCTACCGAGTCTGTGCAGACCCTTCTATCCTCTAAGCAACACTCTCTATAGTGGCTCCATTATCAGTCATCAGAGAATGTTTAAAGTTGGCATGTATGTTATGCCAGTGCATCACAGAGCTTGATATCTAAGAGGTTGAAGACTTCTTTCCTCTCTGAGGAATACAGTAGACAGTCGGAGTAGCCATTCTCGGGGGTCATTGAGGGCTACAGTCAGAATCACTATTCTTTTTTCTTATGGACTCTTCTAGGAAGCCAAAGGACCCCTGCAAGATGGTCCCACCGCAGATGCGAACGGACTGGCCAGCGTTGCCGCCAGCTCGGCTGAGAGAACTCCAGGTAGCCTCACTTCCTTGTTTGACTGGGTGGTGCACCACTCTCTCGGCCTCTGTGACAAGGCCAAGGGGATGAGCCAGCACCTCCAAAGCAACATTTCTTCACTCGGGCATCAAGTGGCCCAAAACCCGCTGGACTCCTTTTTCATGTGTCAGCTGCTGGTGTTTGGAGTCCCCTTCCTCTATGGCCTGTCAGAGGTTTTGGTGCAGATTGGAGGGGAGTTTCACTGGCAGACTGTGAGCCAGTGATGGTGCTGTCTGGTAAGTGGGGTTACCTCACACTCCCAAGACACACCAAGGTACTTGGTGCAGACGCTGTAGGTAAACAGAAACCCAAACAAGGCTGCTATGTCACTGACCCAGGGAAAGCCCAGAGCCGTAGGCTTCTGTGTGGCTCCTGTGTAGGGCCTGTTTCCTGTCACAGAGATGTGAAACTGGGGCCCACAGTTTGAATGTGTTCACTGCAACTTGAAGTTTTTGCATCCCATTCCCCAGCTCTGTGTCCAGATCATCCATGTGGCAAGGGCCACTCTCTCCTAATCACTTCAGACATCTGAGTGTCCAGTGAGGGTCAAGACCCCCTTGTCCCATTCTCATTATCACTTCCTGTGTCAAGAACTCAGCGGTACCATCCTACCTCAGAACACACGCCAGCTCTGTCCATTGCCAGGCAGAATAGGGAGTGTCAGAGCATGAGGCCTGTAGAGAATTGTCTGGCTTTTATCCCTTAAAATTTCCCCGTCTGCACTTGTAAAGCTAGCCACTGCGGGGAGGTCCTGAGTACCCTGTGGTGGCCCCAGATGGCTCTCAGGGGTCACTCTTTATGTACGAAGTCTATGGGCTGTAGTTCTGTATGTTACACATTTTCTCTTGTTTACGACAAATATATTTTTTCTTTTCTATTTTTTGTGTGGGGTTTTTGAGATAGACTCTCAGTATGTAGCCCTGGCTAGAACTGAAAATGTAGGCTAGGCTGGTTTCAAATTCACAGAGATCCACTTGCCTCTGTTTCCCAAGTGCTGGGATTAAAGGCGTGCGCCACTATACCCAGCAGCAAATATATCTTACAAGCCAGGTACAAACTCAAATAAAAATGAAAGATTATCAGCCAGTGCCAGAAGCCGCAGAGGAGCTTATGTATACTTTCCATGATGGGCAGGGAGGAGGAGGATTTTTGTAGCTTTCGAATGGAGCTGCTTCTGTTGATGAAGTAAGGAGCAGACACAGTCCTTGGGCACTGCCAGAGGAGGGAGAATGTGCCTGGGGCTTGGCAGGAGCCCTGTGGGGGTGGGGTGTGTTAAGCCACCGAGGCACAGAAACCCAGTCAGGCCTGGTAAACTTGACTGCCACTTTTCTGTGTTCCCTGCTTGTGCTCTGAGGAAGGTACTCTGCTGGTGGGACCCACAGTTTATAACCATACTTGAGCCCCGAGTGACTCGGAGCCCTGTGTAGTCTGTCAGCCCTTGGGGGTATTTCTCAAGAGTTCGCCACTCCAGAGCATACACTGGCAGAAGAAAGTACCCTGGCCGCAGATACAACTGTGACTTTACAGTGGACTGTGCCTGTGGCCAGGTGAGAGCCCCACCGAGCAGGCTTGCCGAGGAACCCAACTCCTCAGTCAAACAGAAAAAAGTCCACTCTCCATGGGGCAAAGGGTGCAAGAACATTCTTTCAAAAGAGATATCAGTGATTTTGCTAACTCTCTTAGCTTGTTCATTTTGCCTCTCTGTCCAAGGAAAGCATAATGGGTTTCAGATTTTTAGGGCACTCTAAAGACATAAGGGAGCATAGATAAGGACAAGAATGCGTCATAAACACTGAGAAAATGGGACTTGCCAGCGTGGTTAAAGAATCTGAACAACTGAGAAAGGGCCTGAGGCAGAGCGGGTTTTCAGAACAGCAGGAGAGGTTAAGATTCAGAGTTCCAAAGTATCCCAGGCTGAATGTCCAAAGGGAGTGAGGCTGGCACTGTCCCTAGCCCAGGGGACTCCCTGCAATGGGAGGCCAGGCTCTGGGTTTGGAGATCATAGCCCTGAGTTGTGAACATGCCCATAGCCTGGCCGCTTGTCCTTGAGAAGGACTGGGAAGTGGGCGGCATTATGAGAGATGTTTCAGAGCTGCCACAGAATGGCTTTCTGTTTCTTCTTTGGTAGAAATGCCTTCATTATTTCAGTAGTTTTGAGTGCTTGGCTAAACTTCCTCCAGAAAGGTTCAGACATAGCCCAGTGTCTCAGGTTTCCAGAATGTGTCACAGAAGAGGTCTTAACCAGGTCCCTGTTTTGTCACGTGTCTGCCTGTGCTCCTTGGAACCCAGCATGGAGGAGGAGCAGGAAGAGCCAGACTGTGGCCAGCGGCCCTGCACCTCCTTCCTTTTGTAGCTCTTCATTCTGTTCCCTTCTTTCCCCTTAGGCAGGAATTAGTGCTGTTGGCAAAAACAAAATAACAGCAACAAAAATACCCCAAAATAACAATAGTACCCACCCTAACCTCGCATAGACCTAACTTCACACATTGTCTTTCTTTGGTAACCTTATCTACGACTGCTGCTTGACCCATTGTTTGAAACACTGTTTACGGTATTTCTGTTTGTAATGTGCTTTTAATATAGAATGCCTCCTTTTGTTCTTGAACCTGTAAATGCTTTGTTTCCAAGCCTCCTCTTATTGCTACGGATCAGTGGGCCTGGCACAGATCTCCTTACCCTGGCCTCACAGTACCTGCCCGAGTTTAGGAAAAAATCTGGACAGCAGGCAGAGAAAACCTGGATGGGATGGCTGTTCTCTTGGATGTGAGTCCTTGCTTGCAAGTGGTTCCTTTTTCAGGTAGAGGAAGCCCACTACGCAGAACCAAAAGTGAGGCACAAGGCACGTGGGTGGGAAGGGAAGGGAAAGAGAGCCTTTCTGCCAGTGCGCAGTATCTAGAACATTTGCAGTGCCAATGTTGAGAGCAGGTGGGAGGAGCATGCTCCCCAGTCTTCTTGTGAAGAAGAGTGTCTTCCCTGGAGAAGCTGTGGTTACAAGTGGCACCAGCATGTCCCCTAACCCTAGGCACTCTTTACATGGCATATGGTACCCACTGGCTTCCACGGTTGTATCCCGGTGGACTGTTAGGAAACACAGGCACTGCCCACACTAGCCAGAATAGCTACATGCTACAAAGAATGTCATTATGCCTGATAGAGGTCAGAGATCCTCTCCTGGCTTCCTAGGGCCTCTTCCCTTCTAAGGCTGCTGAGTAAAACCAGCAAAGAGAGCACTGTGGAGCAGCTGCCATCCGGCTGTCTCCCCAACCCTACCACCAGGGCCAAAGCTGAGCAGAGGTACTGAGTGGACATTTGTGTCTGCACACCTCTCTATGTCTGTCCGCACATCTCTGTGTGTATGGGTTTAAGTTCAGTGTATAGATAGATACTACTTACGTATACTGTGCCCTAAACAGAAACTGAGACTGTTTTTAAAGTTACTTATTGATCTAAAAGCCATAGGAACTTTCTCTGGAAGCTCGTCCTGACTTGACCCCAGCCTAATCAGGATTCCAAGGGAGCTCAGCAGCTAGGCACAGTGACATTGGAGGCATAGACATGGGGCTAGGTCTCTCAGAAGATGGATGGTACAGACCCCAGACTCAGGTAATCTGTTTTCCTAGTTGGCAAAGCAGTAGTCTTGCTGGAATGGGGACCAGAGAATTACAGACACCTAACTTCCCTCAAGTCTACCTGTGGGCTGTGTTGGCTTCCCTGTAGCCATCTCCGCTACCCTCTGTCTTAGTATTTGCTATGCCTGACTGCTTCCTGCTGCCAGCATGGTGGGAACATCTTAGACCCTCTGTGCCACTGAATACTGGCCAGTGAAGTAAGGGATTCACTTTTAATCACCCTAACATTCCCTTGGGGTGAGGCAGGAACAGGGGCGGCAAACAATGCCCAAAGCTATATGGTACATAGAAGCCAGAGTGGGGAGCATTAGCTGTGCCAAGGAACACTTTGCCTGTCTACTCTGACCTTCCCTAAAGCTTTTAATTTGCCCTTGTTTTTAATCTGTGCTATTGTGAGGGTTGTTTTTTTTTTTTTTTGGTGTGTTGCTTTGTGAGTTTTTTATTTAATTGTGTAACTTTGTTTTCGCCATTACTGTGAAACCAAGGTGTTGTGCTTTAAGGTGTTTTTGTTTTTTGGGGTTTTTGTTTTTTCACAAATGTTACATTCTTATTTAAGAGAATAAATTCCAAACAATCTGCAGATTTCTGAGTTTTTCTTTTCTTTCTCTTTTTCCTTATTGGAGCGTGGGAAAGGGGAAAATCAGACAGGTGTGGGGCATGGGCTGTAGAAGCCATGGTTCCTCAGGGCCCTCATTTACACTGAGGGTAGGGAGAGCACAGATGGCCATGGGGACCAGGTTACCCACGAGTATGGAGTACCGCTAAAGGAGGACATTGTCTAGGGCGTGGCACGAGGCAGCCACTGAAAATAAAGAACAGTATGAGCCCTCCACCCGTGTGTTGCCTGTTTAGTGAGCCAGCGTGAGGGACCTCAGGTGAGGCAGATGAAGGATAAATTTCTACACAGAGCCCAAGTCTACCGAGGGGACATAGCACCAGGTGCTGTCCTCAGGAGAACTGGGACCAGTTAGATGTCTTCCCTTTCTGTAGATGGGCTTGCTCAGGCGTGGTGACTCGGGTCCCGGTCACATGGGGATCCTTGTTCTTTTCTCACAGCTGGAGTCTCCTGAGCTGTCTTAGGAGGGACTGGCTCCTGAGTTCTATAGTCTAGTTTCGTTGGACCGTCCTCAAGCCTGGAGAAGCCAGCCTGTCCTAGTCACACGTGCTGCCGCTAACCGGGGAGTAGTGACACTTCTGCCACCTCAGCATGCCAGCCATGGGAACAGAGGCCAAATAGGGCCCAAAGCAGACACCTTGGTGGGCGAATTACTCTGTACTGAGTTTACCCTGTTGGGACATCTGGGTGTTGTTCCTTGCTGACATATACCCACCCATCAGCAGACCTCTGAGAAGCTGAGACACATCAGCTTCTTTGTGGAGCTGCCCTCCCTGGCACACTAACATATCCCTCTCCGTCTCTGAAATAGTGTTCCTGTGCCTCAAAAGGAAGAAAGAGAGATGGTAGGTACAAGGACTGACCAAGAGCCAGTGATGAGAGAGGTGGTATACAGGTGTATGCTCTTCAAACTCTAGCCCTTAGCTGCCCTCACAGCATCCCAGACCCAGCCATAGGGGAATGGAAGCTGTTGTCAGTAGGACTGTGTTCTGATTTGCCTGAGAGTTGGTGTGACTCTGTGCCAACCCTTGAGAAGATCCTGGAAAATCTCCAAGGGCTCGCAGAAATGTCTTGAAATTCTTCCTTTTTTTCCCCCTTATACTTTTCCTGACAGTTTCTCAAATTAAGACATTGCCTGGCACAGAGGCTGAGCACAGGCATGGATTGTACAAATGAGCCACTCTCTGTTTTCAGACTGAAATGGAGGACAGGACCCAAACTCTACATATGGCCCTCTAGAGTCTGCATAAGAGGAAACCACTCGGTGGGGGCTCTTACCTCAGAGCAGAAATTTTTAGGAAGACTAGATTCCAGCTCTTTCCAGAAAACTCGAGAACCCAAGATGCCAAGCGCGGCCTCTCCTCACAGCTTGCTTGGAGCTAAGCACCTGGCAAGTGCTAACAAGTAGTAAGTCATGAAGAATGAGGGTAAGGGCCCTGCTGACATTTGGACCTAGGCTACCTCACTGCTGCCGGTTACTCCTGTCCCCACCCAGGGTGTTTACCAAGTGTCAGCCTCCTGCTCTACAATCACCCATTGTCTCCTCGTGACATAGTTCCAGAGGGTGTAGGACTGATTGTGCAAAAGCACACCTGAGGAAGGGAGGCGGACCTCTAGACATAGGGAGCAACTTCAATTACTTCCGGGTGCTAGCAGCCACGTGGTCACCATCTCCCTTTCACTTCCTGTGGGCCATCTTTTTCTCAGTTTTGCTCAAGTGGTTTGTAAACATTTTTTTGAGAGAGTCTGAGGTGCTTTAAGGACAGTTGGCAAGCAATTAAATTGCTGTCAACATTGAAGCTTTAAGTCAGGCTGACTAAGCTCACCCTTGCCTTCAGTTTTTTTTCCTCCCAACATGGTGTGCTCAAAATATAGGCAGAATGTTCTCCCAGCAGTGAATGTCTACACCCTTCTCAGTTGGTAGACGGAGAGGTTCAGGGAAGCTTAAAGGAATGCAGGGCTGCGGGTCTGACTGCTCTAGACCCTGGGGCATGCGGGGATAATCGCCTGTAGGGTCTGTAGAGATGGCATCAGGATTTCTGTTGGCCTCTTCTGGTTTCTTTGCTTGTACTTAGTTCTTTGTGATTTTACTCTAATTGTGTTAAGTCGCCCACAGTAACATGTACATGTCCACCTTCCTCCTTTTGTGACTCTGTGAGACACCAGGAACAGCCCCTCTTCATCACAATTGCCGCATAGGAAGTATACACTGATTCCTGGTGTGTTGTCACCTGTGATTGTGTGTCCTTAGTAGTTACTTTATGTTCAATTGTCCCTGTCATCAGAACCCACCATCTTTGTACCCGGTGTCACATACCTTCCTGAGACTCTAAGGCGGACTGGCTGCTAGATTTGACGCTCATTGTTAGCATACCTCTTCCAAGGCTCTCCTTCACACAGAAACAACTACAGTGTTGAGACTCAGTGGGCCTTGCTTTTCCTCAGCAAACACATGGCAGGTATTCGGAGAAAGTTCCAGGAGGAGAATCTGTCCCCTTGGCGTTCTCCCTCTCCTCAGATTGAAACTTGAAAACTGAGAGTTGTGATTTGGACTGACTGAAACCCTGGAGAAGGGAGCTCATCTCCAGGAAGCAACATCTGGCAGCCCTTGAAAGGAGATTATAACAGCTGTGGGTGCTTGTTTCCCCCTTCTCTAGAACTGCCAAAATCTAGAGAAACAGGTTAGAGAGAGCAACTGTGTGATTTCTCTTCCACTCTTCCACCACCCCCCCCCCAGAGACCAAGTTGGTAGGTTCTGTGTAAAGGGCCAATGCTCTCCCCTAGAGTTGAGTCTGATGAACATGACCAAGCCGTCAGCTTCCTTCCTCTGGGTTCGTCTTCCTGGGGAGTTGACTCTGGCAGGCACGCAGTGATGCTGTGACATGGGAAGGTGGTTCCAGGCAGTCCTGGTGTGAGTCTGTGGAGCCTCCGAGAATTGGCTGTACTGGTGTGGGGTGAGGGGACTGACTAACAAACGGTACGCAAGACCCAAGCCAAAATCTTCCTGTGTGTTCATTGCTGAGAGCCAGGAGCAGTCTTTGGGTTTGGGTTCCACAGCCCCTGTCAAAGAGCTGCCTGTCTTTGCAGCCTTTCCTGATGAGAGACAGTCCTCAGAAGCACTGTAGAAAATTGGGGGTGTTCTGACCCCTGTAATCTCCCTCCATGACTGACGCTGTTCAATGTACCCATCACTCCAGATCACAGAAAGCAGAGTCGGAGGCTAGAGATACAGCTGGGTGAGAGAGTGGTTGTTTAGGGGTGGAGTCCTAGGTCCCATCTATCAAAACTTAAAATGAGATAATAAGGTGGAAAAGAAAATGATCATTAAGTCAGGTCTGGTAGCTTTAATGTAGCATTCAGCAGGCTGACGTAAGAGGATTGATAGGGTTTTGAGACTAGCCTGGGCTACATAGTCAGCACTACACCAACTGTATAGCAAAAGCCTATCTCAGAAAGGAAAAGGAAAACCAAGTAGAGAAGTAGGAATTCCCATGAAGGTAATGATGGCAGCAGTGCCCGTGAGTAGCACTTGCTATATACCGGACACTGTCTGGGTATTTTATATCCCGGACACTGTCTGGGTATTTTATATACCGGAAACTGTCTGGGTATTTTATATACACTCACTAAGCCCTACTCTGGTCTGTGTTAGAACCAGGTACAGAAACGAGGCCATGTAGCCAAGGAGCTATGATCAGGGTGTGCCTGTGTGGTCATTGTGTATGCAGTTTCCCTTTGTCCCTACTCTGTCATCTCACACTCAAGGCACAGGAAAGAAGAGCTCTTCTGCACAGCAGGAGCCTTGCACTGGGATTTCTATGAAGGTGCGGATGCCCCCGTAAGTCAGCAAGGATGAATCTCTTTATTACAGGAAATACATGGGTGTTCCCCCACCATCCCCCTTTTTTTTTTTTAGCAGTGATTCCTAACGTTGGGAACTTGCCTGTGGGAAACTCAGAAAACAGAAGTACAAAGGGTTTCATCACTGGTATGTAAGAGGATCATCAGGCAGGAAGGGAACGTTCAGAGCTGATTTTGTTACCTGTGAACTGAATGTAAAGCGGAGTCATGTCCCCAGTACCCCAGCCAGAGGCCATAGAGCTTGGGTAACTGGAACAGTATGCACCCCAGGATGTGTCCATCCTGCCCGCAGGCTCAGAGACCCATTGGCTTCACTTCTCTGGTTCTCTACTTCTCATTTTCCTTTTCCAGTGCTGGGAATGGAACCTCAAACTTTACCCATGCCGGGCAAGTGGTACCCATGTGCTGCTGAGCCAGCTCACTGTCATCCCTTTGTAAAACGCCCCAGCGATGCTTTCCAGCTGCCGTTCACAGTCCTCATGAGACGCTGCTCTCCCTGGCTCTGGGCTCTGACCACGGGGAAGAAGAGACATGTTTCTGCACTGATGGTTTGTGGCAAATCACCTGTGGCAAGAGAAAAACAGGAGAATTCTTATTTTTGTTAGGTGCTGGGCATTGCCCTTGGGGGTCTCCTGCTTGCTAAGGGCACACTCTGCCAGAGAATCACACCCGAGCCTCTGGGAATTAGTCTCTTTGAACCAGTTTGGTTTCAGTGCGTTTAATGTAACTGTCTGCTAAATGTTTGGCTGGGTGTCCGTGTTATCCCTGTGAGCAGCTTTGGTTTTACCCTGTTGGATGAATTTGGCCAGGCATAGGATGTTTTCAGGAAGTCTCCTGAGCGTGCACAGACATGGCCTTGCCCTCACCTGAGAAAGGCATGCCACAACAGAGAGCCTCGGAGCTCCTAGGCAGGATGTACTTGGGAAATGGAAGAAAGAATAACAGAATGCAGAGAGGAAGCTGGGTTTTTCCACAGGGTGTCCACAGTCCCTCCCAGGTGTGGCAAGAGGGCCTGTTACAACACGGGGACTCTTTCGTTCATCACCAGGCTCATAGCACCCCTGAAAGACAGTGGACAAAGAAGAGCAGTTGACTAGATCCATCTTTCAGGCTAGGGAATTCCTCCTTGGGTTCCCACACAAGTCAGACCTTGACAGAGGGTAGGAGTGTTTGAGTGGCCCTACGGGAGATGGGCAATCACCTTTGGAGGTGAGGTAGGGTGGGGTTACAGGTAATGAGAGGTCCAGATAACTTTTGTAAGTCCTTGGGTCATGGTCTCGGTGTGCCGCATTGGTCTGATGTATGCCTTGATCTCTGCTGTCTCTGGTTACCTCTCTCTGGACACAAGCCAAGGACTCTTTCTTAAGCACGGCAGGCCTCAGTTAACTGCTCGTTCCTTTGTATCCTGCCTTTCCATTAGTTGGATGACTTGGATCAGCACTGTAGGGGAGGATCTTTGTGTTCATTTCTGTTCTTGCTGCACACCCCAGTCAAACCATGCTCAAACTAGATGACTCGGTGATCTGTTTTTGATGAGCTTAGAGGTCATTTGATAGTGCTTCTAAGCCAGGGTTCCTAATGCCCTGTGGACATTTCGGCTGGATAGTTCTTTGGGGCCTATCTTGTACTCTGCAGTCTCTCTGACTTCTCCCAGTGGCATCCTGCTGCCTAAACTGGAATGTGCGATGTCTGTAGATGTTTACCAGGTGACCCCTGAGGAAGAAGTCAGGTGTGAACTGCCTATGAGGACGTCAGTGATAGTGCACACCTTGTAGAAGGTCAAGGACAAGAGGAGGTGGGGATAAGGAAGGTAGACATAGAATGTCACCATCCACAGCAGGACCTCTGGGTTTTACTGCCCACTCCTATGTAAACTATGAGCATATCTTCCGGTATGTGCATGCTCGCTCGCACAGAGCCCCCACATTGATACTGTGTACTGAAAGACACAGATAGCCACACTGTAGTTAGAAACCAGAACCGAACCTGAACCCCAATGGGTTACCCCTGTACCTACAGAATGTGTTCATCCCCTGTGGTGACCGCAACCTCAGAGGGCTACAATTATCTTAGGTCTGAAGACAGTGCCTTCGTTTGAGCTACTCACTGTCACCTGTTGTCCACATTGTCCACTCGATCTTCAGCCATGACCTTCCCACACCTCGTCTCCCTTCTGTGGGGAAAGTGGGGAAGGAAGCCTCCTGCTCCTCTCTCCATCTTAATAAGACTCTTGAAAAAAGCAAAACAAAAAGGATGAGCTAAATCAAATTAATCTTGGTTGTCTAGAAGCATCTCAGGGATTCAAGTATGATTATCTTCAGTAGAGAGTCCAGAAAGTGGCAGAACAGTTGGAGTTGCTAGATTGGGACTTGTTCTACTGTCTAGCTCATGTGTTCCCTCTGGGTTCTAGGCACCCTATGGGGCTAGGCAAGATTGGCAGCAGAAAGAGACACATCAGAGAAGGACATTTTAGTCTGCAACATAGTGGGCCAGGGGTGTTGAGCTGCACCAGATACCAGCTCTTTTGGAGATAGTTAAATTTGGGCAAGTGTTTGCCAAAATCTGGCCTTGCTTTTCCTTCAGCCTGCATGGGTAGGATGTGAAGTCACCAGCCGATTCCATGATGCCAAGAGTGTAAACAATTCCTAATAGGGTTTACATCAAACTAGATCTATCTGTGTCCGACCCAGGGAGAGCCTGTACCCACCATCCTAGCAGAGCTAGGGTGATTCACAGTACTGAGACCTCTGTGGGTCTGTACTAGCCCGATACACAGCTCTCATGCCCGAAGCCTGGGGTCACCTCATGGCCCATTTGCAGAACTGAGGGTTCCTCTTTAGAATCAGTGCATGAGTGAGGTACAGCTGCGGTGCCCAGCTCCTCTCCTTGGTAGCATTCACAGGACAGGGTCCTCTACAGCCTGGGTCAGTGCACTCTTGGTCCCTTGGCTTGAGTTTTTAGAGTCTGTTTGCTTGTCTGGAACCTAGACCCTAACAGTTCTTTCCCAGGTCAACCCTAGTGCGCCTTCTAATCAATGAAAACAGAAGCATAACGCGTGAGTGTCGGGTGGAAATCATGGGTGTTGCTAGAGGAGGTTTTCGTTCCTTCCCAAAGTAAACCTGGCTTGAGAGTGTTGTGTATGAGATTTTGTGTCTTTAAAGGGGAACAAAAGGGATAAGAGAGGCATTGGAGCCTCTTTCAGAGTCTTTCATTAACCTATCCGTTAATCCCAAGATCTTATAAATCAGTTTCATGAACCAAAACCAAATCTAATCTGGGGCTGTATAGCTGACAACGTGCACTATGGCAGAACTAGCCTTTGACATGGATTGGGGATGTCAGAAGTGCCCTGGCTGCGGTGTGACTCAGTGGTGGAAGACTTGCCTAATGGACACACAGAAACCATGACCAAGTAAATAAACCCGGCATCTTGGGAAAAGCCCATCAGCCCAGATTTCCTTTCTCATTGGTCACAGGCCTGTCCTTCCACCACCTCCTCCTGTTACTGTTGGTCATGCAGACTGCTGCCTGGAACTAACCCCCTGTGACCAAGGCAGCAACTCTAAACTGTTCATTATGGGCCTCCACGCCAAGTGTGAGCTATTAGCAAACCTGCAGACCTTCTAATCTCAACTGGTCTCTCACATTTAACTGGTTTGGGACGCAAAGACCCAACAGCAGAGCCCACTGCTTGTCAGTTACCGTTTTCTAAGTTCTTACTCGAGTTTTGTGAATGTGGGCACCAGCTGAAAAGGGGGAGATCTTAGGTAGGATGCCGTTCACATCAGATTTAAGAGAAAACACTTGCAGTTCCTGGCGTTTTGACCACCCCCTTATACCATCTTCAAACTTGTGGCCCTTTTGTAGTCTGACCTACCTAATGGCTGTGGGTCGGGTTGAGATTTATCTGGGAGCAACTACACACGAACAGCATACTTTCAAGAGAGCTTCACGATATTCATTATTGTGTTATTGATGGAGGAAAGTAGATTTAAGTGGTGCCTCCTGGCCTTTCCCGGATATAGTGATATGTGCCAGGATTCCCCGTGGGCCAGATGCTGTAATAATAACGGAGAAGATTGCTCAACATTTCATAAAGACGTAAGTCCCATGAGACCGTGCAGACAGAGAGCCCCTCAGTTCCCTGTCAGCAGCCAGTGATGGGGAGGAAGCAGGAACTGAGGTGCCCTCAACATTCTTGAGATGGCACATTCCAGCCTGAGGCATCTCTGTGGCTTTTCTGGGTACACTGCTGATTTATTCCCTTTGGGGTTCCTCCCCTCGGCCTCTCTGTCATTAGTATTTAACTCAGAATTTCTCAACTCTTGATAATCACATAGCTCCGAAAGAGCTGAGTTTCTCCTTGGATGTGGAAAATCTACTTCTTTCAGTGCTCTCATTTAAAAAAATAAAATAAAATAATTCAGTTTTCCCACCAGACAAAGGGGCTGGGATGTAGCTCAGTTGGTAGTGTTTGCCTAACATGGAAAGAACCTGGGTTCCATCCCCATCACCAAATAGAAACCAGGCAGGTGGTACATATCTGTTGGAATCTCAGCACTTGGGAAATGGAGCCAGGAGGACTGGGAGTTTAAGGTCATCCTCAGCTGGCCAGCCTGGGTGACCAGCATCTCTGTTTTGTTTTGTTTTGTTTTATGCCATGCGTGCTGATAAGCATCTCCAATCCCAACAGTGAGGAAGGCAGGCAGATTTCTGTGTGACTTTGAGGTTAGCTGGGTCGACAAAGCAAGTTCCAGAACTCCCAGGGCTACAGAGTAAGACCTTACCTCAACTAAAAGAGAAATAAATAAAAACAAAACCATAGTTTTTCCATCCAGTGTGGTGGCTCATGCCTGTGATCCCAGCACTTAGGAGGCTGAAGCAGGGAGATGGAGAGTTTGAGGTCAGCCTGGGCTATGTATAGCAAGATTTTGTCTCGCAAAATCAAAGCAAACAAAATGAGTTACCCCAAATGAAGAATATTTCATGTATAAAGCATAGTTAAAACAGCCTTCCATGCCAAATATGATGGCATATTCCATTAATAACATCACTCAGGAGGCAGAGGTAGGCAGATCTGTTAGAGTTGGAGGCCAACCTGATTCATAGTTAGTTCAAGGCAGCCGGGGCTTTAAACAGAATCCATCTTTGGATGGGAATGTAGGTATGTGATGGGGTGCTTGCTTCCTGTGCATAAGGCCCTGGATTCTACCCCCAATATCACCTTCCCCAAAACATCCCTATCGTACCAGATAAGAGGAAAGAGCTAGCTCTGAAACTCTTGCTGAGCACTTAAGTCTTCACATTCCTGAGACCCAGAACCCTCAGAGTCATATATTGATCCAAATTCTAGAACCTTCGAAGCATAAACATTGCAAGTAGAAAATCCCATATCAGAAAACTATCACACGCGAACTTATTTAAGCTATCACACAAAGTATCCTTAAGCAATGTAGATGAGGTAAATATGAATCATAAATAAATTTTGTTATCGTCCCTGAGATATTCATTATCTGTAAACCAAAAACAGACAACCCAAAATCTGGGACATTTCTGATCTTAACACATGAACATTCAATCTGTTGTTGCGATAGGGGTTTACAAGGTGGCAGTTCAGTTGCTTTTGTAGATGGCATCTTGTCCTGCCTGAGGTGGGAGGCAACTCAGTAAACACTTACCCTTTACCTGCCTCCCAAGAAACAGCCCTTGCACTTGGGAGGGTAGCTGTGCACAGGAGTGTCATTTTACTGGGCCAATGCCTGGGAAGTTTCTGTTCCACACGCAGCTTGGGTGCTTGCGGTCTTGGTGTCCTCTTAGGATCAGAAAGTAGCTGTGAAAAGTAAAAAACCGTGTGAGCTCATCAAGCTCCCGGTATGACACATGAATGCAGACGAAACGAGGAAGGGGAGGCTGCCCGCACTGTAATTACCAGTGGAAGGCCTCTGCAGGCTGCGGAGCCTTCAGCCCTCTCCTCCTCCCAGCCACCTGCATGGTGAAGCAGTCCTGAGGCAGGGAATGGCCATCTTTTGTTTCAGGACTGTTGGCCAAGATGCTTCCCAGTGGGCTGCTGTTAGTTCTGTTTTTCAGATAGCTGAGCAGGACTCCTGCATGAACAACTTTAGCTCAAAACAAGAGAGGGGTGAACTGATATCCAAGTTGATTCTATATGTGAGCAGCCCAGCTCAGGTCCCTGGAGCCTAGCTGCAGCTTGTTGCTGATGGGTTTTGATTTTGTTTTGTTTTGATAGGGAATCTTTCGTTTTGATTTTGTTTCTTCCTATATCACACACACACACACACACACACACACACACACACACCTGTATTACCCAGACTGTCTCCAATGCCTGAGCTCAGGGGACTTCTCCTGCAGCTGGGACCAGAAGCCCCTGGTACCACCCATGGCTCTGTCTGCAGGTTTATGTTTCAGAGGAGACAGAGCCTGGGAGCCAGGCTGCATTCTAAGTAAGACTATACCATGGTTCCCTTCTGACCAGAGCAGGAAGGAAGTAAAACAGGTGTAGGGCCCATTGAGGCCTTGCAGTGATGGAGGCATGGTGAGGACAGGCTTCCAGTTTCTCTGGTCCCTTTGACCAATGTCATTCTGGATACAGAGCCTATAATATGCTGTCAGCCAGGTAGCTTTTTCTGCTGGAGTTCCCACCCCTAACATCTCCCCCAGAGACCTTGTAGTTCAGACTGCGTGGATACATTCAGAGAGCCCTGGAACAGCTAGCTCATGGTTCTGAAAGAAAAGTCCCAGAGCTCCACGCAATGTTTGCTAAAAGGAACAGAGGGTGTTGGAGGTGGGTCTCCATGGCACGGGAATGCTTTCTCTTAGCCAGACTCTGAGTTCAGTCTTTGGCACCCAAAAAAGAAAAATGAGGCATAGCAGGCCAGTGTATCACAGACAGACCAGTCTTTTCAGGCCAGTGTATCACAAATGGATCAATCTTTTCAGGCCGGTGTGTCGCAGATGGACCAATCTGTCCAGACCAGTGTATTGCAGATGGTCCGATCATTTCAAGGCATAGAGCCACTTCTTACCGTGGCTCCAACTGACATTCTGAGTCATCAGTCCCTATCCGATTGCAGGTTCCCCTGGTACAGAGGCCCAGTTTGCTGGCTATGGCACTAGATGCTGAGGTGGGGGGGAGAGCGGGGAGCGTGAAGATGGATAGAGTTGGTGGTTGGGTGAATGGATCCTGGCAGCCACGTTACTTTAGGTGGGGCAGGATGACACCAAAGGAGACCTGTCTTGATTCCATGTGCCTTGTCCCAGCCTCTCATCAAACTCAGTGTCACTCAGGCTTCCCCAACAGAAAAAGGTGACCTCATCCAAACATAAAATAGTTACCAAAGGATAGAAGGGGAGAGAAGTAAGATAGACAAACCAGGTCACCAGTACCCATGAGGCCAGAGGGAATGGCCAGGTGTTCCACAGCCAGGATGTCGCCACTTTATCTCATTCAAAAATAACTAGAAGAAAGGGCTCCAAAAGGCCCCGATACACAGGAAAAGTGTTTGAGAAGGTGGAAATTACACTTTGTTTATATGTATGGAGAGATCATACTGTACCCCATAAATAGGTATAGTTGTTAATGGAGTATTGGTAAAGTTTTATTAGAGGGGAAAAAGGAACTGGGGAAAGGAGCCAAACATGAATTCAGGACAGAGGGCTTGTGTGGTACCCACAGGTGCCTAGAATCCCCACCCAGCACTGCAGGAAGGCCAGGGAGGGGGCAGGGCATATGAGCAGGTGCCACTGAGGCTCTGGGAACATCACACTGAAGCCTGTCTGCATCCCTTGCACTCTGTGAATCAGACAGCTACAAATAGAGGATCCTGGCAGCTCCTTCACATCAGCTGAGAGTAGGTTGTCCTGTAAGCAAGGCTGCTTTGGGGATGATGTATGGAGCTCCTGCGGGCGGTGACTGTTCCAAAACAGAGCCTCAGGTCAGGCCCAGGACCTTTTTCCTATTTAGGATGCAACCAGATCCTGGGAGCTCTTTCCTTTTGGTATGCAGGAGGCTGTAATTGGCCTCCTGGTGACCTGAGATCAGCCTGTCCCAACTTGGAGCTGGTTCCAGGTCTTTCAGTACACTTTTAGCTGGAAAGTCCCTGCATGGTGGCCGCTCTTAAGAAGCATCTGATATGGAGGGCAGGCAGCAAGCTCTCCTGACAAGAACAAGCTATGCCTTACCTTCTCAGACCAACTCCTACCAGCCTTACGTTTGTTTGCTTGTCTCTATGTGTTACACTGGCACTCCTGGCCCACACAATCCTACTGCCTCAGCCTAAGTGACTGGCAAGCTTGGAGGCATTTTCAGTGCCAGGGTTGAGACTGTCCCTGCTGCTGCTATTCTCACTCCTTGTCTCTTACAGCTCCTTCTCCCAGGGACTCATCTGTGCTGATGGGAGGGGATGTGCTAGGATAGTGACGGTGTTGCCATCACCACAAAAGCCTCCACCGCTCCACTTTTTTGTTCCTTGCATCTGTCTTCACCGTCCATCTCAAGGATGCTCATCTCCTTGGTTCATTCCACTGTGTGTGCTGAAGCTTTCTAAGGTTGTGGGCTGGACGTGTGCATCACACTTTGGCATTCTGAGAGGGTTGGGTACCTACCAGCATACTCAGAATGTCATCTTCCCTTTGGGAAAACTGAGCCTCCGTGAGACCCAGAACTGGGGATTCCCTGCCTAAGTAGTCTGTTGTCACCAAAACCTCCGGTGAGCTAGAGCTCAGTGAGTGGCACTGGGCAGAGGTGGCGCTACTCTCTCCATCTTATTGTTGCTGGGTGAGTGGATGGGTTGGTTGGTTGATTTTGAGGCAGGGTCTCTGGCCTAGGCCAGCCTGAGCTCCCTATGCCTGGTCTGCTAGCACACTTGGTTTCTGTGGTGCTTGGGATTGAGCCCTGGGGCCTCTTGAATGCTCAGCCAGCTGTCTTCCAGCTGTGCTGCGTTCCCAACCCTTTACCTCCCACCTGCCTTGGTTTCGTTTGTTGGTTTGTTTGTTCGCTTTGTTTTGTTTGCAGCAGGATCTCACCATGTAGCCCAGGCTGGCCAGGAATTCACGGGGCTCTGCCTGCCTCTGCTTCCGGGTGCCAGGATTAAAGGCGTGTGCTGTAACACCGAGGATTAAACACCAGGATTAAAGGCGTGCGCTGTAACACCGAGGATTAAACACCAGGATTAAAGGCGTGCGCTGTAACACCGAGCTTCACCTTCATTTTCGTTTGGTGGCTTTGCTTTTGAGATAGGGTCTTGCTGTGTTACCCAAGGTCGTCTCAGTGCTCCTGCCTCAGCCTCCTGAGGACTGGGAGTATAATGGCAAGCCACAAACAAAGTCAGGCCTTCAGCCTGATTTTTGCAAACTCTCCAGCAAGATACTTAAAGTTAGAGCATTCTTCCTCCAGCCCCTGAAGTGTGAGTGGCCTGAGCGGGTCTGACTCCGTCTGACGCTTCCTGTTGCTTGTAGCAGTTTTCCTCCTAGAGTCTCAGGCTCGGGGCTTGGACTGCCAAGTTCTGGTGCTTGATGGTCCTTTGGTCTGCAGTTTGGAGAATCTCAGGCAGAGGGCAGAATGCCTGCCATGCCAGGCTCCAGCTTCTCTGTTGTAAGACATTGTCTCATGTAAAGAACCACAGGGGAACAGTGCGGTGAAGCCTCAAAAGGGAGAGAGAGGCCTTGGACTCTGCAACTGCCTTCCTTCTCTCTGTGTTCCAAGTCCAGGGACAGCATGGTGGTCACTGTCACTGTCCTCCTAAAGTTTAGTTCTCACTTCATCGCAATAGGCTGTGTGACCTCAGACGCCCAGGTGTCTGCAGACGTCAGTCACCTGGTTTACAAATTGTAAATACCAGTCTCGCAGTGGGTTTTCTCAAGTTGCTTGGCTGTACAGTCCTTCAGCAGACCTTCCCTGAATACCCAGGACACGACACTGCTTCCTTAGGTACTCTCATGGCGGCACGATCATGCGTCTGTCTTATTACCTGATAACTTACGCCTTAGTAACTTATTAACTTACGCCTGATATACTGTCCACAAGTCTGTGTAAGAATGGGAAGGGTTTCATTCGCCATCTTTCCCAAGGTTCTCACAGAGTTCCCAGCACACTGCAAACCCAACCTTGCTTCTGTGGTGTATTTCCACATGGGCACCTGCTCATTCCACCTTGAACTTGCTGGGGTTAGAACTGATGGCCGTCAGTTGTTTGCCCCAAAGTGATAGTTTCTCTTCCCACCTAGAAGAAATACGGGCGGTGCTCCGTGTTAGTTCTGGGAAAGCTACTACTTGGGGAAGCGGGCTTGCTTCATGTTTGTTCCTCTGTTTTCCATGTGAGAGTAATTGTCAGGCTCATGCTGGGAAAGACTCCCACTGTGTGTGGTCCAAGAGTCCTGTGGAGCTCATGTGCATTGATTAAGAAGGACGGATGAAGCAGCGCCTGGGAGCCTGTGCCCTCTTGAGGCCTGGGCAGCCCGCTTTCCTTTGGAGAATGAGGAGGTTCTACTTGCTTGGCTGCCTGCCCATCTCTTGTAGTCTCTGCTCTTAGCTCCCAGACGCGCTCATCCAGCCGTGTGTGTAGCTTGTACTTCCGAGGCTATGAACTTGGTGTTGAAACACGGAGCAGGGTATTTAAAGATGCATCCGAGGGTGAGAGGACATGGAGAGGTAAACCCAGGATGCATGGTCAGATCCCATCCGCATTCTCTTGCCTAGATCAACAGACTGAGCATCAGACCTTGCTTTTCAGTAAGGATTCTCTAGTCACCGTGGAAGCTGCTGCTGTCGAAGAGCCTGGAGATTGCAGCGGATGCGCTGACCGAATCCTCTACTGTCTATATTCATAGAAAACCTCCCGTGCTGTGGCAAGGGTTGAAAACTCTTAGAGACTGGGGCTGTAGGTCTGTTCTTGCCTGTCATGCATGAGACCCTGCATTCATTCTCCCAGCCACTTGGGAGGCAGGAGAATCATCCTTGGCTATAGTGAATTTGAGGCCAGCCTGGGCTAGAGACCCGTCTCAACAACACTGTACACAGCAGAAGTGCCAGCCCTCAAAGGATTTCCTGTACAACTAGTCAGGATACCAGAATTGCTAAACTCTTTCAGGTCTGCCTGAGAAGACACCTGTCTCCCAAGTCGGGTTGGTGTAGCATTGCATGCAAAACTCCAGTGTTATCTGTTGATGTCTAGAATGCAGCAGCAGCCAGGGACCTGCTCTAGTCAGAACCTGTGGATCATTCCTCACCCTCTCTCACCTGGGCTCTGTCTTTTCTTTTTAAAAACAAAACCCAACTTCATTTATTATTGTTGTATGTGTGTACGATGTAAGGATTGTGCCACAGTGCACATACCGAGGTCAGAGGACAACTGCATGGAATTGGTCTTCTCCCTCCACCTCTGCATGTATTCTGGGGTTGAACTCAGGTCATCAGGACGCTGTGAAAACTGCTCTGCCTGCTTTGCTAGCCTGCTCCCTCCTTTTCTCTGTCACTTTGTATCTTAAAGCACAAAGTGTGTGCAGTTAGCCCAGGGCTGCCACTTCTTCCTGTGTTAGGTGACTGAGTTTACGCTCCAGAGTAAATGGGTGTCAACTCCTGTGTGTGACTACGCACCGCAGGGATGCGTGAATGCTGCTGGACATTCGGTATGCGTCTTCCCTTGTATTTGCTGAGTTCTGCCTTGTGGGAGAAGGTAACCGATAGGCTGGGGATCCAGAGTTGGCACCGTCACATCCATCCCCGTCCTGGGAGGCCCGCATCATCCTGTCCACAGGCCAGGGTAGGACTTTAAGATGACTGTAGTGTTCCTAAGATCTGTCTGCCATGTTCACCACTCTCGAAGTGGTGAGACCTGGGAGAGTGGAGCCTAACAATGAGGCAGACTAAAGTCTCATGTAATAGACAGCTTTATTCAGAACACCAGTTGCATGAGTAAGTTCTCATGAGTTCAAGCAGTATACATGCAATCACAAGGACAAGAAAAACATGTTTTTCCATAGAAGCATATAAACAAACAACAATAGCCAGCTGGAATGAATAATCGGGAGTAACTCGCTCCTATCGGCTACACTTGGGAGGAGCACAGAAACACATTCTAAGCACAATTCCTTGTCTTGAAGAAACAGGTCTCAAGACTCCTGTGTTGCTTAGCTGGCATTTTCTCACAAGCATTCAGAATTCTCACACAGCTCCACTCTTGGACCGTGTTCCAACACTGCCAGTCACTGGTGGAGTCGGGGTCAGACCTGGGTTTACCTGAGTGTACCTGTGTGGTGACACAGCAGGCACACTATAGAGTCCATGAGGGGCCTCTGACCAGAACTGGGACGGTAAAGAGCTTCAGAGAGGAACGGTGCCAGTGAGCAAGGACACAGAGCACCTGCTGTGGCTTGAAGGAGACGAAAGAGACATGGGTGCTTTGTACGTGATGTTTTAAGTTTTAGAAACACGGTGAATCTAGTATTGCTCAAAAATACTTAAAAGCAAGATATGCTGTAGGAATGGTAGAATTCAAAAAATTCCTCCCAGTGACCCCAGTCATTCTAACAGACGAGGAAAGGTCATTGACAGATGCTCAGATCCCTGAGTGAAAGAACGACGGGCACAGAGCACTGTGCGATTTCTAAGTCTCTCCTCATCGCTGTTTACAGGAAAAGTGTGCTTGTGTGCCGGCATGGGGAATGGGCACACCTGCCCCCCACTGCCTAGCCTGACTCCATTCTCCACTGAGCAGCCATGCAGTGGGCTCAGCACCACCTCTGTGGCATGCTTTGATCTACAAAGTATTTCTCAGATGCATGGCAACAGGACAAGGCAAATACTATGCAATCTGCAGGCCTGCAAGACACCTTAGCAGGGTGCTGCCAGCCCATCTTGGTGCGAGCCACCAGAAGTACGACACCCTCTCTGTGACTCTCTTAGTCCTTGGTGATGAGAGACCCACCTGAAGGTCCTGCACAGACCCTCCCCGCCCAACCTGTTAGATGGTGTCTTTCCGTCTTGGCTTGACCGGGAGTAGATGAGGCTGTGTGGTCTCTGTCTCCTACTTAGGGAAGTATTGCCATGCCTACCATCATTTCCTGCCTCAGACCAATCCACAACCCTTCCAGCTTCCAGTCTTCCAGGAAGACTGTGTGTCTTTTTCTGAGAAATGAGTTGTGACTGTCCCAGGGTCAACAGTCCCTCTCATCCAGCACCAGCTCCCGTCATCCACTGCTGGAGTTTCGCTCTGCCCTTCCTCCTCAGAGCTTGCGTGTTTGCTTCCCCACAGGTTCCAGCATGAATGGCGTGGAGGAGCCCAGCATCGCCAAGAGGCTGAGGGGCACCCCCGAGAGGATCGAGCTGGAGAACTACCGCCGATCTGTGAGGCAGGTGGAGGAGCTGGAGGAGGTGCCTGAGGAGACACAGGCCGAGCATAACCTGAGCAGTGTGTTAGACAAGGGCACCGAAGAGGATGTGGCCAGCAGGTTAGTCCCAAGACCATGGTTTGTCTGGCTACTGGGTCCCCAAATTCAGCTGACAGCAAAGGAGCTTGATGAGCAAGGGAATTTGGACCCGTTTGACTGGGTTGTTATCTTGGGTCTTCGCCTTCTCAGCTGTGAAGCAGCAAGTCCCTCAGTTTCCTCGTCTATAACCGTAATACCACTAGTGTCTTCCTCAAATCAGTGTGAAAGTTAAGGACAGATAGGAACACCGTGTTTAAAACAGTCCTTAGCATGTTTAAGCGTTTGGAGTTTCCTCTGTGTGCTCCTGACCATGTATGTGTTCATGAAAGTCCTAGGAATAGATATGGGCCGTGTGTTTTGTCCCCTTGTAGAGGAGGAAACTGATAGTAACTAGGACAGGACCTGAAATTCCAACTCAGACTTCTAGGTCCAGGCCCTGGGTCTGTATTGCCTGCTCTCCACTACCCCTAAGGAATACTCAGATGCTGGAGAGATGACTCAGTGGTTAAGAGCACTTGTTGCTCTTGCAGAGGACCCAAGTTTGATTCCTAGCTAACATGGTAGCTCACAACCTTCTGTAATTCCAGTTCCAGGAGATCTGATGTCCTCTTCTGTTCTCTGAAGTCACCAGGCATGCATGTGGTGCATAGACATATAGAATGCTCATAAACGTAAGAAACTGATAAATCTAAAAAAATTTAAAAACAAAAAATAAAGTCAGCTGTTATAAGAGGTCACTTGTTTGTTCCCAGCTGCTCAGCCCCAAAATAATCACACAGAAACCATATTAATTAAATCACTGCTTGGCCAATCACTATAGCATATTCCTAGCAAGCTCTTACTTATTAAATTAACCCATTTATATTATTTTATATTTTACCACGAGGCTTGTGGCCTACCAGCAAGGTTCCAGCTGGCGGCTTGTGTCTTTCTCCTCTGGCAGCTCCATGGCATCTCTCAACTCTGCCTTCCTTCTCCCAGCATTCAGTTTAGTTTTCCCTGCCTAGCTCTACTCTTTTGCCCTATCACAGACCAAGACAGTTTCTTTATTAACCAATGGTATTCACAGCATACAGAGGAGAATCCCACATCAATCAGCCAGTGCACTCCTGGAACAAACAAGTAACTCCTGCAAATGGGACAGAGTTTCAGAGGACTCCCCAGAGTTGATGGCACCAGCAGAGGAACAAGAGGAAAAGCAGGCCATCAATAAACAGGAGCCCCTCCCTGCCCCTTTTCCAACAGAGGCAATAAGGAATGCTAGCCCTGACTGACACGCATGTGCGAGTTCCAGGGCTGAATGTAGAGAACAACGTGTGCCTTTTTAAGCCCCCTGTGTGTCAACAGAGTATTGTCAGGGTCAGTGAGACCCAGGGGTGTGGCAGAGCAGACTGGAGTCACTGGCTAAGCTTAACAGAAGAGCCAAAGCCTTTTGATCCTGTTTCCTTCCTATCGTGATGAGAAGGAGCTGAGGATGTAGTTCGCTTGGTGGAGTGCTTGTCTCACATACACGGAGCTTTAATCTCCAGCACTGCGTATGGTTTTGTGCCCCCATAATCCTGGTACTTAGGCGGTGGAGGCAGAAGGATGGGAAATTTAAGGTCATCCTTGCTCCATAAAAAAATTGAGGTCAGCCTGCACTACATTGAGGCCCCGAAAAATGAAAGAGAAAGAGAATGGAGCAGGAGAGGGGACCCTAGGGAGCTTGACATTCAACTCCATGATATCCATCTCAGAGCTGTGTGTCTGGACCAAATTCTTGGGAATACCACCCGACAGCTGCTGGTACTGAATCACTGTCGAGTTCCAGGAGAAGCACTGAAGAGCCTGACTGGGCACACGGCTGGAAGTCCTGATTCCCTTAGGTCTTAATTAGGCATGCTCAGTTGTAAGAGAAGCTGTGCAGAAGGGTGGGTCATGTGACTGGGGCAGTGCATCCAGGGGGGATGCCGGAAAATGAAGGAATCAGACAAGTAAAGTGCTTCAGGGATTGAACCCACAGCTCAGACATGCTAGGCAAGAGCTCTACTGAATTATACATCCAGTCCTCTTTTTTAATCTTCTTATTTTGAGATGGGGTCTCACTCAGGTGCCTAGGCCATTTAAATTCACTATGTAACCCAGGCAGGCCTTGACCCTGTTACTCCCCTCCTTCAGCCTCCCATCCATTTTCCAGGCCCAGCTGAGAAGATGATGATTAGTCGTCCTGGTCCCCATCTCTCTTAGGAGACTGCATCCCTTTGTTAGAAGGAAAAAAGTTAGATGCTTTTGTTGCATTTTTGCGACTGTATGGTTCCTCCTCACCTAAAATGTGTCCATTATGTAGTCCAACAAAGTAGACGCTGCTGTGGGTTCCTACCCTCCAGTCTCAATAGGCTAGGACCTGAGGTTCAGATGCAGGGGTCAACCGGAGGGTCTAAAGTGAGCCTTGAGGCTGAGGGTGTAGCTTGCCAGGCATGCATGAGATCCTGGATTTACGCCTTGACTCTGGTGTGATGTAAGAGCTGGGCAACCCTCACATCGGCCCTAAAGTTCTGTGATAGAGGTAGCAGGAAGGAAGCTTCTACTGGCTCCTGAGGGTTGTCTCTTTCCTCCCTTCAAGGGAGGCTGCTTTGCAGAAGCAGATAGAAATGCCTCTGGCAAATGCTTATGCCTACTGCTGGGAGAGGAAAGTGGGGGCTGACCTTTCCATTCCCGTTGTCACACTCTTACAACCCCTAAGCTGTCATAAAACTAGCTGGAGTAGCACTAATAGCCATCGTGGGCGTCATTGCCATCATCACAGAGAGATGTATTCATCACCCGAATTATGCCTGGTACAGCCATTCTAATAACACGACACGGGTGAAGTCAGGCTACACTCAGGTCCCTCCTGGCCTGTCCAGACAAGCCCCTGGACACACTGAGTCATGGTGGAGGGACGGAAAGTTTAAGATGAGTGCAGAAGTCCCATGTCCTTCAGCTTGAGCAGCGGTGAGTAGCGCTCATAGCACATGTCATTAACAGGAGAATAAACTGGTGGAAACACATTAATTGGAGAAGCCTGGGGCAGTAAACATGGTGGGAAATGCTCAGAACTCGGGGGCCACTCTTTCCATCCTTTTTGTTTCCTCTTGTCTTGTGGTTTGTTTGTTTGAGTCATGGTCTTACTCTATAGCTCCACTAGCCTAGAACTTGTGTAAACCAAGCTAGCCTCGAACATGCAGTGAACCTCATCTCTGCCTCCCAGGTTCTGGCATTACAGGCAGGCACCACCACATCTGGCCAGATGTACTTTAAAACATCTCCCAGATCTCTGACACACACACACACACACACACACACACACACACACACACACCGACACACACCTTCTGATATATATGCCTGGGCTTTCCTGGGTCACCTGTGCCATCCCCAGTACTCAGAAAGTATGGTGGGAGACCCGGTCTACACTAGCTGAGTGAGTGTGCCCATTGGCTGAGGTGTCACAGGTCTCAGAATGGTCTTTCAGCAGTATATGGCTGTACACACCTCTAACTCCGTTCCTCAAGAGGACTGAGGATTCAGGCCAGCCTGGGCTACATAATGAGACCCTGTCTCGAGGGGGAAAAAAGAAGAATTCATGAATGAATGGGTGATTGGTTGTGGAGGTGAACAAGCAGGTCAGAATGGTGTCCGTCTAAGACCCCTGACCTTCACCACGTACCTGTGAGGCCAGCATCACGTGGTCTACCTGCTGAGCACCACAGCTCCATGAAGCCCAGCCACTTGAGAAAGATGCAGAGTTTTCTGGAAGCTGTCATGCTCATGGCTGGGCCCTATTACAGTAGAAGGAGGGGTCATTAATGACTGGCTTGGTGGGACAGAGGCAGAGTGAAGGGGTTATACACAGCCTGCAACAGAGATGTCAGTGTGTCCCTCTGAGAAGTTAGCCGCAGACAAGAGGTGATGTATCCTCTTTTCTGACCAGCTCTTAAGTACAGAGTTTGCCAGAAGCGCCATGGAGCTCAGCTGCTTGAGAGGGACGCAGAACTTTCTGGAAGCTATCATGCTCATGGCTAGGGCCTGTTATAGTGGAGGGAAAGATGCTGAGATTTAGGCTCCACCATGGAAAGACCTTCTCATGGGAGATTCCAGGAAACTACCAGACTCAGAGCCCCCTTTGTCCTGCTCCTGTGGAGTGGGGCCAGTGTTCCTGTCCTGGTTTCCACATGTGATGTCACGTTTGTTCAGACCTGGAACCTTGGAGATTTTATTGGGACTCCGTTATGTACATAGTACTTTTTGATAGTCCATGCGGCTAATCTAGTCTTCAGGGAAACCTAAAGCCCCTCTTTCCCCTGTAGTAAAGAGTGTGGCCAGAGGTCACATCCCCCCCCCCCATCAGACAGTTCTCGAAATGAGCGCCATTGCCTGCATTTCAGTTGTGCTTGACTCATGTGTACGAAGGGGCTACGGAGCTAAACCACCTTCCTGGGAAAACGAGACTCAACAGCCACCCCACTCCACATGCCTATTTAGCTTGGGCCCAGAACTCAGCCTGTGCTTTGTCCTAAAGACAGATTATTTTTCTCCGGCATGGTCCAATGCCTACTTCTGACAGAGGACCAAGTGTCCCAACTCGGAAACAAATGGGAAACCTCTCCAGCAAAGCCACATGTGACTGCATCCTGCATGTCCTACAGCCTACCTTGGCAGGGCCCAAAGGAGAGCAGAGGTCGGAGTTTTGTCTTGGCAGAGTTGGTGAACGTAGTACTGCTTTCATCCCGGGCTGAGCTGGCCTTGTGCTGTGAAGGGAACAGATGAGAAGATTGAGGGTGACCCAGGAGGTGGGGCCTTTTATAGGGTCCCTGCTCTCCCTGTGCCGGGTCCTTTACTTCACCTTGAACATGGAGAACGGATCCTCAGCGCCCCCTCCCCAAACACACACACACTGACTTCCGCCTGCCATTTCAGCCTCTTGGGGCTTCTTTCCCATCCCTACCCACCAGTGGCTTTCACTATAGCCTTCCAACCAATCTGCATAGTCTAATTGAGTTCCTCCATCCAAACAATGGCAAGCAAGGACCTTCTCCCCATTTTTTTTTTTGGTGTGCCCTGAGTAGCCACTGTGCCCCACGGGCCAAGTTTCCCCTTGGGTAGCTCTGCACAGGTGTTGTACATATGTGTCTGTCATCCTGCCCCATTAGTGCATTCCTTGCTGTCCCTTCCCTGGCTGGGGCAGGGTACCTTGTTGGCAACTGTGACAGTGGCTTTGAACCTTCCTTCTCCACAATGCTATCATCCCTTCACTCGGGCTGTGTGGTTTCTTCCTCTCAGCAGTTCCGAGTCGGAGATGGAGGAGGAGGAAGAGGAGGATGATGATGATGATCAGCTCCCCACGTCTGACCTGGGCGGGGTTCCCTGGAAGGAGGCAGTAAGGATTCATGCCCTTCTGAAGGGAAGGAGTGAAGAAGAGCTGGAGGCCTCCAAGAACTACGAGCCTGAGGAAGAGGAAGAGGAGGAGGAGGAAGAATATGATGAAGAGGAAGAGGAAGAGTCAAGTGAAGGTCAGGAACAGCTCCTCTAGTCCTGACCCCATCCCACCTCCCACCCCTTGGCTGTGTTTCTGGTGTGAGTGTAAGAGGTGTCACAGATGCCGCCCTCGGGACCTGGGGTTTTCTGACCCTCACTCTTTCCAGACCTTGGGTAGGATGCAATGTCTGGCAAACTGAGAAATATGTCCCTTGTCTACATTCGTATTTTTAGTTGGAAGTGGAAGGCAGGCAGGGCTCATCTGGGGACTGTGTCCAAATTAGATCGCTTTCATTTTTCATTTTATCTTTTATCTCTTTTATCCCCCTTCAGTTCCAGGTAGAAAACTTTATTTGAGTAAGACAAAGAAAGTTAGCTTCTTTGAGGAGTCGCCCAGAGTACTGGATATCAGCTGCTGTGTTAGGTGCTCACTAGATCTGCCCCAGCCACATAGTCAGTAACCTTTGGGGCCTGAAGCATGTGTTCAGGTTTTGAGCTTCCAGCCATTCCAGTTGCTTCTCAGGCTCCTCTTACATTGGACTTAAGATTTTTCTGTTCTGTCTGGTGGTGACCTAAAGACATAAGGGACTTGGCTGTGTTGAGACCGTCTCTCTTTCCCTGGCTGCAGAGGGCCTGTGGATGGTTAGGAAGGAACCAGGACTGGCAGACTCCCCAAGAAGAGCCATGCTCACTTCCCTGGGGGCACAGAGCCAAAGGGAGGGACAAGCATGTGTTCTTCCAGCCATGCATTGGAGTTACTCCTGACAGCATGGACACAGAGAGTTAGCTCTCGGTGGCAACATCACCTCCTAGTTGGTTCTGCTTGTCCTAGGATTCTGTGTGCTCCCTGCTCAGGACCATCCCGATGTGCTCAGGATCAGTACACTTGGTGATGTTCAGGCATCTTCCCTAAAGAGCATCATCTCTCATCCTCCCGCACCGACTCCTCTGAAGGCAGATCCACTCAATTTCATGAGACATGAAGAAGGAATGTTCTGAAAAGAGACTGGACTAGCCAGAGCATGTTTGTTCTGTTCTGTCATGTCTGCCTCACCATGCCAGCCCAGAGTTTCCGTTTGCTCACGCTCGTCAGAGTGAGTGCATCCCTTCACAGCTGCCACAGGGAAAGACACTCCATTTAAATCACTTGAGATGCCATTATCTCTTTGTGATGATGACTCCTTAGCAGCTTTTAGTCCCCACACCACACTCTGGGAAAGTTGGCCCACCTTTCTTTTGTGAAGACTGTACTTTCCAGTTTGTTCAGCCAAGCCCGTGGGTGTTCCTTTGTCCCCAGCTTGCCTTGCCTCTTTGGGGGAGCACACCTGGATGCCTGTGTGGCCAAGGGGCCAGACACTCTCCCATGCAGCTAGGATAGATAACTCTGCTCTCTGTTCTCTTTCCTCCCTCCCTTCCCTCCTCCACTTGTCCCCCTGTGGGATTCTTGGTGCTGTCTGTGGGTGTCTGGCTCCCCCTGCTGTAGAAGGGGAGTATTGCCCCTGGGACAGAGAACTCCTGCAAGGCCAGTGGCTCCAGCATCTCTCAAAGGAAGAAGAAAGGGGTACACGTGAAGGTACCCGCTTAACCCCCTGCCCGTCTTGACCCCAGCTTCCA
Organism: Dicrostonyx torquatus; assembly: GCA_028555095.1. NCBI lineage: Eukaryota > Metazoa > Chordata > Mammalia > Rodentia > Cricetidae > Dicrostonyx > Dicrostonyx torquatus. The sequence goes on along the minus strand of JAQHUG010000302.1, from coordinate 715,311 downwards.
TGCAGCCATCTAAAATGTGCCTCCAAGAGCAGGTCCCACATGGAAAGGTCATTTTAGAAAGCTGCTCGCAGAGGCTTTGGGCATACCCAGCTGGGCACCTTTGCTGACGCAGCCTCCATAGAATAGCATGTGAATCAACAGATTCCCAGCGACAGCGTTTATGGAATGGGGCCTCACCGGCATCCCTGGAGGTTTTGCTCTGAGATCCCGTTATCCATAAAACCTCGCTGCCCAGCCGTAGCTCTTCAGTCTCACCCCAGGCTCTCCGTGCTGCTGGTGTCTTCCCCACACACACACACAACACAACACAGGGCCACATGTGCTGGCAGAAGGCAGAACTCTTCCCTTTGTTGCTTAGAAGCCAAAGAAAGAACCAACCTTTTTCTCTGTGTCTCACCCTCCCTGGTCCTGACACAGCTGAGCTGTTGGTGAATTTGCCATGATTCAGCCCTTGCCAGCACCATCTGGGCAGACTGTCTTTGGGGTGGGCTGAGTCTCTAGAGACCAGTAAGAGTCTGTGGGGCCAGCTCTACTATACAATGTAACATCCACATCTGAGACTTCGCTCATGCTTTGCGCCATGTCACACCTTCATGACTTTGTTATAGAGTTGTCCCGGTAGTGACAGGCGGTATCCAATGGGTATCGAGGTGGGGGAGCATATACTCCCAGATGGAAACAGGCTTCTGGCAGAAGCCTCAGCATCCTTCAGATTAGTGGCACCTGCTCTTACTGCCTGACTAGCTTATCCTCCCCTCCTCAGCACCCCCCCCCATGCTCTTTAGTTACTGGCTGTCCCTTTATCTTAACCCTACTGTGTGGCATGCTCAAAGCACTAATGAGAGGGTCCTGCGGGGCAGGGGCTGCATGTGAACTCCACAGGCTCTGCTAGTAAGAGCGTATGAGGGAGCACTGGCTAGTTAGCTGAGAGGCAGATCTCATGCCCAGAGGGGCCAGAAGGGCTTCAGGTGGAGTTTGTAAGAAAGGAGGGGCTTCCCCCACAATAGGGCAGGGGTATTGGCCTCACTCCTGCCTGAATGCTGGAGTTCAGGACTTCACAGGACAGATCTCTGCTTCATCCCTAGCTGCCATCCCCACCCTCAAATGCTGACCGCCAGCCCCATGTCAGTGCCCCTGCCACAGCGCCAGCACACAGCATGTGGTCTCTGGCCAAAGGGCATTCCTCTCTGGCATCTGCTTTACTGCAGAGGGTGAGAACTAAAGTTCCAGCAGAGCACATGTCTGTGCCGGTGAGTTGGCTAGCTCCTGGCAGAATGGCACTGTCCTCACCCACCTGGGATAGACAGGCGCTTGTGCTGTGCCAGCTAAAGGCCAAATCCTTGGGCCCCTGCAGTGATGGTCCTACACAGTGAGGGTCATTTGTCCTGTCCCACCCTGGCCAGTGTGGGCCTCGGATTCATTTTATGATGGAAAAAGAAAAATTCCTTCTGCATTTGGAGGTGGAATGTGTGGATCCTCACTAAACTCAGAAGTGATGTGAAGCTCAAAATGACTAAATCAGACCAAATGACTAGAAAGTGTGAGCGGGTGCCCCTTTGTGCGGGTGCCCCTTTGTGCGTGTGCACGCACGCGCTTGTGTGTGTGTGTGTGTGTGTGTGTGTGTGCACGTGCGCAGGCACTCTCTATTTTTACCTCTTTCTGACTCAAACTAGTCCAGCAAACACTGTAATTCTTTGTTTCCTTCCTGTGGTGTCTCATCCCTTCCCTCCTGTCACTGTTCACTTTTCCCTCTGTCCTCCCTGTGCCCTCCTTCCTGGGGACCTGGCGCCCTAGCCGGGAACAGCAGGCTGCAGCAGATCCTAACCTCAGCGGATCCCTTGGCGATCCAAGCTGATGTGCACTGGACACACATCCATGAAAGGGAGGCAGAGGAGAGGATGCTTCCAACCTCCGAGTCCTCCACTTCTAGAGGTAACTGCTTTGAGCCTTTAGCCCAGTGTGCATCCTAAGTACCCATTCTCAGACCCTCCTGCGGCTGCAGAGGCCCTGTCTGCTGGGGGACCCCTGTCCTTGACTCTCATTCAACAATATGTAAAGTTCTCTGTGAGTTAGGAGGTGACCTACTCTGTCTCTGCTCATGCAGAGTAGGAAAGTGGGCCTGGCTCAGAAGACCCTAGAACTTGCTGTCTCCTGCGTTTCTCAGCAGAGCCTTCTTTATCCCTCTCCAAAGTGTGTCGGCAGAGTGGGTGTCGCATGAATGCATGGCAGGACCAGAGAAGGGAGCCTACTTAGAAGTGAAAGTAAGGAGAGAGGCATCTCAGGGGCCTCTGGTGTCGTGGTGTCATTGTCAACTCCAGGTTTGACATGACACAGTCTGTTTCCCACTAAGGTTAAAATGTATTTTATTCTGGCTTCTTTGTTTGATGGTTTGAACAGGGTCTTACTGTGTATCCCTGGCTGGCCTGGAACTTGCTGTGTAAACCAGGCTGGCTTCAGATTCACAAGGATACACCCTTTTCTGCTTCTAAGTACTGGGATTAAAGCTGTGCACCGCCATGCTCCCCCCACCCCTTCTTTCTGTCTTTTTTCCTTTTCTTATATTTTTAGACAATCTCACTAAGCTAGCCAGGCTGGCCTTGAATTCAAGATCCTCCTGCCTCAGCCTCCAGAACGACTGGTACCACCATGTCCATCTTTTGGCTTCTTCTAAGGAATAGCAGTAAAAACGAGAGCAGAGGCCATTTCGATGTGCTGTGGCTATATGTCATTCTCTTTGGCTTTCTGTCTTCCATGTAGGGACCCTTGGTGGTATCACCAGGTGGTGCTACCCAGGGCTACCTGTCCTGTAAAACTCTTGAGTCTGTAGAAGATCATTTCCAGTCCATGTGAGCATTAGGCCTTCATGTGATGTTTTCATTCTCTAGGACATCAAGATGAACCACAAGATGGGGACAAGGACAATTCAGCAGTCCTGGTCAGAGCTGCCCTCTCTGGTTCTGTCCTCTCTCCTTGTCCCAAATACCTGTCACATGGGCTAGCATCGACTCGCGCACACACACAGACATGCTGCATCAGTGCCGGATGGCCCTTTCTTACGATGTCTTGGTTCCTCATCCTCTGTTTTAAATTTTAGGACTGACTTCAGCACTCCCTGCTGAGAACTTACCAGTATTTAACTCTGCCTTTATCCTCTGTTTTAAATTCAGTGACCGGCCTTCCCTCCGTACGCCACGCAGCAGTCCAGGCCTGGCTGGAGACTGTCTCCGGAGGTAGTCTGGTGATATGTGACCCCCTGCACCCTGTTCATCATAACCTCTTTCTCTCGGCAGCTCCGCTGGCATATCTTAACTCTAGGACTCAGCTCCTGTCGCTGGTGCATGTGAGGGCAGAGCCAGTGGGTGGGGCTCGTGCATGCGTAGTCAGACAGCCCATCTGCATGGACCAGAAGTGCATCCTCATCCCAGGCAGGCTGGAGAGCGGCAGTGGAGATAGGGCGGAGTCTCGCCTTTTAAGAGTTACCATTAGCAGTTGGGTATGAAAGCCAAGGTGAAAGTGAAAGGAAGCTTTTGTTTTGTTTTGTTTTGTTTTTTAGAGACCGAGTTTCTCTGTGCCACAGCTGTCCTGGAACTTCCTTTGTAGACCAGGCTGGCCTCGAACTCACAGAGATCCATCTTCCTCTGCTTCCCAAGTGCTGGGATTAAAGGCGTGTGCCACCACAGTCTGGCAGGAAGCTTTTTTGTTTGGTTAGTTTTTGGTTTTTTCGAGACAGGGTTTCTCTGTGTAGCCCTGGCTATCCTGGAACTCACTCAGTAGACCAGGCTGGCTTCAAACTCAGAGATCCACCTGCCTCTGCCTCCCAAGTGCTGGGATTAAGGCGTAAACTGTCACCACCTGGCTTTCCTTTTCTTTCTTTTTTTTTTTTTCGCGAAAGAAGCTTTTTATGAAGTTTTATGCCTATTGAAATGCAATTGGGTAGCAGTGGATGTGGATTGAAGTCAGGTAGTGTTCACAGACCTACCCATATGTCAGAGGAACAGTCAAGACAGGAATTCATGGAAAGTTTGCCTAAGAGGAGAGGCGAGGACTGGTGGACACTGCCGATGCTGGGTCCCCAGACTAAACTACACATCTCAGTGCTCAGGCCAGAGGTGACCTGAGGAGTCTCAGTTGTCTGCCTTTGTCGCACTAGAAACCTGTTTCTCAAGGAGAGAGTGCCTGGTATCTGGGGTGGGACAGAAAGCCCTTCCCACTGCAGGGTGTCTAGTCCTGCCTAGACACGGGCTACTTCTCAGTGCTGAGCAGTCTCCACCTAACCCCAGGAACCCACACACACACATACACACACCCGGTTGGGAACCTGTGTCCTAGCAGTCACTTCCAGGACCACTAGGGACGATGCTTGTGGACCTTTATCATTCTTGTCCTCACAAGCAGCTGAAGTAGACATATGTGGCGGGAGAGCCCATGGGTGGGAGAGGACTTGGAGTCTAGCATGGCTAATCCCGAGTTATCAGTCTTTGAGGTAGAGGAAGAAAGAGTGAGACTGAGGAGAAAGGATGTCCTAGCAGGCAGCTGAGGATAAATGGCCACTCCCAGCTTCCGTAGTGCGTGGCTCCTCACTCGTGTGGCAGCTTTCAGCACAGCGCTCCATCTTAACCAGAATTCTATCCCTCGGTTCCATCGCTGTAGCCGCGTCTTCGCACACATCTGCTGCTATTGCGCCAAAGCTCTGAGTGTTTGCTTGTTGATCTGTGTGACCGTCATTTCTTCCGAGGAATTCGAGACATGTGGGATCCCCACCCTTCCAACTCCACAGCAGGTGTTTCTCAGGAACACTGGGAAGGACCAAGAGACCAGGACAGGCTGGCCGGAGGCTGGGCCAGCCTGGGGAACTGAGGAGTGGTCTCCTTCGTGTTTGCTTGCAGCTTTCTTGCCAGAGAGAATGTGGTTACCACCTCAGTGCCAGGCACTCAAGCAAGCACAAAAGCTTTTGTACACAAAAGCCATCTGCAATGGGCCCAGATTCTGTTCCCAGCGACCTCATATTCCCCAACATGGCAGATGCAGTGACGGACTCGCCAGCCGAGTATAAAGCAGGACCCAGGGTGTCGCTCAGTGGGTGTTCGTGTCTCCAGAGTCCCAGTCACACATTCTCTGGTGAACGTCTTTGTGAGCGTCCCAGGGTGTTGCTCAGTGGGTGTTCGTGTCTCCAGAGTCCCAGTCACACATTCTCTGGTGAACGTCTTCGTGAGCATCCCAGGGTGTTGCTCAGTGGGTGTTCGTGTCTCCAGAGTCCCAGTCACACATTCTCTGGTGAACGTCTTCGTGAGCATCCCAGGGTGTTGCTCAGTGGGTGTTCGTGTCTCCAGAGTCCCAGTCACACATTCTCTGGTGAACGTCTTCGTGAGCATCCCAGGGTGTTGCTCAGTGGGTGTTCGTGTCTCCAGAGTCCCAGTCACACATTCTGGTGAACGTCTTCGTGAGCATCCCAGGGTGTTGCTCAGTGGGTGTTCGTGTCTCCAGAGTCCCAGTCACACATTCTCTGGTGAACGTCTTCGTGAGCGTCCCAAAGCAACACGACTACTTGAAGGTTTTAGACCTGTGGGAATACTTGAGTGGTTTTTCTCCAGTATTTATCCCAGCGAATGTTGTCAGCTTATGAGAGTGCCTTGGCATTGCCCACTCCCTGGATGGCTCTGGTGTCTCAGAAAGAGCAGGTGGTGAAGTTAACTGTTCAGCTGCCACCACTTCCTAACCCCCTGCACTGTATGCCATTCCCCAACGTGTTTGCCATAGTTCTCCAGTTTCAACTTTGAAAAAGTTCATCTGGGTATGGTGGTACACGCCTTTAATCCCAGCACTCAGGAGATGTATATAGGCAGATCTCTGAGTTCAAGGCCAGCTTGGTCTACAGAGCAAGTTCCAAGCCAGCCAGAGCTACGTAGTGAAACCCTGTCTTAAAATAACCAAACAAGGGGTTGGGGACTTAGCTCAGTGGTAGAGCGCTTGGGCAAGCACAAGGCCCTGGGTTCGGTTCTCAGCTCCAGAAAAAGAAAAAAAAACAAACATAAAAAAATTCTTCATAGATTTGAATTATCATCATCTTATGGATTGTGTGATAAAAAGTAAGTGTACAAAAGTGTGCAGGGTGAAGAATTAAATCAAAACTCACAGAACTGTCTCCCCCACCCCACGTCAAGAAATACAGCATTCCCAGAATCTTCACAGTGCTGCTTCCTACTCCCAGCCCCCCACCCCACCCCCAGGATCCCCTGCCAAAGGAGCCTCTTTCACGGGTTTAGTCAGCACCTGAGCTCAGTGGCCCATGCTGACTGGGGGCAGCGCCAGTAGGTTGGCCTGGCCTCTCCCCACTTCTGCTCAGCTTTGAGACAGTCCAGATATGCTTTGATGTCTTACCCCATGTGAATCAAAAGCATTGCCCTCAGGCTGACAGCATCCCCAGGCAGAGCCCCTGTCTGCTCCCCTTCTATACCGGCTGCTGTCCTCTGCAGGCACAGGCGAGCCAGGGGCTCTCTGCCTCAGGGTGGATGACAGGGATGAATGCCTTACTGTATTCTGCAGCCCTAAAGAGCCATTCTTGAGCCCTGAAAGGGAGCTTTGCATATCCCCTCAGGTCCACCATCTTGCTTTAGCAAACTCTCAGTTGTCTCTAGAAAAAGCTCCAGCCTCTCCATGTGCTGATGCAGCTGAACAGCAGAGCCCACTGTGAGTCACTTGACCCTCAAACCTAAACTTTGTCACCCAAAGGTGACCCTGAGAAACAGGGCCCTCTCGCTGCCTCAGGATGAGGAGTGTCTACCTCATGGCACATGAAGTGACCATCACTAGGCCTGTCATATAAAGTCTTGTTAAGAGTTTCCGATGGCCCCACAGCATCCCTTGATTATGACCGACTGGAGAATCTCCAGCAGCAGCCTCTGGAGGAAAAAGTGATACCTCCAGGCCAGAAACTGTGCTTCTCCCTCCACATGGCCCTACTAGAGTGGAGAAATGGCCGTGGTACCCACGCTGCTTATAGAGCACGCTCCATATCTGTCCGGGGCCTCCCTTCTCCCCGTGGCCTGTGCATCACTATCTTCTGCACCCTGCACAGTTATTTGTCTGTCTGCCCTTTGCTTCCTGTCCGTGAATGTCTCTGCTTTACAGCCCCTCTGGATGAGAATGACCTAGAAGAGGATGTGGACTCAGAGCCAGCGGAGACTGAAGGGGAAGCTGCAGAGGATGGGGACCCTGGGGACACTGGTGCTGAGCTGGATGGTATGGGGCCTAGCCTTCCTTCTGCACTTCTGTGACCTCTGTTACACATGGGGACAGAACCAGATTGGGTGGAACTCACAAAAAGATACTTTATAGCAAAAGTTCAAGGGGACAGCTGGGGTCGGCGTAACTCTGGGACTGGAGAAAGCAAAAGGGAAATGAGTGCACAGGTACCCCCAAAATGGTTTTGGTGGTGGTGGTTGGTGGTGGTGGTGATTTGCCTCTGTCACAACCTCTTGTGTCATGGTCTCTGTGTTGTACAAGTAATCAAATGGGATGGGGAACTGGCTCAGTGGGCAGAGTGCCTGCTGCACAGGCAGAACTGAGTTCAGCTACCTAACACCCGTATAAATGCCGGCGGGCACAGAGGAGGGTGGAGCCTGGCCAACCAGTTAAGCTGAAAGGCAAGCTCCAGGTTCAGGGTGATCTTGTCTCAAAAACCTGAAGTGAAGAGCAATGGGAAGCACCATTGTCAACCTCTGGCCTTCATATAGGTGAGGATAGACAGACAGACACACACACACATACCAAAAACACTACAAGTCTCCACAAACCCCACACTCAGAAGGCAAGATGGATGCTTTGTATTGGATTTATCTCTGGTAAGAGGGTCAGTTTGCAGAGAGTGCACACCTGGGTTAGACCTCATGCCACAGTGGATCATCCCATTGAGACTTCTCTAAGGAAACAGGACACAGAAAAGGCACACGGCCAGGGCTCAAAATGTGCAAAACTTTGTATCTCCTCTACCTCCCCCAGATCAGCACTGGTCTGATGACATTCCTTCCGACGCCGAGACGGAACTTCGCTTACAGTGCCAGGCCAAGGCAAAAGCCGAGCTGGAGCTGAGGGTGTCAGAGAATGAGGAAGAGAAGCTGCCTGATACACCAAAGCAAGAGGAGAGAGGTAGGTGGCAGGAGGAAAGACTTCTAGAATGCCAGAGACCGCAGGGCATGCTGGTAATACCAGTGAGGCCTTCAGAACAGAGCTTGTCGTGCCAGCCCTATGGGTGGCCAGGACCCTAATCATGCCTGATCTGGTCCTTGCCTGTCGGAGGCCACAGGTCTCTGATACCTTTCCTTGGGTTGTTTGGGAGCACGAGAATAAAGACACAACAAAGCTCAAGGCCCACATCAAAGCCACCAGGAGCACGCAGGGTATGGCAGTACCCTCCTTGAGTCCCTTCCTTTGGTTTTCTGTTTGTTTGTTATTAGGATAGCCTGAGGGTAGACCCAGGAACACAGGCTCTCCTTCCTCAGCAAGGGGCTGGCTATAGTGTGAGACCCTCCGTGGATCTGGCTGCTCTCTATTCCTAGTATATGTCGAGTGGAAAGGACTTAATTCCTATTGTAAACCTCTGTGTCCCACCTTTTCAGGTCCTTCCCAAGTTCCCAGCCCCAGCCAGTCACCTCAGAAACAAGCCATTCTGCTCTCCCCAACCCACAGCCCTGAGGCAGAGGTAAGTAGGGCTGGAGACAGGGTTGTCAGTGGGACCTTGAGACCTTCAGGAGATGCGACCCCATCATAAGACCCATGGTGTATGCTCCACAAAGAGAGGTGAAGCAGCCCTATAGCCACCTAACTTTGTGAAATTCTAAAAATATTCTATCTTGTGCCATGTACGGCTGTTGATGACGTGCAGGCTTTAGGTGCTGCCTCAGTCCTGTGGATGGGCAAGGACTTTTTTCTTTTTTTTTTCTTTATTTTTAAGTTGATATGTATGCATCTATAGGTTTATAAAAGGTATGTTTTTTCCTTATGTTAAAATAAACATGTAACTATTTAAATGGAAACCATGCCTTGAAATCACCATTACCACCTTAGAGAATGACCATGAATGTGCCGTGTCACTGTCTGGGGGTCTTAGTCTGGGAAGCACCACTTGCAGGGCAGACCTGGAAGGAATCAAAGCCAGGCCTTGGTCTCTGGGGCTCCAGGCAACATGGCGCAGTCCAGTAATTGACCTGAAAAGTGAGCAGCCCTGGGGTGGGTATTCTAAGGATCTGTGTGCATCTCCACGGTTCCTCAGAGGGACAGTGTAGCTGGAGAGGGTCTGTGTGCGTCTCCACGGTTCCTCAGAGGGACAGTGTGGCCAAAGAGGACTGTGCTAAGTAATGATTTTAAATCCTTTTGTACATTAGCCCCGTGTTATCCCTCGGGGACCCCAGAGCTCTAGTTATTGTGGGTTGTGATGAAAGCCAAATTCATTAGTACCCTTGGCAGTGTTCATGTGAGTGGACTAAGAACCCAGGGTGTGCGTGAGATGAGCCATCCCTGAAAGCTCAGGCCCCCCTAGCTAAGTGGAGAGGTTTTGAAACGTTAATAAGTGGAGCAGAAAATGAGTCCACCCTCCCTGCAACTCTTTGAATAATAGCCGAACGGATGGAGAGGACTTTGATTTGCTTCAAACAGTGTAGGCCCCTTGAGAGAGAAAGCTCCCTGAGGGAAGGTGCTGATTACACTGTCTCTTCTTTCTGTGTAGGGGGCCCAGTCCCCACTTACCTCTGTCACCACCAAGGCAAAGTCCCCCGAGGAGCCCCTCTTCCCTGCACCTCTGCTCCCCAGAGAAAAGCCCAAAGCTGAAGCCCCCACAGATCAGAAAACTGTGCACTCGCCCATCCGATCACAGCCTGTGGCCCTGCCCGAAGCCAGGACACCTACCTCACCTACCAGCTTACAGCCAGAGTCTCCGCTGGCCCCTGCCCCACCTCCCTCAACCCAGCCCCCCATCTGTTCCCAGCCTCAACCTTCCTCAGATGCTTCCATCCCGTCACCCTCCGAGTCCCCTATACGCTTCCAGCCGGTTCCAGCCAAAACATCCACCCCCTTGACTCCACTCCCTGTGAAGAGCCAAGGAGACCCCAAAGACAGACTCAGTGGCCCTCTGGCTGTGGAGGAGGCCCTGAAGCGGAGTGATCTGGTGGAGGAGTTCTGGATGAAGAGCGCCGAGATCCGCCGCAGCCTGGGCCTCACTCCTGTGGACCGGAACAAGGGGTCGGAGCCCAGCATCCCCTCACCCGCCTTTAAGCCAATATCCCTAAAGTCCTACTCAGTTGACAAGTCCCCTCAGGAAGAGGGCCTCTGCCTTCTGAAACCTCCATGTGTTCCTAAAAGGTTGGGCCTGCCAAAGTCAGCTGGTGACCAGCCCTCACTGCTGACCCCAAAGTCACCCTCTGAAAGGGAACTGAGGAGCAACCAGGAGGAGCGAAGGGACCTCTCCAGCAGCTCGGGCCTGGGCCTCCATGGCAGCTCCTCCAACATGAAGACCTTGGGCAGCCAGAGCTTCAACACCTCGGACTCTACCATGCTCACTCCGCCTTCTAGCCCACCCCCACCCCCACCTCCCAATGAGGAGCCTGCAACCCTGCGAAGGAAGCCCCATCACACTTTTGAGAGCAGGGAGGCCTCGGTTATTCCTCCTCCTCCTCCTGCCACATTCATGCGGCCCCCACGGGAGCCAACCCAGCCCGCCAGAGAGGAGGTCCGGAAGTCCTTCGTGGAGAGTGTGGATGAGATTCCCTTTGCTGATGATGTGGAGGACACTTACGATGACAAGACCGAGGACTCCAGTCTGCAGGAGAAGTTCTTCACACCCCCCTCCTGCTGGTCCCGGTCAGAGAAGCCCCTAGCCAAGGAGAATGGACGGCTCCCTCCTCTGGATCGTGATGTGCAACCGCAGAAAAGGGGACTGCCTCTGGTCTCTGCAGAAGCCAAGGAGCTGGCTGAGGAGCGCATGCGAGCCCGGGAGAAGTCCGTGAAGAGCCAGGCACTTCGAGATGCCATGGCCAAACAGTTGAGCAAGATGCAGGCCATGGAGCTGGCAGCCTCCAGGTCCCGCACAGTGCTATCTCAGGGCAAGGAACTAGGGCCCGAGTCCACCAAGCGCTCAGGCTTCCGAGGTTCCCAGGAACCCACTCTGAAGCATGAGGCTACTAGTGAGGAGATCCTCTCTCCTCCATCAGACTCAGGAGGCCCTGATGGCTCTGTCACCTCCTCTGAGGGTTCCAGTGGGAAGAGCAAAAAGAGGTCGTCCCTCTTCTCCCCCCGCAGGAACAAGAAAGAGAAGAAATCCAAAGGGGAAGGCCGACTCCCAGAGAAACCCAGCCTGGGCCTCCCAGAGGAAGTGGCTGCTAAGCCCAAGTCCCTGTGGAAGTCGGTCTTCTCTGGATACAAGAAGGACAAAAAGAGAAAGAGTGATGAGAAGTCCTGCTCCAGTACCCCATCCAGTGGTGCCACGGTGGACTCCGGCCAGCACAGAGCATCTCCGATTGTGAGAGCAGGTATACGTGGCTGAGGGAACTCACAGGACAGGTGTGGGGAGTCCCTTGGCAGTCATTCAGTTCACTAAAGGTCCACTTCCCATGCCACTCCTGCAAGGATTCTTAGAAAGGAGAGCAAGCTGTTCCCGCCTCAGCCTGATCCACTGCATGAAATAATGTTAATGCCAACTTGCAACTAGATAGGTAGATTCCTGTTGGTATCCTTCCTGAGGTCGCATGACCCCAAACATGGGCCTGATTTTGAGTGGGATGGAGAAGAGTCTTGCCAAGGGATCTTGAACAGGTGTCTAGAATGCTGTTTGGTACCCATTGCCTTAGGGGACAAGCCTGTGTCTCCTTGTGTAGGAAGGTATTCTTAAATAGAGACCCCACCTTAGGCTGACTTCCTTGCAGCATGATTTCATGAGGTGCTGGCTGCTGTCTTCACTCAGACTCTTTTCACCTAACAGAGCTGCAGCTCCGGCGCCAACTGAGTTTCTCAGAGGACTCAGACCTGTCCAGCGATGACATCCTTGAAAGGTCTTCCCAGAAGTCCAAGCGAGAGGTAGGTGGGCCAAGTCCCTGAAGGACTTCAGAGAACTGGTGACAAAATGTCAATTTAGTCACTGTTAGAGAAGCAGGCCATTGGGGTGCAGAGCCAATGCCTTCTCTGGTCTCCTAGCAGATAGACATTGGAGTGCTGTTCCAGCCCACAGCTAATAGCAAACGCCACAGAGTGGTCTCTCAGGCCTTTGAAATAAGCAGCTGGGGATATTACCTCAGTCTGAGGAAGTCAGGGTACTCTGTTGGTTATCTGCCTGGCATTACACTGTGAGCAGTGTCTTCCAGGGCCAGACAATGGGAGAAGAGCTGAGGTACTGCTTGGGATCATGCAAATATGAACTGGGCACCAGGTGTGGATGGGAGGTAGACCAGATGGCTTCCTCAGTAATCCCTAGGAATAGACCTGGCCAAGCTGACTGCCTGGTGTATTTGTTAAGTAGAGGACTTTTTCTGTTTTAAGAATTGACCCTGAAGCACCATGGATTGAAAGCATTGGTGCCTGGTAATCCACTGGGGCATTAGCACCTACCAGTGGCCAACCCCACACATACCTTTTTGACGTGACTTCTCAAGACTTGGACTTATGTGTTGTCCCCTCTGTCAACAACATGTAACCTTGAACTGTAGACCAGCCAGGGCAGGCTGCGGTAGCTCTGCACCCCATATGTATCTGTTCATTGAGATGGTATCTCCCTGTTATAGGTCCATCCTCCAGCCTGTCTCTGTCCCTCTGAATTACTATTCAGCAGACTAGAAAAAGTCAGTTTATTGGTACTCATTCCCCTATCTGCATTTTCATCATCTCCTTTTTTTATCTTCCTGGGCATGACGATAGCTTGTTCTCTACTCTTCTAGTCACCGAGAAGCACAGACCGTACTTCCTTCTCAGTCTCCTGCAGCCAGGCCTCATTGCTTGCACCAGGAGTCTGAATGTAGGACCAGGGACTGTTCTCTCCGTGGGGGCTCAGTCCAATGTGTTGCCCCTGGGTATGCCCACCGAGGTCTTCCAGGAGTGGCACAGGGGCTGAGCCAAAGGTGGTATGTGGGTGTGCACATGAGTTTCACAACTCATCCCAACACTGGGGGCAGGCACTATCTTAGGAGACCTGAAGGAGCCTGGGCAGAAGAGATTGTGACCCAAAATCCCCTTTGCCTCCATGATGAGAGTGCTCATGTTGAGACAGTGCGTGTCACATCGGTCAGATTTTCCATCTCTGGTTGCTACTGTGGTCAGGTCACACTGCTTCTCTGTGAGTTAATGAGACATCTTGCCACAGTGGTGGGGTGCTGGATGCCCCCACTGGCTATGCCAAATCTATCATCTTGATATAGCCACCCAATGACCACAAGTATGAAGAGCCCAGGAGCTCATTACTATAGTTATGTGAAAAAGTGAAAACCGCTATTCAGATTCCTAGAACAGCAGTGCTTTGGACACCTTATGTGCCAGGTGTGCTCCACAGGGACAAGGTCATTCTCTAGTGGTCACATAGGAAATGCTGAGGACAAGCAGGGCCTGGGCAGTGGCTCTTAGGATGATGTTGCATCTCACTGAGTGAGGGCAGGGCACAGTAGTTCTTAAAATATGGGACCCACTGGGCATTGCGATTCCATTCAGCCCTAACACTCAGGAGGCCGAGGCAGGATTGCACAAATTCAAGACCAGTCTGGGCTACCTAGTGAGTTCTGAGCCGCCCAGAGATACATAGCAAGATCCCGTCTAATAAACGAAGGTAGGTGGGGGAAACACACACAAAACCTACAGTGGAGAACAAACCAGAGCAAAACAACCATAAAACCGTTAAGGACACTTTGGAACTGTTGATCATTTGATGGTGGATGGCAAGCATAATATGTTTTTTTTTTTAATGCCATCTGTCATCAAATTGATGTCAAGTTCCTATCAAGTGGCACTACGGTAATTATTGGGAAGATGTGTCTCTTCTGAGGAGGAATATAAAAACACATGCCAGACTTCTAGGGTCTGGGTCTCTGGTGTCTAAAGGCAGGTGTGTAAAGGTCACACCCTGATGCGTGCTGCAGTGCTGCCATTGGGGAATTGAGGTGAAGGGTGTTCCAGCAACGTGGCTTCCTCCTTCAGTGTTTCCGGGTTTGAAATTCTTCACAATTAGAAGTATCAGGATCGGGGGACCAAGAGTAAAAATTGGCTTTCACTTGCCTGGAAAAGGAAGCCTCCAGCTGCAGTGTATGTAGTGTGTAGTATGTAGCAGAAGCTGGTCCTCTTCTGTTTCACAGCCCCAGGCCCTGAGTCATGCCTGGGTGTGGTTTCCATAGCGATGTGCAAACACATAAAACCAAGACCTTGTTTTTCCTTAAATGTCTGTTACACAAAAATAAATTATTCAGGGTTTGTATGTTTGTCTTCACCTGTGTGCATGCACATGTATGTAACATGCATGTGAAAAGCTAGAGGACAACCTTGAGTGTCAGTCCTCCAGTGTCTGTCTGCCTTTTATTTGTGCATGTATGACAGAGTTTGCCATTTAGTCTAGGCTGATGTCTGTCTGTACAGAAAGTCCTGAGAGATGGGATCCATCTGCCTCCACCTCCCTGGCTCTAAGATTACAAACACACCCCATCAAGCCAGGTTTTCTTTAATGTAGGGTTTATGGCTCAAACCCTACATAAGGTCTTCATGCTTGCAAAACAAGTATGTAACAGATTGATCTCCCCAGCCAAATCCAGGTTTTTCTAGCCACCTAAAGCCCTGCCAACAAAAGATAACCCCTGCAGCAGCCAGCTAGCCACGCTCTTAGCCCCACTCTACCCTGTTTACCCAAGTGTGTCATTGCCACTGCCAAGTTGGTACCAGTCCCAGCAGTGGGTAAATTAATAAAAGAGGCTGCTGTGGCTCCTGGCATTGGCACCACAGACAGATACAAGTGTCAGCAGCGCTCTTGAAGTGTGTCTGCATAGGCCACTGGGAACCTCAGCTGTACTTTTCCTTTTCAAACTGCCCTGTTCTGCATGAGGACTTCACTTACACTCTACTTTGTGGGGGAGAGGATGCCTGTGCGCAGAGCTAAAAGCAGCAAATCCGTTTCCCAGCCAGCATGCATATGACATCCTGTGTGGGTCCACCAGCAAATTCCAATTGCCTCCATGCCTGGGTCCACGGGGGCCCTTTAGGTGCTTCATACGACCCATGAGAAGACCACAAAAGCAAAGGAGACTGGCTAAGGCTAAGAGTAGTTCTGATCAGTGTGTGACGTGAAGAGGTCTCCACGGCGACCTGAACACTGGTACTTTCTGAGTCACAGTGATTTATGCCACTTTGGTTCCCTTCGCTGGGTATAATTCTGAATTAGCAAGTTTGCCTAGTTCCAGGACAACTGGGTCTCACACTGTGACCTGCCTGGCCCTGCTCAAGAACACTGCCAGGCTCAGGAACCTGTCGAGAGAGAGTGTAAAGTCGGTGCCCATTTCCCACCTGTAGCTGCCATTCTATGCTGAGCGTTCAATGGCAGGAACATGAAGGAAGGGGAGGTTATGGGTGAAGGGGGCCCAGTCACCTTTCAACAAACTGGGGTTCAATGAGGAACAGACACACAATTCAGGATATGCTGCTTTGTGAATAGAAAAGTGAACCCCAGGGGCTGGAGAGATGGCTCAGTGGTTAAGAGCACTGGCTGCTCTTACAGAGATCCTGAGTTCGATTCCCAGCAACCACATGGTGGCTCACAACCATCTGTAATGAGATCTGGCGTGCGGGCATACATAGAGGCAGAATGTTGTATACATAATAAATAAATAAATCTTTAAAAAAAGAAAAGAAAAGTGAACCCCAACTTTATGGAACGGTGGGGTTCAATGAGACTCAGCTGATAGGGTCTTCACCCCCAGGTTCCTTCTTGTGCAGTTGTGTGTGGCATTGTGAGGAATGATCGTGTGATTAAGTCTTGTGTTTGTTTAAACCTCTAACTGATTTTGTTCTGTTTCTGTATTCCATTTTCATTTTTAATCATCATTATCATTACTGTTCTGTTTTGTTTTCCGTTGCCATCCCCTTAAAAGTCGATTTATGTACCACACGCCTTGGCATTCAGGAGAGCCTATTCATCAAAGGTAGTGTCTCATTCCCTCTGGCTGGTCCTCGTTGCATGCCTGTCTGTGATTAACCACTTGGACAGCCCTGCTGGGCCCTGCAGCCACGTCCTCACTAACTGTCATACGTGCATGCAGCTGTCACAGTCAAGCCTTCTTTAGTTGTATCACAGAAAGAGGAGGAGACGGTCACTCTTCCCTTGGCTGGAGTGCATGTCATCAAGGGTCAGGGCAGAGCTGCCCCTGTGGGTCTGGGTAGCCTAGTAAGGGGTGGTCACCACCTCCACTCTGAGTCCTGAAGGGCACTGGGATGCTGTGATGATCCTTCTGCCTGTTCACTTGATCTGATGCTGTCATTTGAGCTCCCTGAGGAGAGCTGATAAGTCTGGACCCAAGTTGAATTGTAGATATCTCCTTTATGGTCAAAAAAGTCTCTTGGTTTTTTTTTGTTTTGTTTTGTTTTTGTTTTTTGATTTTTTGTTTGTTTGTTTGTTTGTTTTAGAGGAAATAAAGAGGTTCTCACAAAAGAGGACAGTCCCCCACTTGGTGCTTTTCGGTGACTGCCCAGAGTCTGTCCAATCACTGAATGCTTGGGAGTGTAGTGGCCCATGTGTACAGATGGCTGGCACATCCATCCGTGTCAGCATGGGACTTGCCCAGTTGCCTCCTGCAAGCTCACAGGCACCACCCCAGCTACCCTGCCAGGTCATTTCTACCCTTGCTCTCCATCACAGTGGTTGCGTCTGCACACCCAAGCAGTCACCACCACTGTTCCTTTCTCAGCCTGTGTTAGTCTGAATTCACCAAGATTTAAAATGGAGGCATGCATGTTGCCTCTCCTTCAGAGGTTAGCTACTAAAACCCGTATGACCCCTCCCATCTAGAGAAAGGAATCCCAAACAAGGCAGAAAAAGAACCCTCACTTTCCAAACATTTTCTTTTTCCTGTGTGCCTCAGAATATGAGGCCTAGGGAAACATTTTACTGTGGTTTTAGTTTTTGGTGTTTTTATTTTGTTTTGTTTTGTTTTTTTAAAAAAACACCACAATGCCTTAAAAAAAAAAAAAAAACATAGACATGCTAGGTGGGTGGTGGCACAGGCCTTATGGTCCCAGTACACAGGAGGTAGAGACAGGAGGTTCTTTGTGAGTTCAAGGCCAGCCTGGTCTACAACGCGAATTCCAGGACAGCCAAGATTACACAGATAAATGCTGTCTTGGGGGAAAAAAAGATAAGCAAAAATAAACAAACAAACAAAAACTCCAGACACATTTTTATATCAATTATGAACTCAGTGCCAAAGGAGTGTCTGAGTTTTAATCTTCTAATCACTCACCCGCAATTAAGCCTCTTGTCCCTGCCACAGAGGTAGTGTCTCACATTGAGGGCTCTGGCCTAGCCTCACCAGCCTGCCACCCAGACAGCTTCCACCTGCATGCAGCTGGCTTAGGAGCTCTCTCTCGCCCTCTCTAGCCCAGAACCTACACAGAAGAGGAGCTAAGCGCCAAGCTTACGCGACGCGTGCAGAGGGCAGCACGGAGACAGGCCAAGCAGGAGGAGCTGAAGCGGCTGCACCGAGCCCAGGTACACGCTGGCAGTGGGACGCTGCGTGCAGGTGGGCGTGGAGTAGCCTCTGTGCCCCCAGAGGGCCTCATCTACAGCCAGGAAGGTGAAGAAGCCACGGCAGAAGCCGAGAGGGGCATTCATGACTTCCAAGATGACAACCTCAAAGTACTTCAGCTTCGCGCTCTACAGAGGCCAGTCTTTGTGACACCCTCTACAAAACAGAAGATCCATGCTTTGGGTTTTCTGGAAGCCTTGGTCTAGAGTGGATGTAGAGTCAGCAAGTTCACTTGTAACCATAGTGTTGGGTCAGTCTGTGGCCCTGACCTCTCCTCGGAATAGTCTGGGATTTTATAGGGAAGCTCAGAAGGACCTCTGGTTGTCAGTCTCCATCCTCAAGCTTCACAGGCTAGTCCGATGGTTCTCAGCCTAGGGGTCATGACCTCTTCATGGGGGTCATCTAAAACCATCAGAAAACAGGTATTTACATTATGATTTGTGACAGTACAAAATTACAGTATATTATGACGCAGTAACAAAAACAGTTTTATGATTGGGAGTCACCACAACATGAGGAACTGTATTAAGGGGTCACAGCATAAGGAAGGTTGAGAACCACTGTCCTAGACTGTTCTAGACACTTCTTTACTAACTTAGCGAGACAGGGCTTCTCATTGCCCCATCCAGTGCTTTTACGGCCTCCTTGCTGTGAAGGTCCACTTAAGTCATTTTTCAGTGCTTTTGAACTATTTCAGGGAAAGATAATAAGCCCCGGGATCCAGCTGCATGCAGCTGGCACAGCACACTGACTCTAATGCCCCTTTCAGAGTCTTGACAATGCTTATCTTTCTCCCACCTGGGCCTGCAGCTTGATTCTCCTCCTGGAAACTAGAGGTAAGAAAAGTCTGAAAGCTTATGCTCTGTTTTCCAATAGATCATCCAACGGCAGCTGGAGCAAGTGGAGGAGAAGCAGAGGCAGCTGGAGGAGAGGGGCGTCGCAGTGGAAAAGGCTCTGCGAGGCGAAGCAGGTACTGTCCGGCCTCCTTCTCAAGGAGAGAGCCCTTCTTCCTTCCTGGGGTGAGCACGTTGGGCGTCTTCAGCTCCTCTATAGGATGTCTGAGTCCTTGGCATCGTCAAGGTCTGGTGCTTGCCATGTTCAGGCAGCCCAGACACCCAGGCCTTCTCCCCGGC
Organism: Dicrostonyx torquatus; assembly: GCA_028555095.1. Classification (NCBI taxonomy): domain Eukaryota; kingdom Metazoa; phylum Chordata; class Mammalia; order Rodentia; family Cricetidae; genus Dicrostonyx; species Dicrostonyx torquatus. Next base: position 696,431 of record JAQHUG010000302.1, on the reverse strand, counting down.
CCATTCCTCAATTTGCTGTTGCCTTGCAGAACAAAATCCTGGCCCTGTCACCTGTTGGTGGCACACCCTGACCTTTCTCTTCCTCTCCCTACCATTTTCTCTAAAAGAAAATATCAGGGAATGAGGGAGATTGTCCCACAAGGAACCATCACAGAACTGCACTGAACAGGCCTCAGCCTGCTCTCCCAAGTGCTCCTCCTGTCCTCAATCCCCTGGGCTCCCTCTAGCCTAAACTACACAGCCACAGAGCCTACATCCTCTCCTGTGTGGGGCTTCTGGCTGCCCTTGCACTCTGATTTCCCTGGGTGAGCCCAGGCTTGTGTCTGCCAAAGGCTGGTCACTAGGAGCAGTCTTGGACAGCTTGGGCTTGTGATAAGCTCTTGGAGCATGGAAAGCTGTTATAACGGCCATGTCGGAACCTGCCAGGCTTGGTACAGGTGGGTACACAGAAGATGAGGTAGCTGAGCCATCTCTGGGTTCACGGTCAGCCCAGCTTCAGGCATGGAATGATTGATCTCTGCTTCCTTAAGATCCAGGCCTGGGTGGGGACCCTCTTATCTCTGCAGGTGGCCACCGGCCTATGGTTCTAGCATTCACCATGTAAGGCTATAAAGAAGGAAGGGACAGGGCCTCTTGTTTCTTCCTTCCAGGCACGGGAAAGCAAGCTCGTACACCTCCTAGGCAGGCAAGCCAAAAGAACTAGTAGGGCAGACAGGGCCAGCCATTGTCTCGTGGGCTTTCTGAACACTGGCCAGTGGTCTAGCCTCGAGGAGCTGTCTCCCTCTTCTGGACTCTACAGACATCAGTATTCGCGTATACACACACAAACACCCTGAATTTCTCCTAACTTAGTGGTTTTCAACTTGCTTTGGCAGGAGAGCCCATTGTACACAATTGCTAGTTGAGGCCTAAAATCCAAAAGAATTCTAAATGTTTTTTTTAAAGCCATGCGCACACAAACTGGAAAGTGCATGACCCAGGGAGAGCTGCAGACATTCAGAAGCCTCATTGCCCGAGTGCAATGCTGAGGGCATACCAGCAGGGACGTGTGGTTCCTCTAAATGGGAGCCTTTTCTCTTTAGCACTCACCAGGGACTCTCCAGGTGTCTGCACATATGACAGATGCTCACAGATACACCAGCTGACATCAGTTCATATTCTCTATAAAGCAAAAACCACATATAGGGGCTGGAGAAATGGCTCAGCAGTTAAGAGTACTTAGTGGCCTTGCAGGGGACCTAGATTTTGTTCCAGCACCTATGACTGCTCACAACCATCTGTAACTTTAGTTCCAGGAGATCCAATACCCTTTGCAGATACCAGGCATACATCTGGTACAAATACATGCAGGCAAAACACCCATACACATAAAATAAAAATAAACCTTTAAAAATATAAACAAGAAGCTCCCAAACATAAAGAGAAATCCCAAATATATAGTACTCTATGCTGGCATGATACATGAGCCATCTGAAGGACCGTACCAGCAGTGGGCTCTGAAATCAACACCTCCTAAGCACACCTTTCTCAAGGATCCCTGGACAGTGGCACATGATCTCTGTCATTGCCAGCCGGACTTGAATTAACATCTTACTAATGTATTTATGAGTTCAAAATTCTTGGACATGAAGCAAAAGAAGCTTAGACCTGAGAGTCCCTCAAAAGCAGGCTCACTGGAGGTCTCCAGTATGTCAACAGTTGGCATGTGAAGCCCTTGAACATGGTGTACATTATGTCCTTCAAAGGTTAGAAGTCACTGTGGACAAGTATCTGGGAGACCCCATGGGACCTCTTTTGAAGAGCCCTAGGCTTCAACAGAAGTTTGATAGCCTTGTTCTAGCCCAGCTCCTGATTATAGGCAGATCTTTGCACAGCCCCCTGGACCGGAAGGTGAGACTGTGTCTCTGAAGGTTCACATCACCCTGTGACGCATCTGTATTTCCAAATACATTCTTTTCCTTTTCTTATATGTAACACTTCCCGTCCGGGGCTGGACTGGTGTCAGTCCCAGTGACCTTGTCCCTTCGTGGCAGAGAGCGTCTTAGAGACTGGGTGTACACAGTGGTGGTACCTTTCTCTCGTCTCGGGCAGTTTGTTTCACTTGGCCTTCCCATGTACCTGGAACGCAACAGCTTCTAGCAGCACAACTTCACTTCCTCCCTGAGCTGTACAAATTGGTCAGAGCCTGCCATCCTGTCTCCTGTGGTGGTTTCAAGCCTCCATTGGTACCAAAGGGGTCACTCTTTGTTAGCCAAGATGCCCTTCATAGAAGAGATCTGGCCTGAGTTGCCATCAGGTAACCTGTATTTGTCAAAGACTTCCAAATATACAGGCTGAGCGGATTAGCTCCAGAGCCCTGGAGACTAGGGCGAGGCTGAGACTTGTGGCCTTCTTGTCCCAGAATCCGAAGAGAGCTTCTCTGTTTCTAGAACTCTGACTTAAGCATAGAGCCACTGGACTGGCCTTGAACACGAGCAAGGAAGCCAGTGGCGGGCACTCAGCTTTCCGACATATCCATCCTTAAGAGAGAAGGTTATGGTTGCCTGGGTCAGCATCCAGATGGTGAGGTGGCAGACATTTTGGTGTGCTTTGGGCTTCTTTATGATTCTGGGCCCTAAAAACTGCTAGCTCAGGACCCACTTGCTGCCAGGCCCCCTCTTTGCTCCGTAGGCACGTTAAGACAGCACACTGCTGCACAGGATGGCCTATGGCCAGCAGCCTCAGAGCAGATAGGGTTGAAATTCTGCCAGTGTCCCAGCTCATTTCTGATCTTGAAAGAAAAGGCTCTCTGAAGATGGGGACCTAAACCTCAGAAGACAAGGGACCTTCCTCTGAAGCCCATTCGGCGAAGGAGCACATGCTTGCCACAAATGGGGTCACTTGCAAGTTCCTTGGTTTCCGGCCCTTTCTTTTTTCTTTTATTTTTCCCCCCTTAATGTTCACATCCTGAAAACCTTATCTTGGAGCCTTTACTATTCAGAAACTAAGTAAGAGAATACCCCTGGTCTGCCCCTAAACTGTTTTAAATCTTGGGTAAGGTTGCCTTCCAGCAGGGTTGGAATTCCCACCGAAGCCAAGTCCCATCCTTGATGAGTCGTGTTGTGAACAGAAATCTGCCTGACGTTGGCTGGCCTCTCCATCCATAGTGGTGTTTGGTTCATGCCTCCCCTCCCCCAATACCACGAGCTGCAGAGATGGCCTGTTTGTGTGTGCATGCCTTGCTTTACAGACATGCACGCTTTCCAGCTGCTCCACTGGGCTCCCTTGTGATATTTCTGCCTGTTTTATATGTGCCATGCATTTGATAGCTTTTGGGTCGGGGTGGCAGCAGGGTCATCTTACCCAATAACTCTGTCTTCACCACTTCCTTGTTGTAGACTATTGGGGAGAGTCTTATTACAGTGGCCTCATCGACTTGCACCTGGGTGGTATGTATGGCATTGTCCACTGCTGGCACTAACCCCGAGACGCCCTTCCCTCTTGTTCTCCATCCCAGTCCCTGCTCACAGCAGTGAGGAGAAACCAACCTGATAACCAAATGGCAAAGCACAAACCCTTTTCCAGGCTCAGTGTCAGAGCGCTTGCCTAGTGTGCACCAAAGCCCTGGGCTCCATCCCCAGCGCTACCAAAAAGCAGCAGCTGTCAGGTCCTTTCCTCCATATGTGCCACACAGGAAGATTTAAGATAGCTCCTGCTGTTTGAGGTTTTTCTACATTTCTCTTTAAAGCAAAACCTACCCCCCATCTGGCTCCACCCGCCCCACATCTGCATCCTGGTCCCTTTCATGGTCTGCTGCTGGGCAGTGATTCATTCACACTCAAGTCCAGACTTTGATCCTGAATCTCAGCCCTTACCATGTGTGAGTTTCACATTCACTAGGATGCTCACCAGCAGTAGCACTTCCAATGCGAGTGTGAGCTGGGGGCCGAACTCTTGGTCGAGCCCTTGCCTGGCATGCCCAGGATTCCATCCCCAGCACCTAAGGATAAAAGATGTTTTGAACTCAGCTTCCATCATTTTCCTTTGGAATGTGTCACATATTCCCTAGAGCATGAGAAAGGCTTTATGTGCTGTCTCTGCTCAGATTCATAAGACTTAGCACGTAGTTAAGTACAGTGTCCCTCCATCACCACGGCCTGGGACTCACTTCTCACTGGACCATGGATCATTTAGGGCTTAGTAGACACGCAGATCCTCCGACCTGCAGCCCACACCTTCTGAGTCAGAAGCTCCACAGAGGAGGCCTGGGTATCTAGTCTTACAGACTTCCCAGCTGGTTCTGATCCCTCTAAAGCAGGGGAACCCTGGCCGTGTGGAACTGAATGTTTATTGTTGTCCTGAACAGAGAATGGCCAGTCTGGAATCTTGCTCCTAGACTCTGAGCTCCTCCTGGAAGGCTGCCATGTTTCAAGATGAGCGCGTGTCCAGCCACTGGTTGTCTGGTGTAGCAGGGCAGCGGCAGCTCTCCTCTTCTTGATTAGGTACTCCGGTCTCTTCACCTGCCCTTGGGGTTCCATGCCTCCTGAAAACAGACGTGCAGGGGAATATAAAGCTTCTTCCCCATGAGAGAGACCTTCCTGGCCCACTCATTTAAAAGCCATAGTCTGCTCCAAAGCTGCAGAGAAACCCTGTCTCATAAATAAATAAATAAATAAATAAATAAATAAATAAATAAATAAATAAATAAAAGCTGTAGTCTGGAGCCAGCAAAATGGCTTATCAAGTGTGGGTGTTTGCTTTCAAGTCTGAAAACCTGGGTTTAATTCCCAAGACCCAAGGTACAAAAGAACCAGCTCTCACAAGTTGTCCTCTGGGGTCCAACACTTGCCATGACACGTCCTCCAGCAACACACGCAAACAAAAAAATTTCTTTTTTTTTTTTTAAAGTCAGGTCAAGCTAGGGATAGTGGCACACACCTTTAATTCTAGCACTTGAATGGCAGAGGCAGATGGATCTCTTAATTTTGAGACCAGCCTGGTCTACCTAGCAAGTTCCAGGTCAGCCAGGGCTACATAATGAAATTCTGTCTCAAAAAAGCAAAGTAAAGCCAGGCCATTAACACACACCTTTAATCCCAGCACTCAGGAGGCAGAGGCAGGTGGAACTCTACAAGTTAAAAGCCAGCCTTGTCTATATGGTAAGTTCCAAGCCAGCCATAGCTACATAGTAAGACCTTGTGTGCCTGCAATCTTAGCACTAGAGAACCTCAGGCAGGAGGATTGACATGAGTCTAAAATCAACCTAAGCTAATATGATACTGTCTTTAAAAAGTCCACAAAAAAAAGTCCACAAAATTAGAATAAATAGAAATAAAAACCAGAGCTAAGATATGAATCAGTCGTCTCCGTAAGTGCCCGTCGTGCAAGCATGAGGACTTGGGTTCCAGTCCTCAGTACCCACGTTAAGAAAAAAGAAGCCAGGCATGGTGATGTGCATTTGTGATCCTAGTTCTGGAGAGGCAGGAACAGGAGGACTCCTGTAGCTTGCTGTCCAACTAGTCTGAGCTCCAGGTTCAGTAGCAGACCTGGTTTCAGAAAATTGAGCAGTGGGCTGGTCATTGGTTAAAGGAACTTGCTGCTAAGCCTAAGGAGCTGGGCCTCTGGAACCCACATGGCAGAGAGAACCAACGCCTGCAAGTTGCCTGCTTTTTTTTTTGTTTGTTTGTTTTTGTTTTTTTTTTGGTTTTTCGAGACAGGGTTTCTCTGTGGCTTTGGAGCCTGTCCTGGAACTAGCTCTTGTAGACCAGGCTGGTCTCGAACTCACAGAGATCCGCCTGCCTCTGCCTCCCGAGTGCTGGGATTAAAGGCGTGCGCCACCACCGCCCGGCTGTAAATAAATTTTTAAAAGGAAAAATAAATGTAATTAATAAAAATTTAAATTTAAATGAAGGGGTAAGTGATTGAGGAAAACAGCTCCTGTCAACCTCTTGCTTCCATACTCCCCCATTCACGTATGCATACACAGCACACACAAGTAAACAAAATAAACGTCAGGCCTAGGGGTGTACATGTGTGCACATATACACCATATACACAAATGTGCATCAAATGAATCCAAAGCCAGGCAGAGCACTTGCCCAGCATGTGCCCAGAAGGTCAGTACTTTCACTGGTCAGTAGGTTGGACCCTTGGCTCCTGCGTGGGCGACCTGTGTCAACCTCTGCTCTCTTTGTCCCCAGTCTTATGCTTCCAGGGGTTCACGTGGTCACGGACCCCTTCAATGTCTCCAGGTTCTAGATTGTTGGGTGGGCTCCCACCCACAGCCATTGATTCTGAAAAAGGGCTGATGCTTGCACCCCAGTTAACAGACCCCATCTTGTCTAACACCCTGTCTCCCTTCCTTACCTACTCCTAACAGTTCCCTGTGGAATGTTCATGTCGTTTCTGAGGTCTACCCCATACGTGGAAAGATAATTTACGTTCAGGACATTGTGGGGGGAGTGGCCCAGACCCACTCCTTGCCACATAACCCACCCCTCCTGCTTGAGATACTGGCTTTTGCAGCATAGACTGTCTGTGTGTGTCTTGAATGTTGTCCTTAAGCCACTGCTCAGGTAAGGAAATGCAGTGGGATGTTTTCTGTGACCCCAAACTCTAGCCTTGGATTTAGTATGCCAGGAGATTCTGGGCTGAAATGAGATAAGCAGGAAAAAGAACAATTTGTCTTTGTGGTTTTCAGACCCCCCTCCCCGAGTCAGACACCATGCTGCTTCTGCTCCCCATTCCAGACCCTCAGTGCTTCCTCTTGCCAGGGGAAATTTCTGATTTGCCCATGGTACTGGTGCCATGTGGGTTCTGCTCGCATGTAGGCAGACACTTCTGCCTGATGAAAGAAGATGCAGTCCTCTCAGAAGAGGGGCACTTGTGTACTCCAGGAACCCACATGGTAGAGAGAAGCAACACCTGCCCTCTCCAGAGAGAAGGACATAAATGCCACAGTGGAGTCTGCTCAGAGTCTGCTGGGCTTTTCCCTTCGGACACATAGTTTAATATTCATTATTTGAGAAGTACCTGCTTTTTTGAAATCTGGATCTTGAAGTTGATAGAGAAGCTGGCTGGTCCTTTACTCCTGCTCCCCTAAAAGGCCACACAGAATGCTGTGTGCGGACCATGACTTCAATCTTACTGAGAAGAGCTCTAAGCAGACTGGGAGTGTTGGGAACTCCATTCTTCACCTAAGATGTCCAGACTCCTGATTCCTGCCCTATGCTAGGCCTGCTCACCACGGTGCCTCAGTGGGGTCTCTTAGCCTGCCACAGTAGGCTTGAGACCCAGGCACGCCCATTATCCCAGCGTCAAAAGGGAGCGCTGGGACAGCTGCAAAATCAAAGCCCCATCTGAACTGAAAAGTGACTGTTGTTTGTTTGTTTGTCTTTTAAGCCCATTTGGGGGTTGAGGATATGTGCTCAGAGGCCCAGAGTCCAATGCACAATGCCAAATGAAAAAGAAAAGGTCTCTTATAGCCAAAAAGGTATAACAATTTACTTCCTTGACTAGCTGGACCTTGTAATTTGGAAAGAAACCATTAAAATGGTAACTAGTGACCCTTGAGCCTGAGAGAAAGGCTTCCCACACCATAGCCCTTTCCATCTTCCCCGGACATGTAACAGGCACAGCCCAGCCCAGCGAGTCTTTTTGCACTAGAGCAAGGTGACTGGAAATCTAGAGACAACCAAGTGTTCTGAAAATCTTAGATTAAAAATACACATAAGCCGTCTGTGGTGGCACACTTAGGGACACAGAGGCAGACAGATCTCCGTGAGTTCAAGACTGGCCTGGTCTATGAGTAAAATCCTGTCTCGAGAAACCAAAAACATGTGTAACTTCTAATTTTACAACTCTTATTTCACAGTCTATCTCAGAGTGGAATGAAAGACTTAAAAATATAATGTGATGGCGCTGGGGAGATGGCTCAGTGGTTAAGATCACTGGCTGCTCTACCAGAGGTCCTGAGTTCAATTCCCAGCAACCACATGGTGGCTCACAACCATCTGTAATGAGATCTGGTCCCTCTTCTGGTGTGCAGACATACATGCAGGCAGACACTGTATGCATAGTAAATAAATCTTTAAAAAGAAAAAAAAAGAAGAAATGTGGCTTGAGGACTGGGGCGGGATCCCACGATCAGTGAGTTGGAGAGGGGCCTTCAAGGCCTGTTGGTCCCCTCTTAAGTGACTTTCTTCCATTGATTTCCTTTCCTTGATAGGTTTCTGCCTTTCTGGTCAAGCTGAACATTTAGCCTGGCTCAATTTTTACTTCAAATTCTGTGTGTGTGTGTGTGTGTGTGTACAAACTCGGGTGACCACTCACATCCACGTGGATCTCACGTCTCACGTGTGTTTATCCTGTCTCACCAGCAGTTCTCCAGTCTACAGATTCATTCTGTATTGAGCTCTTTAGTACAGCGCATCTCCTGGCTCTGTCACGTGTGTGTCCCCTGTGCCTGCTAGCCAGCAGCCTCCCCCTATCTGGTGCTTACACACTGAAGCATTGCGTCAGCCACCTGGATCCTTGAGCGGGGGGCCTTGGTGCTTGTAATTGCAGTGGCTGGGCTGTGCAAGCCTTGCCTGTGATGTATTGGAAGGCACTGGTACTGATCAAATAGACTTGATGTTGGGGAGAAAGAACAGTTGAGCATAATCTCAGTCAACAAAGATTTTTTTCAATTTTTATGCAAGACAGAACTGAATATAAACAAGAACCTCATTCTTCATACCCAAGCCAGCAAGTTCTCCAGTCCTAGGAGGATGTTACTCAGTGGCAGATCACTGACATCAAGAGGCCCTGAGTTCTGTCCCCAGGCAACAACAGAAAGAGGCCAAGCACATACATGCATGTAATGGCAACACCAGAGGATCGGGAGTTTAAGGCCAACCTGGGCTACATAAGCCCTTGTATTGAAGGAGGGGAGAGAGAAGGAGACCAGAGATGTAAGTCAGCTGTTAGAATTGCTTGCCTGGCATGCTGGGAGCTCTGGATTTGATCCCCAGCACTACATGAATGGATCATGTTGGTACACACCAGTCTCAGCACCTGGGAGGAGGAGATCAAAAGTTCAAGATCATTCTTGGCTGCATAGTAAGTTCCACATGAGACTCTTGGATAATCAGTTAAGTAGGCGTTGAGTCGATGCTGGGCCGCTCGGCCGTAAATAGATCACATTGCTTTGAAACGAGTGAGTAGCCAGAGCATTCCTCCCCCATCCCACCAGGCAAGGGCAGCACAGAGCAGGCTGGAGTCCCTGTGACAGTGCAGCTGAGGTGTCTCTGACACCTTCAGAGGCCACCAGAAGTGTCTCATGGCACATAGAGGTGTCCCAGCAGCATAGCTGGAAAGGAGTGCTCGGTCCCTGGGCATCCCTGACTCTTCAGATAAAATCGCAGTGGTACACTGAAGGGAAGGTGTGGGGCCCACGCCTGTCCTACAGAAGACCATGATTGACATTCACAGACTAGTTATTTAGACTCCGCATTCTTGCATGGACAGCACTCAGCTCATAAAAAGTCCCCTTTTCTCAGGCCGGGCAGTGGTGGCGCACGCCTTTAATCCCAGCACTCGGGAGGCAGAGACAGGCAGATCTCTGTGAGTTCAAGGCCAGCCTGGTCTATAAGAGCTAGTTCCAGGACAGGCTCCAAAGCCTGTCTTGAAACCGCCCCCCCCAAAAAAAAGTCCCCTTTTCTCACAGTATCTCTGGACACTATGGAGCGGATATGTCTAAAATGTGACAGGCTAGGACTTCTGGGGTCTAGCTGTCAAGGACTCCCCAGTTTAAAGCCTATGGTAGTGCTCGTTTGTCTTAGGCACAGGAGCCTAAGGAGTGTTGCATGCCCTCTCAGGTTTTATGTGGATTTAGTCGACCACGTTGAAGTGCCAATTGTTACATAGAGAGGGGTCCCTTTGTTCTGTCCCAGCCGCCCGACTAGCTTACACCCAAAATAATTTCACAGAAACTGTATTCATTTAAACACTGCCTGGCCCATTAGCTCTAACTTCTCACTGGCCAACTCTTACATCTTAATTTAACCCATTTCTATAAAATCTATGTATCACCACGTGACTGTGGCTTACTGGCAAGATTCTAACCAGCAGCTGTCTTAGGCAGGAGATCCATGCTGTCTGTCTCTCTGCCCTTCTTTCCAGCATTCAGTTCTGCCTACCTAAGTTTTGTCCTATCAAAAGGCCAAGGCAGTTTCTTCATTCAACCAATGAAAACAACACATAAACAGAAGGCCCTCCTACACCAAAGGGGTGTCCAAGATGGATACAGATGTAAGACCTGCCATGCCCCGCCAAATCAGCTCCGTGGTGATTCCTTTCTTTTTGTTCAGGCGTCCTTGAATCTGGCCTGTCCACTTGCTTTCTTCTTGTGACTGCTGTCCTCTTTTTTGTCCAATCAGAAATGCTTTCCTGCCAGGGGTAGGGGGTGGGTACACATCTTTAATCCAACATTCAGGAGGCAGAGGCAGGTGTATCTCTGAGATCTAGGACAGCAAGAGCTACACTCAGAAAAACCCTCTTTCTCAAAAAGAAGAAAAGAAGAGAGAGAGAAATGCTTTCCTACTTAAGATTTTAAAGAAAATAGGGCCAAATGTGGCCAGCACATTGCTAGGCACAGCAGGGGTACTTAGTAAACATTTCTTTCGAGTTTTGTTTGTTTTGAGATAAGTTGTCATGTAGCCCAGGCTGGCCTTATGCTCACTATGTAGTCAAGGATGACCTTAATTTTTGATCCTCCTGCCTGTTCCTCCCCGGTGTTGAGTTACTACAAGCACCACCCTGTGCAGGGGGTGATTTCTTCCATAAATTATTCTCACCAAGTCCTTAAAAGAAGCCCACGGTCCTTTTAGATATTTCTAGTTCCTTCTGGTATTAGCAACTTTGTAGAAGGGGAGTTCAGTGGAACCAGGCAGAACCGAACAGCTCGACTGGAAATGGGGAACCTTAAGCCGTCTCCCCTTACAGCCCATGCTGTCCCTGAGGGGTCTGAGCAGTGAGCAGAACAGGTCTCTGTCTCAGCCTCCATGGTTAGCACCTCCTTTCACGGAAAGGGAACATTAACCTCTCCTCTGCCTCAGCCTTGCAGTCAGGGCTCTTAGTATTTTGAACAATAAAAAGAGGTGTGTTTTATCTAAGTTTCATTGAGCGCCTAAGCTCAGGGTCTTGCAGGTTAATAGCTGAATAGTAGAGCACTTGCCCAGCATGCTTGAGGCCCTGGGTTCACCCCCAGCACCCCAGAAAATGGCAGGGAGGAGAGAAAAGATCCCGCAAACCAAAACGTTTGTTTCTCACGTTTCCGTAAAAGGCAGAGAAATCGTTGTTGAAATCATTGATCACCTCTGTGCTTTGCTTGCTCACTCGGTTCAGATTCTGGGTGGAATGGAATTCCCCATTTGATTCGTTTTTTTTCTGTTCCATTTCTTCTTTTTAAAATAGCAACTATTAGGTGTTTTTTGGTTTTGTTTTTCTAATTATGAGTGGTAGGTATTCATCATGGGCATGGTGGGGGCTACAAAGCAAGTCGTGAGGGTCAGACCACTCTGAACACATCCTTCCTTTTGCTTCTTGTTTTGGCAATGTCTTTTTCTCCTCCTTTGGGTTTTTTGTTTGTTTGGTTTGGTTTGGTTTTTTGAGACAGGGTTGCTCTGTAGCTTTGGAGCCTGTCCTAGAACTCCCTTTGTAGACCAGGCTGGCGTCAAACTCACAGAGATCTGCCTGCCTCTTCCTCCCAAATGCTGGGATTAAAGGAGTGTGCCACCACTGCCCAGTTTCTCCTCCTTTGTTTTAAATACCTGCTTCACCCAATGTTATCCCTTTTTTTAAATTTTTTTAGCTTATGTTCTCAATATTCCATTATTTCAAATGATATTCCATAGTATAAAGGTTGTAAGAGGAATATGGTCAAAATGAAAGGACCTAGGGTCTATTGTGTGAGTTCCAGACACTGTTTAGATATATGTATACATTTTAGTGTGTGTGTGTGTGTGTGTGTGTGTTTGTAGATAGAGTTTTTCTGTGTCCCAGCAATCACTCCCAAATACCAAATAACCACACAGAATTATTATTAATTATAAATGTCCAGCCAGGGCTAGAGAGATGGCTCAGTGGCTAAGAGAACTGATTGCTCTTCCAGGGGATCTGGGTTCAATTCCCAGCACCCACATGGCATCTACTACAGTCTGTGGCTCCAGTTCCAGGGGACCCGACACCCTCACACAGACATACATGCAGCTAAAACACTAATGCACATAAAATAAAAATAAACTATTTAAAAAAATAAAAATAAGCCTATCACTTAGGTTCATCTCCAGCCGGCTCTTACAACTTAAATTAACCCATTTAATCTATATACTGTCCTGTGGCTCATCTTTGAACTTCACATGTTGCTTCTTTTGACTCTGGCTCGAGACTCCTCAAACTCTGCCTTTCTTCTTCCCAGCATTCTCTCTGCCCTAAAAATCCTGCTTAGTTATTGGCCAATCAGCTTTTTATTAACAATGAGAGCAACACATTTTCACAGAATACAAAAGGATTACTCCACAATGTATGTGTGTGTGTGTGTGTGTGTGTGTGTGTGTGTGTGCAGGCACCTGCCTAATTTTGAATGTGCATTGCTTACATATTACGTCGCTGTATTTTGCTAATGAGTGCGGCTACCACTATACCATTCTAGCTACACTGCTACCTACTCTCGTGTCCTTAGAGTCCCAGGAGGTGGCAGAGAGAGTTGATGTAATACTCATGGGATTTGTCCAGGTATCCGAGCCCTACCTAGACCACCTAGACTTTATGCTTCGAAGCCAGGCAGGCTGAGTAGGTCAGTTATGGCAGAGCACATGTTTGGAAAAGACACAGACGTCAGCTTGTCATGGCCGAGCCAGTTGAGATGGGATAAGAGCACTTCACACACTGTCTGTGGCTTTGGTCGGGTGGTTGTACCCAAGTATTGGGTTTACTGTGCACAAAGTGCTTAGTAGGACATGAAAGGCTTTAAAGAAAAAAGAAATAGTGGTTCCTGCATTTATCCCACTGCACTGTAGAATGGCCAGTCCAACAGGAGCTTGTTGCTTCAGCCGTCCGTGCACCGACGTCCACCCATGGCCCAGAGGCCTTACCTCCCTGGGACTTCCTGTGTCCTGTGTGTGCTCCTGTGGTTCTGTGATGGTCCCTTGCTCAGCTGCCCTCCCTCTCCCTTGAATGGTGATCAGGCCTCCCCAAGGTCTATAGATACCTCTGCACACTGTCTCCTCTCACCGCCCATCACTGCTCTTACCAGTAGCTTCACTGTGAGTTGTTGACTTGTCCTGCCAGCTCACCCCCCTTTGGTCTTACAGTCCACAGTGTGACACCATCCCTCAGTGGTGGCATTGGATGCCTCCAAAAGGTGGGAGAGCCAAAAGAAAAGGTGGTGGTTTGTTTTCCATAGCCCACAGAAGGACGGTGCTCTAGGCTAGTGAAAGTGATTCCTGTGTATTCGTAGTTTCCCCCTAACGTTGCTGGTTCAGAATACAAGGCAATGCATCTCTCAGCCCTACGGGACCATGACAAGGGTAAGATGCCACTGTGCAGACTCCGAGTTCCTCTCTGTGGGCATGATGGCCAAGGGTGACAGACCCTCCTTGCCCCTTAGAGTTATGGAAAAGATAGCTGAACCTTAGCACGTGTGTTAGTGATGACCAATTTATGTAGACTTCATTGGTCACCCCAGTGACCTCCAGCACACCCGGAAGCAGCACTGGCTGCATATTTAGAAAGTCTGTTGCTTGGAGGTAGGCAGACCTACCCAAGGCTTTTGGGTACCTTTAAGGAAGGAGCCCAGGGCCACCATATGACAATGTTCCAATGTCACTACATGCCCTCACCAGTCACTGCTGCCTGCAGCCTGGGCCTGTTCTTGTTCGATTTCTGTGCTGAAGAAAAGGACTTGATTCATTTGTAGACATGTTCCCCCTGTTTCTGCTTCTCCATTCTTGTGGATTTTTTTTCCTTTCTTCCTGTTGTTCCTTTCTCACTTTTTCTGTTTTTTGTCCTCTGCTTGTTTTTATTTCACCCTCTCCCTGTCCCTTTCCACCTCCAAATTCCTCTCCTCCTTTTCCTCTTCCTTTGTCTTTCTCTGTTTCCTCTTCCTTGTTTGGTCCTTTTGAAGTTGAGCCCAGTGGCGGGACTCCACGGCGCAGACCTCTCTCCTTCTGCCCTTGCTGTGTCCAGGAAGGTAACGTAACTTTGCCCACTCGTCCCCACTGCCTCCAAGGGGCCGCAGCCACCATAGTCCAACAGGGAGCCAAGGCCCAGCAGTTGTTCCTCTCTCTGACTTCAGAATGTCCTGAGTATGTGGCAGTTTCTTACAAGGCACAGTATCCCTTTGACTATCTAAGGGAGGATGGGAACTGAGGGGAGCCAGAGAGCCCATGGGCTCCATTCTTCAGGCTGCAGTTCTGTTGGTGTTTGGGGCCTTGGGTCCAGGAAGCTGAGGCCCAGCATACAGAGGGCCAGGAGCAGGGGAGGAGACCCCCCTATGGCGGCAGTTTGTATTGGCAGAGTCAAGGAATACTGTCCTTACAAAGACTGGTCTACACAAATGCCCCCCCAAGTTTTGTTTCCCTCCAGAGCAACCACTGAAAACAAACTTCTCTACCTTGTGTCTTGCTGAGTGTGTCTTGTTTTGTTTTAAGTTTGTCTGATTTGAAGTCTGTTGTGGTGATAAGATTGTCATTGGCAAGGCATGTGGGCAGGGGGAAGGGACGTGTGGCCATGACTAACCCTGCTAACCTCTTCTCTGCTCCCCATGGCTCTCACATCTGACCACCCACCCCACCACATTCCCCTGCTCATGGGTTGTGACTGAGCTCCAACATGGCTCATGAGCAGTGTCCTGCGCCCCCCCCCGGTGGAATTGGGGGCTCATTACATCTGGGAGGTGGGAAGGAGGGATGGACTTAGTAAGCTCGTGGCTTGCCACTCTGGACAACTTGCATGTCTCAAGGGCTTCATCTCCATGGCCACATGGGCACACTGTGCAGAGACGCTCCAGAAGGAATGCGTGGAACTGGGCTGTAGGCTGCTTTGAAGCCAAAGACCCAAGTCTATTGGAGTGGGGAAGGAGAGTTTGGACCCTCAGACCTGTAGGCAAGCTCGACAGGCCAGGATGGAGGCGTCCATTTTTGAAACTAGAGCTCAGAGCCAGGATCCTTCACATCAGGGATAAGGGTGCATATGTGCCTGGCATGGTCTGATACTAACCCTTGCGCACGTCAGTTCTGTCTCCGAAGTGTGGTTACTGGCTGAAGACTTAGGCTTAGGTCTGACATGTGTCCAGCATGCAGTGAAAGAGCTTGGCCTTTGACTGGTGTGAAAGAGTCAGGAAGAAGCAGGCTAGAGCAAGAGAGTCTCACATGGGAACAGCACCTACCCAAGGATGCTGGCCATACTCTTATAGTAAGGCACGCCTTGAGACTGGACCACCCAACCAAGTAAGTGGAGGGGACTTAGAGGGCTCCAGCCTGACACCTCTTTACTTGAGGTCTGTGAATAAACTTTAGGAAGCCTTTGAACACCCCAAGTTCTGTATAAAATGACTAGATGTTGGGATGGCAGTGTGCTCAGTGGTGGGGCATTGCCTAGCATATATGAGTGTTCCATCTCCAGCACACAAAAATAACATTAAAGGAAGTTTATATCCCTGTGGGCAAGGAGCCACTGTGTGCTTCCAAGGCAAGGTCACATGAACAGCTTGGGACATTAAGAAGAAGGACTTTGTTATTTCCTGGGTGGTTTGATTCCTTAGAAAACCCTTCCTTGCCGGGAAGTGGTGGCTCATGCCTTTGCCATTAATGTCAGCACTCGGGGAGGTTGGCAGAGGCAGGCGGATCTCCGAGTCCAAGGCCAGCCTGGTCTACAGAGTGAGTTCCAAGACGGCCAGAGATACACAGAGAAACCCTGTCTCAAAAAGAGGGGGGCAAAGTCCTTCCCCCATGCTCTTGCTGCAGCTAAGCCCAGGGGTGTGGCTACTCCCGATGGAGGCAAACGGTGGTGATTCAGGGGCAGCTCGAGTCAACGAGTAGGAACAGCTGCCCTCCTCAACTCTGGGGTCCGCTGGTGACAGCCACCTTGATGCTTTGTGTCTGCCATGCAGATTCTGCTGCAGTGTTTGTTGGGCTAAGAAGGAGGTGTTTTAGGGCAGGGGGTGCCTGGTATGTGTCTAGGTGAGGGCACAACAAAATCAAGAAATGGTATCTTCCTGGCCCCGACAAGGAAGCAGTGGCAAAGCATCAGGGGCCCCTGAAAGAGACAGCTGCCCAGGAAGAAACAGGGTTAAAAGTAAGAGCGAGGCATAGGACTGGGCATGGTGGCACATGTGCCTATAATCTCAGAATGTGGGAACGTGGAGACTGGAGGATCGGGAGTTCAAGGGCAGCTTGGGTTATGTGAAACCTTATCTCAAAGGTAAGGTGTAGTTTGTAAATTTATACTTCTCCTGTTTATTAGACTGTTTTCCTGCAGAGACCTAGCAGCGAGGGGAGAGCGGGCACATTGCATCACTGAGCAAGGCAGCGTTAGGCTCGTGTAGAAGGAACAGTCACCCAGAACAAGGCCTGGGCAGGACTGATGGAAAGTCTAGATCTGTCAGGCCCTGGGGTGGGCACGATGCAGTGGCCTGTCGTTCTCTGTCCCCTTCTCCCTGTCAGGGCTGTAGGCAAACTTTGGGCCTGGCTTGGGACTGTTCCGGCAGCATCTTGCTTGGCTCTTTGCACATTTGCCCCAGTGTGACAATCCTTCTGGGCTGGGCAAACAGAAACCCATCCCCTTGTCTGACCCTCAATCTCTTACACAGGCATGGGCAAAAAGGATGACCCCAAGCTGATGCAGGAGTGGTTCAAGCTGGTGCAGGAGAAAAACGCCATGGTGCGCTACGAGTCGGAGCTGATGATCTTGTGAGTGAACTGGGGTTCGGGAACCAGCTACGGGGCAGGGGGTGGGAGTCAGCGTGTGGCGCATCACAGCAGGGTGGGAGGGCTGGTCCCCAAGTCACTCTTGCTGTCTCTCCCTGTCCCAGTGCCCGGGAACTGGAGCTGGAAGACCGCCAGAGCCGGCTGCAGCAGGAGCTCCGGGAGCGCATGGCTGTGGAAGGTAAGCGGAAGGCGAGTGGGTGGGAGAGTGAAGTGGGCCACTGTCCCAGGCCACACGCCTGATGCCTTCAGCCATTTGGCAGATCACCTGAAGACCGAGGAGGAGCTGTCAGAGGAAAAGAAGATCCTGAACGAGATGCTGGAGGTGGTGGAGCAGAGAGACTCACTGGTGGCCCTGCTGGAAGAGCAGCGACTACGGGAGAAAGAGGAGGACAAGGACCTGGAGGCTGCCATGCTGTGCAAGGGCTTCAGCCTGGATTGGTCCTGAGCCTGGCTACCGTTGAGTTTGGTTCATTGGCACCCACCTGACCCGGCTGCGTTATCCCGACCCACCAGATCCAGGTTCAGAAGAGACCTGGTGTCTCTGGAAGGTAGCACACAGACACCTGTGCTGTGGGAAAACCCCAGGCGAGGGTTATCATCTGAGGTGACTCCACCTCCCAGGAAGGGCCTCGTGGGACTTCCCATTCAGGAGGGAGGAGACAGGTATTTGACACGTGCCACAGGGGACACTCCTGCAGGTCCCCGAGGGCTTGCTGCCTGGCACCTCTTCCTTCCTTCTGCTGGTAAGAGAGGGAAGTGACTCCTCTTCAGAGCCACTGCCACCCAGAGCACCTGAAGAGCCGAGTGGCTACTGTCCTCATGCTTCCTGAAGCACCACCAAAGAAAGTGCAGAAGCATCTACAGAGAAGCTGTGGATGGAGGATATCCAGCAGGGGGCAGCACCCATGGGGGAGATGAGGGTGATGCCCACCCTCCCGTTACAGGGGAAGCCAGACAGTAGGCAGGTTCATTATGCAAGTTAGAAGGGCGCAGGAGGGCTCTGTCCCCGGCCCCACCACACACTGGATTCCCAGTGGCCAAGTGCCCCAGGCCTCTCACATCGGCAGTGGCCTAAGGCCCATGGATTGCTGTGTTTTGCTTTTAGTTCACAACAATTTTGACACTGGAAAGTATTGACTCTGGGAGAGCTGAGGGAGACCTTACATGTCAACCTCCCCTCCCCTCATTGATAGACAGGTGCCACCCCTGGTCGGCACCCACGGCAGTACAGGAGATGGCTCTCCTCAGCATTTTTCTGTGTTTGCACATCGAAAGGAAACTGACAACCTGACCAGACACTCAGCCACTTCGGACCCTTTTGTCAATTAACTTATTTTTTTAATACTTGAAAGGAAGAAACTTCGTTTTTATACCTTTACTAGAGACACTGATTGCCTGTCACCTGCGTGTAGGAATTGACTGGGAGCTCTTTGTGCAGCCCGCACAGCCCTGATGCAAAACTGACCTGATCTTGTTACATGCATCTATTTATTAGCCTTCTTGATAGTGTTACTGACCTGGTTGGCACCAGGGAGCAGCTCAAAGCCCTGTGGGTCCTTACTCACAGTTTCTCTGTCCCCTCCTCCACCTAGCACCCTGTCCCTGATGGCACTGGACTTCTACAGGGGAGCTGCCTCTCTGCGAGGACGCATTTCAGCACTAGGAGGCCAGGCCTGGAGACAGACCAGCTGCTGTGGCCTCTGCTATTGGAATCGTGGCTCTGCGGAACCCTCTTTGCCCAGTTTTGCTGCCAAGGTTTTACTTCCTGTACAGATGTTAAAGGTGGAGGGTAGCCTCTCTTCACGCTGGCTGGGACCAAGTGGAGTGTGACCTTGTCCTCAGGCCAGCTGATGGCAATGCCCTGGTCCAGCTGGAGTGGCATGTGTACGCTGGTCTCCCCTCAACACGCCAGCCACTCTGATCTTCCCTGCCTGTACTAGGATTTTCTTGGCCTGGCAAGAGCCAACAAGCACCATGTAACCAGCTCCATAAGCCAAACTGCTCATTTCTTGTGGTTCACCCAGAGACCGGTGATGGGGGCCAGGGTGCTTCTCTTTCCAAACAGCAGCCCATGGATCAGTGCATGGGTGCCACACCAATCTGGAAAAGGGCATGCCAGCTGGGCCTGGTGGGAGGAGCTTGGGAAGAAGAGATGCCATCCCTGGCCGCCCTGGTCTGTGGGAACCACACTGTGCCTCAACTTGAACACCCATCTAACTCCAGAGGAGCAAGCAGCAATCTCACCCTTCTCCTCGTGCAAAAGCTGCCATCTCTCCTGTGGAAAGACAGGTGTGCTGCTATAGCAACCACCACAGCTCTGACGTCATCAGTTCCTGGTCTCTGACATGGCATTACTGCTATTTTTATTCTCTGTCTGAAAGGAGGAGAGGAGGATGTTCTGGATTCCATTTTTCAACCACAATCTGCCAATCAAACTGGACTTTGGACAGGACCTTTATCGCCTGTGTGGCCTTCTTAACCCTGTCCACCTCTCCAGTGCCTCTGGCAATCCCAGGAAGCTCAGCCCTGTCATTTCTGCTAACCCACAAGAAAGAACCCATTTCCTGAGTGACTCAAGAAAGATAGAGGGGCACACAGCGCCTCTTCTGGCCTTATGGGTGTCCCCTCCCACCTCTGTCCTGGTCAGCCAGGACCTTGTTGATCTTTCCAAAGCACACGCTGCTTCCTGCAGTCACTAGGAAGGGGGCAGAAATCCACCAGCCTGGGAGACATTTCCCAGCTCTCCAGCCGCGACAGCATGAGGACTTGGGGTTCTCGTATAGCACCTTTTTTGACTCCCAGTTTGTTACCACTAGTTTGCCGTCGACTTCGGCAGTCCGGGGACTTGAGACAGGAAGTGTTCTCCACCTCTGGAAATGCATGCAGGTCTAGGCAGATGTTCTTCCCAGGAATTACGTCTTCTCTTGAAGGCCGGGAAGAGAGGGTATATATAGCCACACACTTCATACATGCATAAGATGCTAGAGTGCATTTCAGTGAGCCCAAACTCAAGACTAAGGGTAGTACATGAGGCACCAGCCTCTATCCCTGAAGGGCAGGCAGAAGACTGCCCCCTGCTCCCCAGTGAGAGCTAGGCCAGAACCCCAGGTTCTAACCCTGCTCAGTTGATATCTTTGGACCTCTCTCTCCAGCAGCCATCCTTAAGATAATTCTGACCAGCAACTGTAGATTTTTAAAGATAAGACATTTTTCACTGGGACAGGAGAGGAAAGAGTGGGGGCAGGGGCAACAAGGATCAGGGACTAGGAATATAACTCAGTGGTAGAATGTGTGCTTAGCATGCGTAAGGCCCACGGCTCAATCCCCAGGATCACATTTAAAAAGACCCACAAGAGGGAACGGTCTGTTTTATGCGCAATAAAGGTTTTTTTGTTTTGTTTTGTTTTGTTTTTTAAGAAATAAAGACTATTTCTGAAGCCATTTTTCTTCTCTGGGCATTGAGCCAAGACACATTTCCATGTATCTACACAAGTCATTCGCTCAGCTTGTAGCTGAATGTGTAGAGACAGGGTTGCTTTTCATTTGGTTTGTGATTGTGAGCCCTCTGTGTTGTCCTGACACAGCCATCAGGAGCTAGCTCTTGAGAAATTCTCTGCAGCACCCTGCTTAACAAGAAGCACTGAGTAATGCCAAGGAAGTCGGAGCCAGCCCCTTAGGACTGATGTCGCAGCAGGGCATGGTGGCACGGGCCTTTAACTTTAATCCCAACACTCAAGCAGCAAAGGTGGGTGGGTGATCTCTATGAACTCAAGGCCAGTCTGGTCTACAAAGAAGTTCCAGGACTTTGTAGAAAGATCCTGTCTTGAAACAAAAAAAAAAAAAAAAGATTGGTGTTGCTCAAATTCTTAAGGTTCCAATGTCAACCCAAGGCAGGATTCCACCAAAGTTCATTCTGGGAAAGTAATACATTCATTCATCACAGAGCTTAGGTTACTTACAAGGGTGTGGGTGCTTCCCCCTCCCAGAAAAAAAAAAAAAGACTGCATCTGGAAAGCCTCTACCCAACAGAAGTGAGGGCTTCCTTGTAGCCGTGGAGATGGAGTCCCCCTCCCTTAGACTCCCCCACCTATGTAACTAGCCCACGCCACAGGCCACCTGCAAGTAAGAGAGTTGTATACAACAGGTAGTAGGCAAAGGCTGGGTGAGGGTCATGTGACTCCTCCTACCCCTCCACAAGGGCCTGAATCATCAACAAACCTTTTTGCAAAGGGGTGTGACTGAACTCAAGATGGCAGTTACTACTTCAGAGGGCGGGCAATCAAAACAGCTGAGCCACCAGCTTTTCCAGAGAGAAGGCCCGTATGTAATGGGAGGAGGAAAGGAGTAACTGGCCACCTCAGGAGGGACAGACGTACTGGGACCCTAGACTCCCAAGGAAACAGAGCTGGAGCTGCGTGGGCAACTGGGCCCAGCCATCTTTTTCCCCCCAAGTTTTCACATAGTAAGCTTGAGAAACAGGTGGACTGTGGCCAAGCTTTACAACAACCCCAGGTGGCAGGAAATGGTAGTTTTAGGCAGGCAGCCAGAAACACTTTCCTCCCAAGAAACCACCATTCCTGGCCTCCACCAGCGCAGCTGCCTCCTGTGAGGTGAAGCTGTCATTGGGGAGCGCATCCTTGGTCTACTGAAGACCTTAGTATGGACGTGCCTTCTAGCTGTACAGTCAGACGTCAAGACGTGTGAAGCGTACATCCATGCAAATTGGGCTCCCCTCTCTCCATTTGTACCTTGCAGGAGAGGGTAGGTGTGGAGGCTGTGTTCCAGGAGAAGCCTCCAGGCAGGGGGGCTCAGGCTCTGGAGAGGGAGAGGGGCTACCTCCCTCATGACCCAGGGGAAGGAAGAGCAAGTCATCTCCTCTGAAAAACTGAAACTCCAGAAAGGTGTTTCCCCAGAGAGGCCTCTTGACGGAAGGCCATAAAACGTGCTCATAGGGAATTCCATCCCGCTCTTCCTCCCGCTTACAGAATAGATTTAACTGTAAGGTGTTAGTCATGATTCAGAGATCTATTTTCAGGTTACCTCTGTCTGGTCTCCCAGACTGCACTGTGGCTATGTTATAGAGAAAGACTGTTTCCTAATCATTGGTAAGTAGTCAAACACTTCCTAATAATAAGAGACAGCCCTCCGGTATGGACACCTTCCAGCCCACACTAGCTATCTAATGGCCGCAAGAAGCTGAGAAAAGAAATAGAGGGACACAGATAGAGGGGAGAGAGAAAAGAAATAGAGGGACACAGATAGAGGGGAGAGAGAAAAGCTGTTAACCAGAAATTTAAGTTCCACAATCCTTTAAGGTCCATTTTATTTTAAATGGTGTGTTTGTGGGAGGCAAGTATGTGAATGTGCCTACAGGTGCCAGCAACGGCCAGAGATGTCAGACCCCCGAGGCTGGAGTTACAGGCAATTGTGAGCTGCCTGAAACGGGGGCTGGGAACTTAATTTGTGCACACTGTAAGAGTTGTGTGTGTTCTTAACCACAGAACCATCTCTCCAGCCCCAAGTTCGACAATTCTGTACATATATAGAAATTTGGAGTTGACATTCAAAGCATTGGAACTTGAGTGGTGCTGCCCACAGGTGTATTTGCCCTCACACAGATGCGCATACTATTTAAAATAATAGAAACAAGGGCCAGGAAAGATGGGTCAGTGGTTAAGGGCACTTGGCGCTCTTGAAGAGGACCTGAGTTTTGATTGCCAGCACTCACATGGCAGCGTAAAACTATCTGTAACTCCAGTTCTAGGGATCTGACATCCTCTTTCTGGCTTCCAAGGTCATCAGGCATGTACTTGGTATATATGTACATGCATGCAGTCAAACATGAAAATAAATCTTTTAAGTAAAAATCTTTAAAACCTTGGAACCATGAAGTCCCATGTGTTGGTTTTCTGGAAGATTTAAGACATACACAGCTCAGCTGGTAGTGTGCTAGTCTTGCACAAAGCCCGGCACTGTGTCAGAAACCCAGGCCTGGTGACACACACCTATAATCCCAGTACTTGGAAGATGGAGGCAGGAGAAGTTGAAGTTTATCCTTGGGTACATGATGAATGTGAGGTCGGCCTTGATGGCATGAGACCCTGTCTCAAAATAGAAAGAACAAAGAAACAGGTAGTAATCATCTATGTACACATACACAAGACCAAAATGCCGTTAATCAGCCAACCTTACTTAACTCTACAGCAGCTAAGTCAGAGGCCATCAGTATCCAGACATCCCTGGCCAGTCTCCAACCATAAGTGACATTCCCTTAGTTTCCCAGACCTTAGGCATCAGCCAGGAGGAAGGTGTCTCCCAGCCTCCCAGTCTTCAAGCTCATGGTGAAATCTGAAACCTGTGGCTGCCCCTTTGCAGACCTCTCTAAATTCCCTGTCATTTTCCAGTCTGTTACCGAGCTGCATCAAGGGACTAGCCCACTCACCATGAGAGAAATCTCCCAGATTCATAGTACCTGCTTTGCCCAGGACCACAGCAACCAAACAGGAGCTAT
>JAQHUG010000302.1:631276-660094 GCA_028555095.1 Dicrostonyx torquatus | reverse complement strand
CCACGCTGTATGTCTGTTGTCATGCTCTCCACCATGGAGATGATGGGCATGATGGGCATGGACTCTTAACACTCTGGAACATTGAGCTCCAAATTAAATGCTTTCTTTTCGAAGGTGTCTTGGTCATACTGTTTTGTCGTGGCAATAGAAAAGTAACTAAGACTCCGGCATATCCAGGAAAACATACATTTATGGATGTACTTTTATGCTTTCTTTTTGATTATGTGATGGATATGGACACACACCGTAGCATTACCTGCGGCCATAACTCAGGAGGTCATATTTGCACTGGTGCCCTGACTCACCCAAGAAAGAGAAACTGCTTC
Source organism: Dicrostonyx torquatus (assembly GCA_028555095.1). Taxonomy (NCBI): domain Eukaryota; kingdom Metazoa; phylum Chordata; class Mammalia; order Rodentia; family Cricetidae; genus Dicrostonyx; species Dicrostonyx torquatus. The sequence goes on along the minus strand of JAQHUG010000302.1, from coordinate 659,768 downwards.
TAGAGTTCTGTCAGCGGGCAGAGACAAACAATACATCACTCAAGGTTTGGCAAGCAGAAGCCAGGCTGGTGGCACAGATAGATTGTAGTTCTAGGCTAGCCTAGGCTACACAGCAACCTCTGTCTTAAGCACTCTCCCCCTACTCTAAAAAGTGAGTGATCTGAAGTGGTAGGAGCGAGAACTGAGTGGTGTTAAGGTGGGAACACTCCCTAGTTAGAGGAATTTGCTAGAATTCAAACACCTCCAAGCAAGAATATGCATCCAGAGCCTGCACACAACTTCTGGGATAGGATTAGGGACAAAGAACATTTAGCTTCTGTGAGCTAGGCTCTGCTGACTTGGCCAAGAGTGTGTGCCAGACAGTGCAGAGCCTTCTCCCTCCCTCGCCCCCTCCATCCCTACTCCTTTCTGCCATAGAAAGTATAGAGCTGGAACCACTGAGGTAACTGTTGTGTGATCTCAAACATCCACGGGAGAAATTCCCCCTTCATACCAGTCCCCCCTGGAAGGAATATATTTATTTTAATGAAGCTGCTTCTGTTCAATATTTCTCTGGCACCCATGTAAAAAGTAGGGTGCTGTGTACATCTGCCATCCCATCGTTGGAGGGGCAGAATGGAAGATGAACTCACTGGCCAGTCGGCCTAGGTAAATCAGTGAGCTCCGTGTTCAGAAAAGTAAGGTAGGGAGTGACTGAGGAAGAAACTGATTTCTGGCCTCCAGTCACACACACATACACACACACACACACACACACACACACAAGCACGCATGCGCACGCACACACGCACGGGCACGTGAATTGGCACTCACATGCACAAACATTTACACACACCACACACACAAAAGGACATCTCTGTATTATGCTAATATAACCATGCGGTTTTTGGTGTTCACCTCCTTTTTTGTCTTCTCAGATCCAGTTTCTCTACTCAGAAACAGTAGTTCTCTTGGTCCTGTTTACTTCCTCATACTTCCCAGAAATTCACTTTCTTGTTTCTCTTTCTCTTTTGTTCATGTCACGCGTCTGTCCTTTGCGTAGTGGCTGGCACTAAAGCATAGGCACTGGGGCTTCTCTGGACATGAAGACTTGCGAGCAGTCTGAGATTATCTGCTCTCCACTTCCATTTTCATCCTTGCTGATCCTTTGCATGACTGAGAAAATAAGCCCACCACCACCTCGAAACATTTTATGGGTTTTGAAAGCGGTTACCTATGAGAAACATTAGGAATCGCTCGCCCCTCATGTCTGATGGGGCCCGATTCTGACAGGGCCACTAGTCTGAGTGTGACAACCATGCTATGTAGGGGACTAACACAATAACATTTTTTCAATGACCGCCGTGTGCGAAAGGCTGGAATCAGATATGACCCATCCTCATGAAGGCAGGGGGCCCAGGCTTTGGTGACTAGGGAGCGCGCGGGCTCTGGGTGAAACTCCCTTCCTAGACCCCGCAGTGAGGGGTTGAACCCTCAGATTTCCGCAGAAGCGGCCAGGCGGAGGGCAGAGCATCCGGGGGCGGGGTTGAGGGGGCGGAGCTAGGCACGAGAAAGGGAAGGCGGCGTGCTGGGCGCGTCAGTGTGTCTGCCAGTCCTGCCTCAGCCTGTACGCGGCCGGTTCCCGCGGCGTGTGCGTGGTGAGTCCGCCCACCCCTCTTTTCTCGCCCTAGCCCTGCGTTCCCCTCCGGGGGTCCGCGCCAAGCTCAGTGTGATGTCGGTTCGATCCTTTGCGGTGGCGGGGCGCCAGCGCCTTGGTGGAGGCATGGTGGGGGCACCGGCCGCCCGGTGCCACCGCGGAGCTGCGGGTCAGGCACGGGAGGACTTGGGGCGCGCGCTCGGCCCTGGTCTGTTTGCGGGGCAGGCCTCCTGGTGCATTCGGGACCCCGGGTCGTGTCGCATTCTGCAGGTGCGCGCCGCGCGCGGAAGACGGGCCCAAGGCCCCGCTGCGCTCGGCTAGGCGTGAGCTCTGCCGTGGACACCCGCAAAGATGAACAACGGACGGCTACAACCCACAAATGGGCCCCGTGACAGACTCGGAAGAACCCCATCCCTGACACAGACCTTGAACTCCAGCAAAGGGCACCTTCGTTTACACCTGTGGGTGCCACTGAGCCCATAGCTCACACTCGTGCCTAAACTGGGAAAGTGGCTGCCCCCTGCAGCATCTCCAGAACCCGAAATGGTTTGAAAATATGGGCAGAGAATGGCTGCTGGTGTTTTTAAAAAATTTGTTGAGTGGTTGGCCAAGTAATCGTAGGATTCTAGAAGAAATAAGTTGCCTTCAGCCACCAAGTGGCAGGGCCCTCAAGTATTCACTCATTCATTCATTTATCTCCTCAACAAATGAGTGTGCACCAGGGGCGGGTCAGGATGGAGCTGCTGTGAGTAGAGCGAGGTCGGACTGAAAGGCCACCCTTCGTCGATTCTAGGATGGGATTGGCCCTCTTCCGATAAACCTTAGCTGAGCAATGAAGGACAGGCTAAGGACCCAGCCCAGGCTTCCCCTACTTTCCCAGGCTACTGCCTGATGCCAGGCCAGGCTTGCGTGCCCTTCCTGGAAGACTGCCATGAGATCAGGGCGACCTAACTGTGGAAGAGAGTTGGGGGGAACTTCAAGAATGACGTGGATTTTCCACATTCCATCCCCACCCAGGGCCATGACACTTCAAAACCCTATGCGCTCACCTGAGCTTTGGGCAGCGCTGTCCTGGACAAACCATGGCCGTCAGCTTTGAGTGTTCCCTCTGGGAAGACTGGTCTGGTGCTGGGGCAACATTCCAGAGGCATCAAACCCTGAGTGGGCTGAGCTCTTGGGAAGTTTTGTATGTAGGGAGAATTGTGTGTATCCTCTCCTCTGCTTGCCCCCTTGCCTGGAAAAGGAACGGCAGTGGGGTTGGCTTGTCACAGCTGGAGTTAGCAGGCATTTCCACCCACTGGTTCCTGAGGAGCAAGGTGCTATCGTCCTGGCTACTGTGGTGTGTCTTGTTGGGTACTGGTTTTGGTGATGGCGGATGCAGAGAGCCGCCTGGATGTGGCATACACTCTGTTCTGAAGAGATTTGGGTAGGTCTGAGGTTACTGGGGACTCTGAAGGATGAGTTGAGGGTGTACTTGAAAAAGGGCCGATTGGTGCTGTTGTGTTGGGGGAGGAGAGGCGATATTCACAGCGTGAGGTCACCTGGTTCCTCTTATTTGCAAGTAAGAATAGCCTACCCTAGGGCTCAACAACGCTGGGTGCCTGACTCCGGAAGGAAGGGAGGCTTGATGACAAAGCCTTTTAGACCTTCTGAAGGGCAGTGCATGCTATTCCAGCTGCCCCTTGCCTCTCCAGTGAGAAGTTGAGGACTGGGGACCTACCTCTAGGCTGTCTTCAAGGCCACACAGCCATTCTCACGAGGGATGCCACGAATCTGGTGGTTCCCTGGATGTGAGCTTGAGACTGTAAGAAACTCCTGATGTGGGTCTGTGGTCATTGGACATTGGTTCCGTGGCTGCATCTCTGGCCACTATTTGCCAGGCTGTGGCCGTGGAGGGCAGCTAGTGTTTCTGGTTCTGGCCGCTCTGCCTGGCTGGGCAGCCTCAGAAGCCACCTATATCCTTGCCCACAGTCGCCAGCCTGAAGAAGACAGTTAAGCCGCCAGGTGGAGGGTGGCAGCGATCAAACACCATGCAGAACTCTCAGCCTCATAAGCTCATGGGGAGCACTTTGGTTTTCTTCACATTTTTTTGTTTGTTGTTTTTGTTTTTCAAGACAGGGTTTCTCTAGCATTGACTGGTCCTAGAGCTTGAACTCACAGAGATCTGCCTGCCTTTGCTTCCCACATGCTGGGATTAAAGGCATGCACCACCAGCACCCGGCTACAAGTTTATTTATTTGTTTATTAAAGGCAGTAGGCTACCAAGACTAATATCCAACTTCTATTCAAGACTATTTCCTTGCTGGGCAGTGGTGGTGCACACCTTTAATCCCAACACTCAGGAGGCAGAGGCAGGCGGATCTCTGAGCTCCAGCTAGGGCTATACAGAGAAACCCTGTTTGAAAAGCAAGCAAACCAAAAAGACTTTTCCTGCCTCAGTCTCCTGAGTCCTGGGACTGTAGTGTGCACCTTTTATATCCATTAGCTCATTTCATGTTATGGTAGTGCTGGACAGAGAAAAGCTAATTAACTTGCTCAGGGTCTCAAAGTCAGAACTCTGAGTTTTAACTGCGCTCCACGCTCCTCCACTTCCCAAGGGAGGTGCATCCATGGGGCCTGATAGCCCTCAAGGATAGGAACAGAGAGAATGGCTGTAGGCTCATTTGTTTTTCAGGACTAGGGACAAACCCAGGTGTTGTGAAAGGCGGCAGGGATGTGCTGGTTGTGCACTCTGCCACTGAGGCAGACGCATGCGCACGTTTCCTCTTCTCTCCTAGCGGCTGGAGGGAGGCAGGGCAGCTACTGATAGAAATGGAGAAACTGAAGCTTTAGTGCCAGGAACCTTTATAGTGGGTCTTTCCCCGAGAACCATCCTGGCAGATGTCCACAATTTCTCTACCCATAGTTAAGTGTTTCTTAGTCTCTTACTCTGCTCTTTGTGATTTCGTTGGTCCAAACAGGAGGACTATTTCAGACAAAAGGGCAGTAGTAGCTGTCTGAATGAGCTGAAAAGAGGTGCTGCCGTCTTGCGAATTGAGTTCTTAGCTGGCTTTATGGGTGCTTGTCCTCATGGACATGCCAGCCACAAAAAAGAAAGAAAGCAAGAAAGAAAACGAAAGAACTAAAAAAAACAACCAAAATCAAACAGAAAAAAAGGAAATGCATTTGTTTTGTGTGTGGTACATGTATAAATTCATTATGGGTCATATCAGGTAAGTGCACATGTTTTCTTCGTGTGCGTGTAAGATCGGTGTCAAGTGCCTTCCTCAGCTGTTCGCTACCTTTTGTGTGTGTGTGATAGGACCTCTCACTCAACCTGGAACTCACCAATTTGCTGCTCACGTCTAGTCAGTGAGCTGCAGGGATAGTCAGGTCTCCGCTTCCCTGGCACTCAGATTACCGGGCGCACTGTTACACCTGACTTTTGCATGGTACTAGTGATCCATCCAGACTCAGACCCTTCCGTATGCAGGCATGCAGTGTACTGACCAAGCCATTTCCCAGCCCTGGCTTTAAATTACCTTCTACCTCAGTAATGCAAACAGAGGTTAGTTAGTGCTGAGCAGTGTTTCGCATCTGGCTCCTAGACCAGCCTTAGGAAGAGGCAGTGTGCTTTTTTGGCGTCACGCCCTGGTGTCAGCCCTGTCCCAGGACTGGGCTTTGTAGAAGTGAAGCAGCCAAACGTAGGGAGGTTGACAGGTGTGTGTGCACACCCAGCTCACAGTATAGATAGATGCCCTTTTGCAAAACTTCCTGCTTGTTTTCTCTGACCTGGAGGGATCTCCTGGCCCAGAGAGTCTATTCCCACCCAAGAAGGCCACCACAATGACTTAGGCAGGTTTGGACCGCCTTAGGCTAGGGTTATCTCCTTTAGAGGTGAACCTTCTTTGTTTTGTTTTTGTTTTTTGAGACAAGGTCTCCTGTATCCCAGTTTGGTTTTCCAATCACTGTGACTTGAGAAATCCCCTCAAACTCGTGATCTCCCCCAGTGCTGGAGATTATGGCATGTGCTACCACACGTGTTTTAAACCTTTCTTTAGAGGCAGTGAAATACAGCTGAAGCCCAGGCAGGTGCTGGCTGATCTTGGGAGAATATTGGGAGAGTCCCGTTGGTCTGATCAAGAGCATTGGCTGCCAGCCTTTACCTGACTCAGCAGTAATGGTCCTGTGTCTTGTCTATATTTGGTCTAGTTCATACATACTTGCTTCTCCTGTAACAGGGCTATCCCCGGTAAGCCTATCATAGCGTGAAAAAGATTAAAAAGGCATTTAGTCCACCTTATGTGTCCTAGCCTTCCAAGGGGTGTGCGTACCTCATGGGGACAAAGCACCTCGATGCTCCCACCAAAGCAGCCCTGCTCAAAGTGAGGACATAGAAAACCTTTGTCTAGACTTCTGTGGGGACTTTCCAACAGGCTTTTCCTTACCAATCTTAGAAAGGTGGTTGGGGCTAGGAGACATCGTCCGGAAGAGGCCTCCAGAGCCCACCATGTCTCCTCAGTCTGGCATGTTGCATCTTATAACATAGACCTATCTTTCCTTGAGTTCCAGACAGGGCTGGGCAAGTTTCTGGCCAAGACCGGCCTTGTTCTTCCTTGCATATCTTCTAGACACCAGGGAGACTTCACTCCAAAGTCCTTACTGGGCTGACTGTAGGAGCATGTCCCTCCAGGAGCATATCTCAGTTGGCAAGGAGATTGTGCTGGCGTCTTCCCTGTTGTCCATCCTGTTCTCCCTGGTGTAGGTAGGCTATTGTCCCCTTAACAAGTGAGGAAAGGTCTCTTTTGTTCTAGACAGGAAACGGCTATTGCCATGTGCAGGCCCACTGCCAACTGCCAGCTCTGGCCCTTGAGTGTGGTGCAGGCATCCAGTCAGCTTTTCATTGTATTCTCTGCTGGGCTAAGTATCCCTACCCTTCCCTCCTCCAAGACCGAGCTCAACAACAACAAAAAAGAGTAAAGCCTGGGGGTGGGGGGCAGACACTGCAGAGTAGCCTCTGGGACTTCCGCCTGCCCCACCCCCTGCTGACTCACCTTTTAGGACAGCCCACTCCCTTTCTAGCCCTCCTGCCCCACCCAGTGCTTAGATCTTTCAGAAGCCCAGGTCCTGGGCAGGGAGGGAAAGCAAGGGACTTGTCTCAGAGGCTCCAAGCATCCAGGATGGCAGCTTCTAAGGGCCTTGTGGAGCGGCAAGTGATGGGACAGTTACATGGTACACAGGCCCCTCTCATGCCACCCTTCAGTTATATGTACTTTTGTGTGTGTGTGGCCATGCTAGTGGTTAAGTGAATCTTTTGCCTGCTAAACAGTGGTTCTACCATTGAGCTGCACCCCCTTTTTTATTTTAATATTTATTTAATGTACATTAGGCTTTGCCTGCATGTATGTTTGTATGACGGTGTCAGATCCCCTGGAACTGGAGTTACAAACAGTTGTGAACTGCCTTGTGGATGCTGGGAACTGAACCCAGGTCCTTTGGAAAAGCATCCAAGTGTTCTTAGAACCTCTGAGCCATCTCTCCAGCCTTCTTCTCCTCCTCTTCCTTCTTCTCTTCTTCTTTTTTTTCTTTTGAGACAGGGTTTCTCTGTAGCTTTGGAGCCTGTTCTGGAATTTGCCCTGTAAAACAGGCTGGCCTCGAACTCACAAATTCCCAAGTGCTGGATTAAAGGCATGTGCCACTACCACCCAGCTACACTCTTGGTTTTTGTTTGTTTGTTTGTTTGTTTTTCAGGACAGGGTTTCTCTTTGTAATAGTCCTGGCTGTCCTGGAACTCACTTTGAGGACCAGACTGGCCTTGAACTCACTGAGATCTGCCAGCCTCTGCCTCCTGAGTGCTGGGATTAAAGCCGTGAGCCACCACCCACTCTTGTTCTTTTTTTTTTTTTTTAAAGATTTATTTATTATGTATACAGTATTCTGCCTGCATGTATGTCCGCAGTCCAGAAGAGGGCACTAGGTCTCATTACAGATGGTTGTGAGCCACCATGTGGTTGCTGGGAATTGAACTCAGGACCTCTGGAAGAGCAGTCAGTGCTCTTAACCCCTGAGCCATCTCTCCAGCCCCCCACTCTTGTTCTTAAAACCATTGTTTTGCTGGTGTGATGGCTCATGTCTGTAATGCCAGCATGTGGGAATTCAAGGTAGGAGGCTGAGAACAAGTTCCAAAGCAAGCCTAAACTTGTCTCAAAAAGCCCAAATAAAGGACGGAATTATAGTACAACTGGCAGAGTATTTAGTTCAATCCCCAGCACAGCATAAACCAGGTGGTACACATCTGTAATCCCAGCACTTGGGCAGCGGAGCTGTCAATTCCAGGCCAACTGAGGTCCATGCTAGGCAAGAGGAGCTGTGAGCTCTCTGTGTCCCCAGTCTATGTCCATGTGTTCTGCTTGCACCACTTTCATGCCTGGTGCCCATGGAGACCAAAAGAGGTTGTCAGATCCCCTGGAACTGGAGTTAACAGACCATTGTGAGCTGCCGTGTGGGCTCTGGGGAACAAACACAGGTCCTCTGGAAGAACAGCTAGTGCTTTTAATAATTGAGCCATCTCTTAGGCCCATGCTTTTTTATTAAACATATTTGCGTTGTTATGGGACACACCACAGCGTGCGTATGGTGATCAGATGAGAGCTCGCTGAAGTCTTTCCACTGTGTGCATCCTGGGGATTAGATTCAGCTCTACAGGCTTGGTACTCACTCCTTTAGCTGCCGACTCGTCTCACCGGACACTTCCAGATTCTGCTACCTGTCTCTTGTCAAATGCTTTGTAAAAAATTTTCTCCCTAAGTTCATTTTGAAACCACTATGCAAATCAAGCTGTCCTCAAACTTGAGGCAATCCTCCTGTTTTAGCTTCCTGAGTGTTGAGGTTACACTTTATCGCCTTACAGATTTTATCTTCCTAGTAGTATCTTTGAATCATAAATGGTTCCAATTTTGAAGATTAATTTATAAGAATTTCTCTTTTGTTTCTTGCCTCTGGGCTGTGTCTAAGATATTGCCTAGTACAAGGAAATTGAGATTTCCTCCCATGTTCTCTTCTTTATTTTTTAATTTTATTTTAAAGATTATGTGTGTGGGTGTTTTGACTGCATGTTTGTCTGTATACCATCTGTGTGCCTGCTGACCTCAGAGTTGAGAAAGGGGCATCGGATCCCAGAGACTGGAGGTTACAGTTGTGAGCCACCATGCGGATACTGTGAATTAAACCCAGGTCTTCAGGAAGAGTAGCCAGCACTCCTAACTAAGGAGCCACCTCTCCAGTCCCCTGTGTTCTCTTTAAAGTGTTAGAGGTTAGCTCTTACACTCAGGCCTATCTTTTTTTTCTTTTCCTTTAAGAATTTGTTATGTGGAGCCAGGTGTGGTAGTGCACAATTCCAGCACTCTGGAGGCTGATCTCTATCGGAGGCCAGCTTGTTCTACATAAGTTTGGGGACAGCCAGAGCTACATAGTGAGACCATCTTTAAAAAAACAAAAAACTGTTCTTCGGGTTGGAGAGATGGAGATCCAGTGGTTAAGAGCACTGGCTGATCTTTCAGAAGGACTTGGGTGTGATTCCTGGCATCCACGTGGTGACTCACCGCCCTCCATAACTCCAGTTTCAGGGAATGTGACAGGGTTTCTCTCTGGCTTTCATGAATACTGGACACTTGTGTACATGTGCCCAGAGATACATGCAGGCAAAACACCATAGACACAAAATAAAAATAAGATAATCTGTTATCATTTAGTGAAACTTTCTGTGTAGCTTCAAGTCATCTGGCGCCTCCAACCCCGAGTCATTTCAGTTCTTCCGAACTTGGCGTTCACCAAGACAGACTGCTTAGGGAGTGTCTGGATATCAGAGAAGCCCAATCGTGCCACCTCATGATGGGAGGAGCAGCTGCAGTCTTGTTTGTGGAATCGCTTGTCCGCGGCTGCTCACTGACAGTTGGACTCAGTTCCTCTTACCAACTTTGTCAGAGTGACCTGGGTTTGTCTGCGGAAGTAGATCCTCTGGTGATGTCCTGACCCCATGTGTCCTGTGCTTGCTGATACTGCCACAGCACCCCAGAGTTTTCACTTTCCTCATACTGGGCAGTATATCTATGGCCAGTGTATGTCTGATGGGAAAGACCTCTACCATCTGTGTTTTAAAATTTACTTTATGTGTGTATTTCCCCTGTATGCATTCTTGTGTATCACATGGGTGCCTGGTGGCTGTGGAGGCCAGATGGAGTCAGATCCCCAGGAACTGGTATTGACAGTTGTGAGCCACCGCGTGGGCGCTGGGGATCAAACCCGGGTCCTCTGGAAGAGCTGCTAGTGCTCTTAACCACTGCGCCATCTCTGCAGCCCCCCCCCCCAGCATCCATTTGAGATCATTTGTATAACATCAGGCGGAAGTACAGACTCATGCTTTTGCTAGTGGATAGTTGGTTGTCCCGGGGTCGTTGATTAAAACACCACTCTTTTTCCCCTGGTGGTGGCTCCCCCGAGATCATCGATGGATGCATGGTCTTGGGGCTGCTCACTGTTCTTTTTCACTTTAACCATGTCTACTGTCATGACTCTCTAGTGTTATAGGAACTTCTGAAATCAGGATGTAAAAGTCTGTCTACTTTTCAAGATTGGCTATTTTTGAAAACGTTCTCTGCCTTCCCTTATGAATTTAGGAATCGCTTGTCACTGTCTGTAGAAAAACCAGCCAGAGTTTCTAGAGGAGCTGCTTCGAATCTGCCAGTCGTGTGGGGAGCACCGCAGTCTTACAGCATGGTGGCTTCCCACCCGTGACAGGGCCTAGCCTTTCTTTTTTTCTTCTCAGCAGTATTTGTAGTTTTCATTTAGTGTCAGGCCTGACACGTATTAAATTTATTCCTATTTTAAATGTTTTCTATAGATGTATTAATTTTTTTACACAGCACTGAAATTGAGCTCAGGCTCTTGGTAGACATGTGTTCTACTGCGGAGCTACAGGCCCAGGTCTTAGTATTTTCTATTTCTTGGTGCCACAACAGTCATTTTATTTTCTTTTGGATTATCAGTGGTGTTTAGAAAAACAGCCCTGTGGGTGCTTTCTTCTCTGCTGCCTTGCTTTCCTAGAGAATTAGTTCTGGTAGCTTCTTTAGTGGATTGCTTGGGTAATGGTATATGTGTAAGGCCATGTCAGACTGGTACGTGCAAGGGCGTCCCAGCAGATTCCAGCATGCAGCCAGGCTTGAAATTACCTAGCGAGCTGGGCACTGCGGCACCTGCCTGACATTATGGTGCCTGGGAGGTGGAGGCAGGAGTGGAACTTGCTGACCACCTGGCACCCCTGCTGTTCATTTGGGGTTTGGGCAGTTGAAGTGGTCCCCTTGTTGGCACAGCAAGGATTCAGTTTCATGGTCTTAGCATTTGTTCATCGTTAAGAATGGGTGACACACCTGTTCTGTTGTGAGAGAGCAGCTGTTGCAGGACGGTTTTCTCTTGCGTCCTCGGTCTCTTGAGCTCAAAGGAACTCAGTTTTGTGTCCAGTGGGAAGAATAGCATTTGTTATCTGGACCTGTGAGTTTGGGCCTCTCTCCCTTCTGACCCCCCACCGTGTGTGTGTGTGTGTGTGTGTGTGTTTATTTATTTATTGTAAACTTGACACAAGCTAGAAGGAGAACCACAGCTGAGAAGATGCCTCCATTCTCCATCAGATTGGCCTGTAGGGAAGCCTAAGGGGCATTTTTTTGATTGATGATTGATATGAGCATGCCCAGCTTACTGTGGGCAGTACCACTCCTGGGGAGGTGGTCCTGAGTGGTTTCAGAAAGCCGGCCGAACATATCAGTAAGCAGCACTCCTCTGTGGTCTGTGCATCAACTCCCGTCTCTAGGTGGGAACCTTGAGTTCCTGCCCTGACTCCCCTCGGTGATGGGTGTGGCCTGAGAGTTGTAAGCTGAAATATGCACTTTCCCCAAGTTGTTTTTTGTCATGTGGTTTATTACAGTAGAAAGTAAACTAAAACACACCTTCTTCCCCACCCCTACGGTGAACTGTGGTACTGGGATTAACACCCAGGGCCTTGTGCATTCTAGGCAGCCTTGGTTTATATTTATTGTAAGACAAGGTCTCATTAAGTAGCCCAGGTCAGCCTTGGACTGGGGACTGTCTCAGCTGTAGTCATGGTTTGTGCCACCATGCTTGTTCTTGACCTAAGCTGTAGCTGTGTCTGTCGTGGAGAAGGCCTTTAGGTAAAGTCTTTCAAATGAACCCTGAGCTACTCTCCACCTTCTGAGGCTGGCACTGGAGGCAGGCAGCCACACCCACCAGGTTTAGGTAGATTCTGGGCATCCGGACTCAGATTCTCACATTTGTATGGCAAGGGTACAACCTCTAAGATATCTTCCTAGTCCCTGAAATCTTAATTTATTTCTTTTTTAAAACCGGGTCTTACTGTGTGACTTTGTCCTGAAACAAACAACAGCAACAAAACCCAAAATAAAACAAAACAAAAAACCACTTCTGCTCATTGTTGTTTGAGACAGGGTCTCTTTATGTTGCTTTGGCTGGTCTGAACTCACTCTGTAGACCAGGCTGCCTCAAACTCACAGAGATCCACCTGCATTTGCCACCCGAGTGCTGGGATTAAAGGTATGAACCACCACACCTGGCTCCTGAAAAATATTTAAACAATTTATGTATTTTTATTTTATTTATTTATGAACAGGCATAGTGGTGCAATCCCAGCGCTCAGGAGACAGAGACAGGTAGATATCTGTGAGGTAGAGGCCAGACCAGTCTAGCTAGCCAGATCCAGGCAAGTCAATGCCTCAAAATATTTTTTTGATGATTTCATACATACATACACACACACACACACACACACACATACACATAAATAAAATGTCTTGTAATTAGAGACTGCTTGTTTGTTTCTGGCCACCCAGACCCCAATAATTACACAGAAACTATATTAATTAAAACTCTATTTGGCCAATGGCTTAGGCATATTCCTAGCTAACTCTTACATCTTAAATTAACCCATTTCTATTCATCTGTGTATCGCCATGAGGGTGTGGCTTACTAGTAGGTTCTGGCGTCCTTCAGCAGCTACATGGCATCTCTCCTTGACTCCGCCTACTCTTTCTAGATATCTCTGTTTGGATTTCCTTCCTGGCTTTACTCTGCTAAGCCATTGTCCAAAACAGTTTTATTCATCAACCAATAAAAGCAACACATATACAGAAGGACATCTCACATCAATGTCTTTTGATCATTTGCTGTGTTTTCTAACTTAATGGGATGATTCTCAGGGTGTCTCTGTGTTTTGCTCCACTATGTTCCCCTTACTGGTCTAACTCTGGAGCTCAAGTGATCCTCCTGCCTCAGCCTCCCCAGTCTCTGGGATTGTTAAGTCCATACCACTGTACCAGGCTTATGGAGTCAGTTATGCCTCACTGATTCTTTGGAAAGGGTCTCTCTGGGATTTCCTGGACCTGAAAGTGACATCTCAGCAGGTAAAAAACATTTGCCTGGCAAGCCTGGTGATCTGCAATTCGATCCCTTGAGCTTATGTAGAAATATAAAGAGATTACTAACTCCACAGAATTGGCTTCTGACCTTCACACATGCTGCGACACATGCCACCCCATCATGCTCACCTGTGAGCTCTTGCAGGAAGTGCACGTGTGTGTGCGCGCGCACAAACACACACACACACACACACACACACACCAATAATACATTTTTAAAGTGATTTTGTTTTCTAGTTTGCATCAGAATTTGAAAAGAAAGTGGAGTCCAGAAGTTGGGAAATGAATTTTATTGTTGTGGTTTATAATGCCCGTGTCTGAAGGAACTGTGAAGTGGTTCATTGCCAGCCCGGCCTGCTGCTGGCATAGTTGCCTCTCAGGGGCTCCTCTCTGCTCCCATGTACCCTGCCTGATTGCAGTGACATTAGATAGCAGAGTGACTTTTGCTGCTGCGTGTTGATTGACTTTTTAGTCAGTGGTGAGAGGATGAGGGGGAGGGGAGGGACAGAACAAAGCTCACTGCTTATGAAACAGTCAAGGTTTGTGACATTAATGGATAACCAAGTCTGCTCTCGGGTGGATGCATGAGGTCCTGTTTTAATCTGCTGTCCTGCAGCCTCAGCCTGCTGACAACACTTGATGTTTATTGTCTTCTACAATTAGACCCTAGATTTAGGGGAAAAAACAACTTTATTTACGTCTTTATATTTTTCTTGGAGGAATGGAATTCTCAGGGCCTTGTTCATGTAGGCAGATGTTCTGCCATCAAGCTTTGTTCCCGGCCCTTTCAGGATCTTTACGTCTAAAGCTATGTTGGGTAACCCTGGCAAATCTCAGATTTGGCTACTTGTCTGGTAAAAAGAAAAAGAAGGAAGGGCTGGAGAGATGAATTCTGGGAACTGAACCCAGGTCTTCTGATGGGGCAGCCAGAGTACTTAACACTGAGCCTTTTCTTAAGCCCCATTTATTGTGTGGTGTGTGTGTGCGTGTGTGTGCGTGTGTGTGTGTGTGTGTGTGTGTGTGTGTCTATCTGCATATGTGTGCGTATTTGTCTGGATATATCTGTGTGTGTGTTTGTATATATATGTAACAGGAAGGCTGCTTGTTTGTCCCAGCTGCCCAGAACCAAAATAATCACACAGAAACCATATTCATTAAAACACTGGCTGGCCCGTTAGCTCAAGCTTCTTATTGGCTAACTCATATTAATTTAACCCATTTCTAGTAATCTGCATATTGCCATGGGGCAGTGGCTTACTGACTTGGCATGTCTGACTCTGGCAGCTCCATGGTGTCTCTCTCTGACTCCACCTCTCTTTCTCCCAGCATTCAGTTACATCTTCCCCAACTACCTAAGTTCTGTCAACAGGCCAAGGCAGTTTCTTTATTCATTAATGGTAATCACAGCACACAGAGAGGACTCCCACATCATATGTGTGTCTGTGTGTCTGTCTGTATATGTGTGTGCATATCTCTGTGTGTGTGCTTGTATATGCGTGTCTGTTAGTATATATGTGTGTACGTCTGTGTGTGTGTCTGTGTCTGCACACATAGGTGTATTGCCCACAGAGGCCAGAATAGGACATCAGATCCCCCTGGAGCTGGAGTTACAGGTGGTTATGGACCACCTAACATGGCTTCTGGGAACCGAGCTTGGGTCCTCTGGAAGAGCAAGAAGCACTCCTGACCGCCAAATCATCTCTCCAGCCAGTCCCTTCAAACATACTTTGTTTTCAGGTTGTTGAGGATCAAGCCCAGGCCCATAGGCATGCTAGGCACTGTTGAATCTCTGAGCTACATACCCATAGTTGGGCATTTTAACCGTCATGCCCTTTAGGTTATTGCAGCTCTGTAAACTATAGCTATTAATGCAGGTATTTTCCACAGACCTGCATAGGAACTTCGTCCAGTGGAATGCAGCTGTTGCCTTTCAGCTACTGGCAGTCTTGCAGGTGGCTACACATTCTTCTTCTATTTCCCACCATCTGGGCATGCTGTTCTTTGACTCTTGGGTGATTTTCATTTATTTATTTACTTACTTGTTTTTATGGAGATGAGGTATCATGTAGCCCAGCCTGGTCCATCTGTGGTGTAGCAGAGGATGACCTTGAACAACTTCTTTTTAAATATTTATTTTATGTGCATTGGCGTTTTGCCTACATGTGTGCCCATGTGAGAGTGTCAGATCTTGGAGTTACAGACAGCTGTGAGGTGCCATGTGAATGCTGGAAATTGAATCTGGGTCCTCTGGAAGAGCAATCAGTGCTCTTAACTGCTGAGCCGTCTCTTCAGTCCTGACCTTGAACGTCTTCTGTCTCCTGCTCTACTTCCTGAGTGTTGGGGTTGCAGATGTGTGCCATCTCACCAGGTAACCCAGGACTTCGTGCAGGTGAGGAAGCGCTTTGTCAACAGAGCTGCGTCTCCCGCCTTGAACAGTTTTAACATGGTACTGTGTTGTTGTTTCTATTAATGAGTTACATATTTAACATTGTTCATTTAAAAAGATGGAAAACTCGGGGCTGGAGAGATGACTCAGTGGTTAAGAGCACTGACTGCTTTTCCAGAGGACTCAGGTTCAATTCCCAGTAGCCACATGGCAGCTCACAACTGTCTGTAACTCCAGTTCTAGGGGACCCAACACCCCTGGCAAAATACCAATGCATATAATATAAAATAAAACAAAAAGATGGGAATGTGTTAACATTCTTCTGGTCATATCTTTTTTTAAGTTTTTTTTTATTGATTTATTTATTATATATACAGTAGTCTGTCTGCATGTATGCCTGCAGGCCAGAAGAGGGTACCAGGTCTCATTATGGATGGATGTGAGCCACCATGTGGTTGCTGGGAATTGAACTCATGACCTCTTAACCTCTGGACCATCTCTCCAGTCCCCTTCTGATTATTTCTTGGGCATTCATCAGCCCTAAATCTGGGTGGCTTTTTCTTCTCTAGATCTTGTCTTGGTGGCATTCTGTGTTACCCATTTTGTTGCCCATGGCAGCTTGGACACCTGGTGTGAGTGAGTGGTTACAGTAGGATGTGACTTTCTCCGTAGTGTTTATTACATTTCTGTTGGTTAGTTGTGTAGATAAATGTCAGCAGAGGGGGCACGAGGGACATAAGGACACCTAGCTCTGTGGTAATGCAGTGAAGTGCCTCGCCTTCTTCCCGCCTGGTGTGGCCTGTGTCTGCATTCTGGCGTGTGGAAGTGGGGGCTTTTGTGAAGTTCACGGTGCTCAGCTACTTCAGGACATTTGGCTTCCATGGGACAAGAAAAACCCTTGGGGCCCCAGGAAAGTGAGGTGGTGGCTGAGCAGACCCGTGTGAGTGGTTGTCTGTTCGTCTCTCTTGTGACACATCTGGCCCAGAAACACAGCTCTCCTGCCCACAGCCCTCCAGCTGGTGGCTTCTAAAGGAAGTGGCCTCCGCTATAACAGTGACGACAGCCATGACCACCATGAGGTCTTGCCAAATGCTTTCACACCTGTGTCTAATACTGCTGGATGTAACGGGAAATGTCAAACAAGGTGGTTTCTTAAATTTTTTTGTTTATTGTTAAATGTGGTGGGGGCGGGACACATGGGCGTCAAGGTCAGAGGAGCCTGGATCTCTGAGTTCGAGGCCTCCCACCTTTCACATCATTCCACCCGGGCCAGCTGGCTGCTGGCAAGCACATTCTGGCCTGCTCCAGGTTCTAGCTTCTTAAGAAACCGCCACACTGCTTTCCATAGTAGCCAAACTCGTGAATTTTCAGGAACAGTGTATACTGTGAATAGACAGACTTGTTTTTAATCGTGCAACAAAACTTTTATTAACATTTTAAACAGAGGTTCAGCTATTACCTAAAGTTGTTCTTTGGTGTCTGTCTGTGTGTGTTTGAGACACGATTCCTCTGTGTAGCTCTGGTTGTGCAGGAACTTGTTTTGTAGACCAAGTTGGCCTAGAACTCGGATCCACCTATCTCTGCCTTCCGAGTGCTGGGATTAAAGGCGCGCAACACCATTGCCCAGCTGGACATACTTCTTAAATCCAGTTCTTCTGTGACTTTGATTTGGTCAGTGTGTAGTTAGTTAGTCAGAAGGCTTGAGTGACAGGCACATTTTTTTTGTTTGTTTTTTGTTTTTCGAGACAGTGTTTCTCTATGGCTTTGAAGCCTGTCCTGTAACTAGCTCTTGTAAGTCGGGGACCGTCGCCCCAACATAGAAACTGATGTTTTTCCCCAGATGTGTCCCCGGAGACGCGTGGAAAGAAAACAGGCTTTCACACCATTACAGCTTAAAAGGCCGCTTCAGACTTCTTCTGTCCTTCAGCGTGACCTCGTGTTTATTTTATCTTCCTAAAACCCTTCCTACTCTCAACGCTCTCTTAGAACCGTTTCTGCCCTGACCATGCTCTCTCCAAAACCCTTTCTGCTCTCTCTTTCTCCTCTGCCATGCCCCTTCTAACCATTTCCCGCTCTGCTATATTCTTCTCCACCCTTGAGGAATTTACCTATTCTTATTCTCTTTTCCGGGGCACCTCCCTCAGCAACACACACACCTGCATTCCTTCACCAGCCACTTTTCATCAAGCGATCTACAAATGAAAAAGAAAGGCTGGAGCGAAAACCTCACCCATTGTCTTTCTAATTGCTGGTCTCCAGCCACGAGGCCGCATGGCGTCTTTTGGCTGGCAAATATCAGAGCCCACACTTGTAGACCAGTCTGGCCTCGAACTCAGAGATCCGCCTGCCTCTGCCTCCCGAGTGCTGGGATTAAAGGCATGTGCCATCACCGCCCAGCCAACAGGCACATCTTACCAGCCAAGCTGTCTAGCCAGCTCAAAATAATCCTCTAATCCTCCAAATTATATTTTCTTCCCATTAAGTTGGAATGCACACTGTCTGCTCTGCCTCTGCCTCATTGTGTGGGTGGAAAGAGGAAATGGGTCTGTGGTGTTGGGAGGCCCTGATCCTGTAATGTAGATGCCCTGCAGTCTTGCAGGTGTGTGTGACAAGTTGGAAAACTCACTATAGGAATTCGTGTGGGACGTGCTGGTTGGCCTGATCAGTCTTCCTGAGTGTGGGTAACAAAGCTGAACTCTGGAACTGGCCTGGGGTGCCCAGTAGAGCACCCGCTGAGCGTACAAGGCGGAAGACTGCAGACCTGACTGACTGGATTGCTGCGCTGGTTCTGTGTGGAGGGCAAACAAAGGAGCCCAGGCTGAGAACCAGTGATGGTGGGTGGGCATGACCTCAGATGCAGGTGTGGTAGCGTCCTGCCATCTGATGGGGCCCCACAGGGGCATTGCTTCGGGCAACAGCCACCTACACCATCTGTATGTCCTCTTTCAGGTTGTTTCCTGGACTCCGTGAGTCAGCAGTGGTTGGAGCTGCACAGCTTGTGCCATGGACTCTCAGGTTAGATTCTGGCATCTTTTCATTTTGTTCTTCCTGGACGACAGGTCTGCAGAGATGCACCTTATATCCAGCAGAATTGGTCTCCATTGGCACCCGGTAGCGGCTTCGTGTGGAATGGGGAATGGATGGAGAGGCATGCCTGTCAGGCTGGTAGACATGGCAAGGACATCCCGGACTAGTTGTGTGAGCAGAAGGGACCTGGGCTCCCACTTGTCCCACTTAGGGACTGAGCTGGCTGTGGGCAGAAGTGGTGTCTGAGCCTCCCCTTCCAGTCAGCCACAGTCTGCAAGTCAGGGGGCTGTTGTCTCCTATGGTCCTGCCTTGCTGTCCTTCAGGGCCCTAGAGAGTGGCTCCTTGCTGTGGCCCTCCTCCCCTGGGCAAGGGTAGATGAGGTCTTCCTGCTGTCATCACTTCCTGTTTACTTTTGGGTACTTACAGAAGTAAGTAGCTTGCCCAGTGCCTGCAGGTTGAGGCCATAGTGAAATGTTGACATTTTCTCTTTATCTTGATATTTGACCTCCCCAAAATACAATAAAAGAACTTTCCTTTGAAATTTTTTAGGAAAAAAACCTTATATTTTATTGTAGATGTTTCTGACTTTTTGAATTTTTTTATTCCAGCTTTTTATGGTAAAATAACATAAGGTTAGCATTTACTACATCTATTAAATGCACATTGAAGGATGTTAAGTGACCCAAGTTTCATTTCTAAGCTTTCTTGTACTGCAGGGCCTCATGTACAGGCATTGCTGACTGAGTGCTCCTCCCCAGTGCTCCTCCCCAGTGCTGCTTCCCAGAGCTCTTCCCAGTGCTTCTCCCCAGTGCTCCTCCCCAGAGCTCTTCACAGTGCTCCTCCCAGTGCTCTTCACAGTGCTCCTCCTAGTGCTCTTCCCAATGCTCCTCCCAGTGCTCCTCCCAGAGCTCTTCCCAGTGCTCTTCCAAGTGCTCCTCCCAGAGCTCTTCCCAGTGCTCTTCCAAGTGCTCCTCCCAGTGCTCCTCCCAGTGCTCTTCCCAATGCTCTTTCCAGAGCTCTTCCCAGTGCTCCTCCCAGTGCTTCTCCCCAGTGCTTCTCCCCAGAGCTCTTCCCAGTGCTCCTCCCAGTGCTTCTCCCCAGTGCTGCTTCCCAGAGCTCTTCCCAGAGTCCTTCCCAGTGCTCCTCCTAGTGCTCTTCCCCAGTGCTCCTCCCCAGTGCTGCTTTTGGACACCATAGGGCTGCAGTGAAGAGCAGAGAGGCCTGTGAGCACGACCTCTCTGCCCATTCTGGGGTTCTCTGGTTATGCACACATCCCCATGAAGTGGAACAGGCTATGGCAAAGACAGGGTCAGCACTCCCTAGAGTTTATTGAGCATCCTCTGCCTGCCGGGACCATCCTGGGCTCATGAAGGGGATGATGGAGAAGTACTTGCTGCTGGGAACAGAGCCAGTGCAATCAGGCTCGGCTCTGTAAGTAAACATGGTTGGAACTGCAATGATGACGTTTGCCTGACTTCCCTGAGATAGTGTACAGGCCTTACCCTCGAAGCTGCTTCCTCAGCGGGGTCTTTTCAGGAGGAGTTCTATAGAAGTGGCTAGATCGCCCCTTGGTGTCTACAGGTGATGCTAGTTGGAGAGGGTGCGGCAGGATATGCCTCTGCCAGTAGGCCGCCTGCTAGAGCTTTTGGATTCTCAGAGTTATCGGTTCTTAGAGGCAGTGAGCCTCAGGTCCACTTGTGTCCTGACCCAGGCTTCCATGAGCCTTCCTGACTCCCTTTTCATCTTAGGTCAGCAATGGCTCAGGCCTGGAGGCTGAGCACATCACAAACCTGCTGGTGTTCGGCTTTCTCCAAAACTCTAAGTATAATTTCAATCAAGAACTGGAGGCACTAAGTCAGGAACTGCCCGTGCAAGTTTACCTGGATGCAGACTTTGAGGATGAGCTGCAGACTGATGGCAGCCGAGCCAGCCGCTCCTTCTACCATGGAAGAATACAGCCAGGTAGGCCCCGGCCCTGTTCCCTTCTGTTGTGAGTATGGTGTCAGTTAGGACCGTGGCGAGTGAGGGCCACAGATGAGAGACAAATACGCCATGCAGACAGAAGTGAGTGCGGAGTTTATGAGAAAAGGGTACAGGGGACGGAAGAGAGAGACAGAGAGGAAGAGGCCGGCTTGCCTTTTCAGAAGACCTGTGGGAAGAAAGTCTCTTAAAGGGACCTTTGCGGCTGAATGCAGTCAGGGAACTGCTTGCCCTTGAGCAGAGGGGTGAGGTGTGACACACTGTGCCAGGTTCCCAAGGGGCAGGGCCAAGGTGTGCCTCGATTCTAACATTCCTCCCTTCTTTTTTTTATTTAAAGGTGAGGAGTTAGGCATGGCAGGTTAAGGGAATGAGGGCATCAAGTTGTTGAGACTGCTTCCGGCTGACCTGGGGGACCTGAGAAAGCTGGGGTGTTGCCACGTCCTGGGGTAGCTGGTTGTTTCACTGTTGTTTCAGGCTCTGTGGAACTCTCTGGTGCCTCTTAGACCTGGCAAGATGTTGGCAGAGCAGAGGACAAGATTAAGTTTAGGGAAAAAAAAATCTTTTCCTTAGGCCTGGTAGCTGAAGGATGGTGTCAGGACCAGGGAAAAGTGGGGAGGCTTAGACACTTAGGCCTGGTAATTGAAGGGGAGGAGGGTGTCAGGACCAGGGAAAGGTGGCGACTTGGACACTTAGGCCTGGTAGCTGAAGGAGAGGTGCATCTGATCTGCTCGAGGTAATCCTCCAAGTCGACTCCCTGGAGCTTACAAGAATTTTTTGAGGGGCTGGAGAGATGACTCAGTGGTTAAGAGCACTGGTTGCTCTTCCAAAGGTCCTGAGTTCAATTCCCAGCACCCACATGGTGGCTCACACCCATCTGTAATGAGATCTGGTGCCCTCTTCTGGCGTGTAGGCATACATGCAGAGGAACACTGCATACATAATAAATAAATCATAAATCTAAAAAAAAGAATTTTTTGAGTTTATGAAAACATAAACACATTAGCATTTTCACTGTTTATAATCTGTACTGAAATTTACATTGTACAAATGGCATATATTTACACCAGAAATGATGGTGACAGGTGTGTTTTTTTGCATAATGAAAAGCACCTTTTAAGTCTATAGTTAGAAAACGACCAAAGGGATTTTAAAATCTTAAGCTTGCGGCTATGATGATAGATGTATAGTGTGGTGTTTAGTACTCTGTCAGAGTTGTAGTAATAGCTCATTAGAACTTTATTGATTAATGTTAAGACTATGAACAATAGCATAATGAGAGAGAGATCTGATAACTTGCACTTGTACACCTCAAAACACTTTCTTATTCTGGGCAGTGGTGACGCACACCTTTAATCTGCACTCAGGAGGCAGAGACAGGCAGATGAATTTCTGTAAGTTTAAGGACAGCCTGGTCTACAAGAGCTAGTTCCAGGACAGCTAGGACTGTTACACAGAGAAACCCTGTTTCGAAAAACCAAAACAACCAAACCAAAATCACCAAACCAAAACAAATCACTTTCTTATACCCTGAAGCACTTGTAGATCCTCACATTTTAAACTCTCATGTCTTTTTATAAATAAACCTTAGGGGCTGGAGAGATGGCTCAGAGGTTAAGAGCACTGACTGCTCTTCCAGAGGTCCTGAGTTCAATTCCCAGCAACCACAGGGTGGCTCACAACCGTCTGTAATGAGATCTGGTCCCCTCTTCTGGCCTGAAGGCATACATGGAGGCTGAACACTATGTACATAATAAATAAATAAATCTAAATAAATAAATAAACCTTAAAGCCCCTGTTCTTTACCCATCATTATGACTTCACCTAACACTCAAGAGAAACCTGTTTTGTGAGTTTGTTCCTTTTAAACTGGCAAACCCATCAGCCATCAAACTGCACCAGAGTTCTTGAGGATAAAATTTTACCAGAGTTAATGCTTTAAAAAAATGACAGAGACTTGATTGGTACCTAGACAGCCATTCCCCAGGGTCCTCCATAGTTGTTGAGGACAGGGTCTTCAGGGTATCATCCATCTTAGAGCTGGCAGAATGGGCTTGCCAGGCTTCAGAAGATCCTGTGGGTTAGGAGTTCGCTTACCTTGCCTTGGGCAATGAGGCAGTCAATTCCAGTGTCCCATCATCCAAGGTCTGCAGAGGTCTTTGCAGCAGTTGAGGTGAAAGGCAGGTTTGCTCAGTGGCTAATGCTTTCACTTGTGAAGCAAATTTTGGGTGGAGGGTCTTCTGTGCCCACCCATCTTCTTTGGAGGAAATGGGGGGGTAGAGAAAATGGGGGTGGTACCAGGAGCCAACCTGTCTCTCTGTTTTTAATTAAACATTTAAATGCTGTATTTCCAAGTTCTTTGAACATTGAGGGCTATCTATTGGGTATGTATGAGTTATGGCTACAGTATAGGATCTGCCTGAAGAGCTGGATCCAAGCTGAGAGGTTGTGGAGTGATGTTTTATCCAGAGTCCTCCAGCTTGACTATAACTGGTTTTAACTTTAACAGGTCAGATTTAGACTTGTGAAGGACAAAGAAAGAAAAAATTTTGCAATAGAAGCTTAACAGCAAAACCAGGCAATAGTGAAAGCACAGCTTACAGGAAAGGCTGGGTAGTGTAGATCTCTAGCGTTTGTTAATCTGAAATAGATCTTTATAACCTTCAGATTTTATCACCATGTAGAATATATTTTAAAGCAGGGTTGTATCCTATAGTTACAGATCTAATCATATACTTTTATCATTTAAAATTATATACCAATTTAAAATGTTTGAGACTTTTTTGTTTTGTTTTTGTCTAGAAGGAGATACAGTGAACAGAGCTCATTGGGACTGTGTAAGAGACCACTATGGCTGTTTAAAGCATTTCCTAACCTGAAGCTGAATGTGCACAATAGCAGTTGAATTTGAGTTGCATACACACATGTATACACACATGTATACACACATGTATACACACATACAGAGTTAAAGCTAGCTTATACTCACATAAAGCATTTTTTTGGTTTGCTTTGGTTTTTTGGTTTTTCTGTCTTTTTTGTTTTGTTTTGTTTTGTTTTTTTCGAGACAGGGTTTCTCTGTAGTTTTTGGAGCCTGTCCTGGAACTAGCTCTTGTAGACCAGGCTGGTCTCGAACTCACAGAGATCCGCCTGCCTCTGCCTCCCGAGTGCTGGGATTAAAGGTGTCTAAAGGCGTGCGCCACCACCGCCCAGCCGGTTTTTTGGTTTTTCAAGACAGGGTTTCTCTATAGCTTTGGAGCCTGTCCTGGAACTAGCTCTGAGCTCTGTAGACCAGGCTGGCCTTGAACTCAGAGATCCGCCTACCTTTGCCTCCCAAGTGCTGGGATTAAAGGCATGCGTCACCACTGCCCGGCTCAGATAAAGTTAAATCAAAAGTCACATGTATACTGAGCAAGAGAGCTAGCATGCAGCAGGTGTATAGGTGGGGTCCCTGTGTCAAATGAACACCTTTAACAGGCCCTGTCAAGGTATACCATTACACAAACACACCACATAGTCATTGTAACAGGAAATTAGAGACAGAGATATAAGTAAAAGATAAGACGAGATAAAGCTTAAAGGCAGCTGGCAACAGGTCCTGTAACTGCTCCGCCTGGGGGTGGAGGGGATGTGGGGCAGGCTGTTGCAGGCACCACTTAGTTGGGGCAGAGCCGCATAAGTCTGTGACTCCTCCCTGTCCCAGTTGCCACCCAGCCCTGGGTGGCACAGGGGTGACTGGTCACATGGCTATCCTTAGTAAAGATGGCGGTTAAGATATCTGGCTTGCCCTTAGCCAAGATGGCACCTGCCCATGAGTTGTAACCCCTCCCACTTCCTTGTCTGCTGGCAGAAGTTAGAAAGGTGGGACTAGGCGGGACTTGTCTCTTAAAGGGACCTTTGTACCTGTGTACAGTCAGGGTATGGCTTGCCATGTGCAGAGGGGTGACTGCACTATGCCGGGTTCCCAAGGGGCAGGGCCTAGGTGTGCCTGGATTCTAACCCCTTCACCGCACATCTAAGCTTTACTGATCTCCACAAAGGTTACAGGGGCTTTGGGGCTCGGCCTCTAACCCTACATTGTCAGGCTCTTACATGTGTGCATGTCATGTGACTCGATTGTGATCTGTGCTTGATTGCGCCCACTAATGTCCAAGTCATTATCCCCTGTTTTGGGACTAATTAGAAAGTTTCTCCGTCTGATGTAGCCAAAGACTGGAAGCTGGTGGAGATTTTGTAACCCAGAGGTGCCACTAGTTTCAGTTTGTGGAATTTCAAAGTCATTCCTCCTGCCATTCAGATCTGGGAGGTCTGGGACATTGCTAGTCTGGTCCCAGCCTTCAAGATACTCTAATACAGCCCCACAGGCCTTGTGAGGGCTAGCTGAACTCTCAGTCCAGCAAAAACTCCTGCCTTTATGGTCATTTTTGCATCCTTTATGAAACCTTAACGTGTGTGGCAGATGACCTTAAAGATAGCCAGAGCACTGAGGTATTCTGGCCGCCATTTCCAGATAAGGAAACCAAGGCACAGCAGCCGGAAATGAGCAGCAGCAGCCTCAGATCAAACTGCCTGGGTTTCAGGAGCAGGTCTCAGTCAAGCTGTCACCCTCTGCTGAACCCGTGTCTCTCTGGCCACATCTAGACTTTGTCTTTCCCTGACCTGAGCCCTGGGCTCTCTTCCCAGCCTCTGTTTTAACTTCTCTCCATTCTGATGCTGTGTTTTCAGCTGGGGGGTGGGGGGGGCTTTGCTAAGGCTGGGATGTGTCATGTGCTCAGAGCATTTGTCGGTAGCGTACATGTTGTTGGCATTATGTGAGAAGGTCTTCAAAATGTGCAGGCCTGGGGCTCTGCTCAACCAGTGTGCTCCTGGGCTGGAGACTGCTGGGTGATTTGGGTTATTTTTTTGTTTTTGTTTTTGAATTCATGTCTGTCTGGGTGTGGGGGTGTACACGTGCCCTAGCATATGTGTAGAGTCAGAGTTGGTTCATTCCTTCCACCATGTGTGTGTCCCAGGGGTCGAACTCAGGTTGTCAGGCTTGGCAGCGAGTGCCTCTGAGCCAACTCACCGACCCTCAGTAGATTTTTGATCCTGGTTGGAATCACTGTTCTGTAGGCCTCCAGGACCTCCAAGCCCTAGACTGAGGCCTTCCCACCCTGAAGGCCAGGGGCTGGGGATGCAGCTCAGAGGTAAAGAGTGCCTAACTTTTTGAAGGCCTTGGGTTTGTCACTGGCAAGCAAGCAGTCAAGCAAACAAAAGATCGCCAACCTCTCACGCTACACTTGGTACCTGTTGCTAAGCCCAGCTTTCCTGATCTTAGGAAAGAGGCTGTGCTGCCCTTGAGTGGTTGTGAGGAGACTAGCAGCTGGTTTAGCCTCTCCCTCCCCTGCCTTCATTAGTTTTTTGAGATGGGGTCTCACTGTGTTACCCTAGCTAGCTTGAAGTCTTTCCCCTGCTTCTTTCTAGCTCAGCCCATGCCTTCCGATGTCAAAGCCTGGCTAAGCACAAAGGGTGTCAGTGAAAGTGACGCTGGGGCTAACACTTGGTCTCACTGACTGGACTTGGAAGAGAGGCAGAGTAGGAGCTTCAGCGAGTGAGTGAGCAGGAGGAATAGTGACATTAAATCACAGGGACCCAGATGCCAAGTAGTGACAACGTGGCTTAAGCCGAACTGAGTGATCACTGGAAAGGCCTTGGGAGAGCTGTGTGCTGGTCATTTGACAAGCATCGACTGAGCGAGGCCAGGCATGCGCTGAGTGCTAGAGCAATTGCCTCGCGTGTGTGAGGCTGAGTCTCCCCCGCGAGAGCAGCCATGACACAAGTGAGAACACAGGGCGCACATGACAGACAGAAGCCATCTTTCCCTCACTCCCAACGTTGAGTACCTTGGGCCTCTGGCCAGTTCCTTAAAGTGAGTCCCCTCAGGACCCAGCTTACTGTAGCCAGTTCCTGGTTCTGAGATTCAGGGTGAGTCTGCATTGTGAGCTTCAGTTGGGCAGCTGACTGAGAGGGAGCATGTCCCTGTCAGGATAAATAAGAAGCCAGTGGGGTTAACCAAAAACTACAGTGATATTTACTGAGTACTATTTAAGAGCTACATACAAGTTTGTCATTTATTCATTCATTCACGAAATTGCTTACTGGGCACCAACTATATGCCACTCACACATTGTTCTTAGTGTTGGGTGTCAGACAGTAAACCAAAAGATTTTAAAATTACCTTCTCAGGACCTGGAGTGGTGACTTGTGATTAAGAGCACTTATTACGGGCTGGAGAGATGGCTCAGAGGTTAAGAGCACTGGTTACTCTTCCAAGGGTCCTAAGTTCAATTCCCAGAAACCACATGGTGCTCACAACCATCTGTAATGAGATCCTCTTCCACCATGCAGGTATACATGCAGACAGAACACTGTATGCATAATAAATAAATAAATCTAAAAAACAAATTAATAAATAAAGCACTTGTAACTCTTGCAGAGGGCCCAGGTTCAGTTCCTTCCTGCACATGGTACCTCACAACTCTAGTTCCAGGGGATCCAATGCCCTCGTCTGTAAACAGAGACCGCTTGTTCATTTCCTGGCCGCTGAGACTCACACAGAAACTATTAATTACAACACTGTTTGGCCTATTAGCTTAGGCTTCTTACTAACTAACTCTTATGTCTTAAATTTCTATTAATCAATGTATCACCACGAGGCTATGGCGGTAAGGTTCCAGTGTCTGTCTCCTTCAGCAGCTACATGGCATCTCTCTGACTCCGCCTACTCTCTCTATACACCTCTGTTCGGATTTCCCGCCTGACTTTACTCTGCTAAGCCATTGGCCGAAACAGCTTCTATATTAACCAATGATAATAAAACATATTCACAGCATCCAGGGGGATCCCACATCACTTGTCTAACCTCCATACATACCAGGCATATAGGTGGTACACAGACATACATGCAGGCAAAACCCTCACACACAAATAAATTAATCTGAACAGAATTACAGTTTTTCAGAAGCTTATATATAAGCAGTTGTGTCAGATGACAGAACTAGAAAGAAGTACATAGTGCAAAAGGGAGCAGACTGGGCAGAGACCGCACAATAGGACTGGGCAGTGGAGAGGCAGGGCAGCATCGGGAAGCCGCAGAAGGGGCAGCTTGAGAGGAGGCAGGGCAGGACAGACACAGTAGCCCTGGGCATTGACAGTGAGAGGCCTGGGAAACAACACTCCTGCTCTATGAGGAGGTCTGGAGGATGCTTGATCTCTGGGCAGCGTGCAGCAGAGTGGGGGCTCAGACACCACTAACTACAGAGCCCCTTCCCTAGTGCCAGGCTGGTCCCAGGCTCATCTCTGGTCCCCACTAGGGCACATGTGGAGGTAGGAAGTGGCATGAAGCTGTTGACCAGGACCATTGCTGAGTCTTGTTTGTGTTTGCTGCCTGAATGTTCAGATTCTGAAAGTCAGGAGGCAGCCATCCAGAACATTGCCCGACGTCTTGCCCAGGTAGGCGATGAGATGGACCACAGAATCCAGCCCACACTGGTGAGACAGCTGGCAGCGCAGTTCATGAACGCCGGCCTGTCAGAGGAGGTACGTGTGTGACTCTGGCCCTCCAGCTCTTCCTGTGCAGAGCCAGTCTCTCAGGAAGTGAGTCCTGCCCTTGACTGCCACCAGCATGGTCTCTAAGGACCAGTTTAGATTTAGAAGCCTGTCTGTCAGAGTCCAGAACTTAGGGGGAAGCCTCCAGAAAGAGGATCAAAGTGCCCGGTCCCTACTCGGTCTTCGCTTTGGAGACCTTGATGTCGTTTTCCCCAGGGTGACAGTGCAGCCTGCTCCTCTGCTTGGCTCTGTGGTTCTAACTGGCACACAGAAACTGACAGATTTAGACTCTTAACTTAGTACTGTGAAGGACCCAAAGCTTGTTCCTCGGCACTGTCCTTCCCAGAAAAGAGAGAGAATACCAAACCCCGAGACTGAAATACCCGCCTCTGGAGGAGG
>JAQHUG010000302.1:612099-630106 GCA_028555095.1 Dicrostonyx torquatus | reverse complement strand
AGTACATGCACACGCTTGCATGAGCCTCGTGTGTGAGTACATGCATATGATTGCAGGTGCGTGCAGAGGTACCAGGTTCTTGAGCTGGAGTTGCAGGCCAGCGTGAGCAGTTGCATATGGGTGCTGGGAACTGAACTGGGCCATCTAGAAGAGCAGTACATGCTCCTTTACCTCTGAGCCATCTCTTCAGGTCTTGTGGTCTATTGTCTGCCTTTCCCACTTGAAGGAGAGATAACACGTAGCCCCAAACCAAGCACAGCAGTAAGATGAGCCTCAGACAGCCTCCTTGAGAGCAGTTCTGTAAGAACTGGTGTGCACAGGCTGCGCAGTAAACACACGGGGGTGAGTGCCTGCCACATGCCGCCCTCCACGGCTTGTGGGGACGGACCATTCCCTCTGCCCTGTGCTCTTAGCTGTTTAATGAGTGCTGCCCTCTGAAAGGCTTTTCTCCTGTTGCCTGGTCTGTTCCTTCTGAGGGAAGAACATCTGTCAACTGCCTTCTTTCACATGCAGGACAGACGGAACTGCCTGGCCAAAGCCCTGGATGAGATGAAGACGGCTTTCCCTAGAGACATGGAGAATGAAAAGGCCATGCTGATAATGACCTTGCTATTGGCCAGAAATGTGGCCAATCACGCACCATCCTTACTCCATGATGTCTTCCGCACGACAGTGACCTTTATTAACCAGAATTTATTCACCTATGTGAGGAACTTGCTTAGAAATGTAAGGACCAGTGACACCAGCCCCTGGCTTCTCTTGGAGTCCTGTGGTCCCTGCCTGCTTGCCCACCCTCTTCTCTTGACTGTTCGGAATCCAGCAGAGCCAGAGCCCCTGCTGAAGTCCTCTCTCCCTCCCCACCCCCCACTGACTGCAGACTGACTGGATGAGAGGCAAAGGCTGGTTCACACTACTGGTGGGATGCAAGCACGGTGGGGAGACACGGAGTAAGAGGGAAGATGGCCAAGGGCTCCAGCTCCCTTGGGCTGCTCTTTATTGTCACAAACCTAAGCTTAAGTATGTGTGTGGTGTGCGCATGAGCGTGAGCTTGGGGGAGGGTGGTGCCTGTTGAAGCCAGAGGTTGTTATCAGGTGTCTTCTTTTGTCTTGCTCTACCTATCTTTGAGGTAGGGTCTCAGTGAAGCCGAAGGGGGGGAGGCTGTTTATTTATTGGGGGCAGGGTGGTGGCATGGGCAGAATCCACCTCTATCTGAAGATGACCCGGAATACAAGGTACTCTTCCTACCTCAGCATCCTGAATGCTGGGACTACTGAGCACCACCACATTTGGTTAGTGGTGCCGGGGATGGAGCCCAGGTCTCTGCCTGTGAGGCCAGCAGTTTGCTGAGCCACAGCCAGAGTCTGGTGCTCGTGTTCTAGAGCACCGAGTCCTGACTGAGACTGACTGCTGCTGCTCTCTCCTTAGGAGATGGACTGAAGGATGCCTGCAGAAGCATGGCTGCCTGATGGCGAACCAGTGAAGCTGACTCCAAAGGAAACCCCATGGAAACACACGCTGGAGGAAGACAGGTCCCAGATAATAGCTGCCTCCCTATTCTCAGGACAGTGTTTTGGGCTGGTGACTCAAGAGTTTCTCCACTGAGCTAGTCTAATGAAGATGCCAGCGTGCGCGTATCTGAAGGGCTTGTGCCAGCTCCTGCATCCGCTCCATGTACCTTCATCTAATAAGCTGTACGGGGGTTCCCACTTGAAAATTAAACTTAAAAGCAAGTTGTAAGGCAGAAAGACTTACCTATACTGTGAAGTTACTGTTCATGAGAGGCTAGCCTGGGACGCTGTCTTCGCCCTGCAGATGGGCTTCTGTTTCAGGACAGTGCTAGCAGGGGTGCACTGGCCCCAGAGTGAGAACTCCACCCATTGCAGGGGACATCTCAATCACAGATGGCCACAGCCTTCCTTTGTAAAAGCTAAATGGCAGTGAGGTTTCAGTCTGTGACTCTGTTCTCAAACCATCCCTCCCCGCCCTGCCCCATCCATATGCAAGGGTTTAGCTGCTTCTAAAGGTTTCAATCCCAGTGAGAACAAACTGAGTTGTGCACACAAACTCAGTCACTACAATCAGGTTGGCTAGGAAATACAATTACACAAACAACTGAGATACCAGAGTCAACCAGAATGAACAGGAGAGATCTAAAACAGCAGCCAGTAATCCAAACAGCAAAATCGTCACCTCCCATTGTAGGCGCAGTACAGTGGCCACCATTTTAGTCAAGTTCACAGAAGTAATTTCCAGTCACATCTGATATACATTCTTGGTTGTAAAGCAAAATTTACATTCTTACTGGGCCAACGTTTTATAAAGATTCCATGTATCAAAGCCAATATTCCTTCTTTGCTTTTCCATTTCAGAGATAAGGTCTTACTGTGTATACTCAAACGTAGGGTGATTCTCCTGCTAACTTTCCTAATGCTGGAATTGCATGAGCCACCACTACCTGCTAAGTGTTCCAATCTTCAATTCATTGCAGCCATGACGGCCTGGTGTATCATGGAAATTGGTGGATTTTTTTCTTTAGTAACATGATTCTTTTGTGGGTATAATTGAGAGATGATTTTAATTCAGAGAATATTTACATTCTGTTAGAAAAGTATGTGAATTGATATGAGTGACAGAAAATTTGTTTCTTCAAAATAAAAGGCTTTCTTCTCTAAAGGATGCTTAGCGACATCTCCTAGGTAATTAGTGCATCAGGACACAGTATTCCCGATGACCTTCAGGACACAGCATAAACACAGGTGTTTGGGGTCACAGCAACTTCACTGGCTGTGCCAACTCGGAACTCAGGTGTGGTTTTGAATGGCAGGATCATGCTTCAGGACTAAGGCAAACCAAAAATGCGTGCACTTAAGAGACTACAAAACATTATCTGAAGTAACCCCCCTACGCCAACAGTAGTGGACAAAACCATGAGTCACCAGTTATCAGAAAAGCTCGTTTTATTGTCACCTCCAGGGTGTTTCCCCCAAGAAGTTGCTACTGCCTGGAAGCACAGTTTGTAGACTTGAATTCTGTCACTTCCTGATAGAGAAAGAAGCTTGGGCACAAAGTAGACAACAGCATGGGAAAGGAGCCAAAACAATTCGCAGCAATGAATTGAGCAAGTCAGAGCTGATAAGCACATTGGAAAAGATGCTGCCTGAATCAAATGCTTATGCTAATCTTTATTTTTGGTTTTTTGTTGTTGTTTTCTGAGACAGGTTTCCTCTGTATAACAGTCCTGGCTGTCCTTAACTAATTCTGTAGACCAGGCTGGCCTCAAACTCACAGAGATCCACCTGCCTCTGCCTCCCGAGTACTGGAATTAAAGGTATGAGCCACCACAATCCAATACTAATTTTTTTTTGATAGGATCCCATGTATTAAAGGCTGAACTTTAACTCTTAGCCATGTATGGCCTTGAACACCGTCTTCTTTCCTTCCCGAGTGCTGGGATTACAGGTATGTGTTCCATGCCCCGTTCATGTGGTGTTGGAATGGAACCCAGGATTTCATCCACACTGGACAGACATAACAGCTATGTCTGCCTGACTCTGCTGTGTTAATAATTACCATTCCAGTACTTTGTGGTGGTGGGGGGCACCAAGAACTAGAGCCAGTAACAAACTGAGCTTAATCAAGGGGTTAGGAGAAAGAGGCACTTTTAATATGAAGGAAGAAAGGCAGATTACAAGAGCAGGAAAAATACAAGTTCAGGAAAAAAAATGTTTCTTTCCCTTTTGTGCTGGCCAACAAATGGTCCATGTACACAGGGTACCAGACTGACCTTTTTAGACCTCACTAAGGAAGGTGTAGTTCACCGTCCTGGGAAAGGCCTCCACAAACCTGTTATCTAATGACAAAACGTGGCACTGGCAAGACAGCCCATGGGTAAAAGTGCCTTCCACCAAGTGTGGGGACCCCCATGGTGAGAGAACTGACTCCCACGTGCGCACTGTGACCTACATACACAGACAAGTTAATAGCTTTTCATGTCAAAATGTTTGCTGAAGGAATATATCCAGTAGCCAGGTTCTTCTGTGATGCACACCACAGCTCTGCAGAAGCAGTGTCTAACACCCTCTTAGAGGAGAAAACGGGAGGATGCCGAGCTGGCCGAGGCCTGGTAAAGTGTCCCTGAGACAGTTCTGCCCTGAACGACACTGAAGCGGCTGAGGGGTTGTAAACATGAGCATGGAAGGGGCAAACTGGGACGTGGCAAGTCAGGCTGGGGCTTGGGGGAGGGCTGTGTGAAGACGACAGTGTGTTCATCTTTTAACAAGAGCTTCCAGCTTTCCGGCAGCGCTATTTAAAGGTTACATGGCTGTAAAACCAGAGTCGATTCTGATGGACGACGCACTGTTCTGTGGCAGGATTTCACTGGGAAGCACTCTCGTCAGATGAGTCTGAGTGTCAAGAATCCAAAATCCTCTAGGTGTCCCCATATCCCTCAATATGCCCACCCTGGACTGATGGCCACCACAGGGGAAAGTGACCAGAGGGATCAAAAACTGCCAAAAAGGGGAGAGGTATCAAGTGGCTGCCTTCATCTGTCACACTGCATGCCTGGTGATGACAGCTGTGTCCAACAGTCCGGCTTTGTTTATGGAAACACATTAAATACGGCTACTGAACAATCAAGAACAGCCACAGGGTGATCCTGGAGCCTTCACCCAATGGCTAAAGGGACACTGCACTAGGCCTGGAGTCAGGAATTTTCACTCGCTGCCTTGCTTCTGATAAGCTAGGCCATGAGATGAACCAGGAGTTCTGGGTGGGTTCCTACTCATTAACATGGGAAGTCTAGAGTGAGTAGCTTCCAGGACCTGAAGGTGTGAAAGTTCCCTAGCCTCTGGTGTGTATTAAGTGCTTAATCAATATCAGCAAAAGGGGCAAGACCCCCACAAAGCTCACTTAGAAGGTATACTACTGTGGCAGGCCACAGCCATCTCACAGATGAAGGTTCTCGGTGCTGTACTGCTGCTAAGATCGTGTGTGTGTTGTGTGTGTGTGTGAGAGAGAGACCGACCAAGGCTGATCATGAGCAGAGAGCTCATGTAGAACTCATGAAGACCTAAAATAAGAGTAAGGAAAGGACTTTTTCTTAGCTATAAAGCGTAGTTTCTATAAAGTAGTTCTTAAAAGGTCAATGCCCACATCTCCCCTTCAGAGCAAAAGGCAGTGCAAACACTGTTCTCTGACTGGGAAGCTTAGCACAGAGGCTAAGACAAGCAGTGGCAGGGCAGCTGTGGTTCCAAGAAAAAACTTCACTCTCCCTAGGACAAATGAGACCTGAAGAGACTGAACACAGGCAGGAGGGGCCAGGGATGCTCTGGGTGAGGTATATGTGAACCAGGCCAAACAGGCATGTTTTTCTAGAGCAGTGGTTCTCAACCTTCCTAGTGCTGTGACACTGTATATAATGCGTGTTGTGGTGAGGAGACCTCCAACCATAAAATCATTCCGCTGCTACTTCTTAACTGATTTTACTACTGACAGGAATTGTAAAATCCCTGGTATGCAGGACAGCTGATATACAACACCCCTTCCCCAAGGGGTCTCGGCCCACTGGTTGAGAACCACTGATCTAGACCATCTTCTAAAGGCAGTGATGATCATGCAAGGCCCTCCTGCGAAGGCACGCGACTCAGATTTGCCACATCAGTACCGAAGATGAAGTTGGTACTCTTTAGTCCTGGTGTGTCTGTCAGAAAAAACTCACTGATTTTGGCTAAGTGAGCACCAATCGTTTCGCAGAAGGGCTGAGGTGCAGGAGGGATCAAGCATTTGCCTGGTGTGCAGCACAGCCCCACTATGAAGTGCACACAGGCAACAATCTCCAGAACTAGTAAAGCTCTGGTTCACAAGCAACAGCGGAGCTGCGGTGACGCGACTCTGATGCTGTGTGCTCCCCAATCAGGTTGAATGTGTTCTGAATCTTTAGTCCAGGGGCAAGAACAGCCTCCTGTCAGTCCCTAGAAGGACTTGAGAACTAATTTTAATGTGACAGAAAGACCAGGTGTGGTGACATATGCTTATAATCTCAGTCCTGAGGCTGGGCTACAAGTTCAAGACCAGCCTAGGCTACATAGGTAGACTGCCTATTTATTTTTATCCACTTAAAGCAACGGGAAACCTAGGAAGTACAGCAACAGAACCACCCTTGTGGTGGCTCCTCTGCCCCATTGCCAAGCAGAGGGCAATGAAATACAACATGCCTATCTCCCAGGAATAAGATTCCATGTGGAGAGAACCAATGGGAAGTCACCTACTTACCATCACCCAGAAAAAGACAGTTGGGCAAACCAGGTTAGTGTTAGTGTTCGTGGGTAGTAAAACAGCAACAAGCAGTTAGCACAGTATCACGTCTTCCATGTCCCTGCCTTGGTGGAGAGCAGATACAGCCGTCCTATAACAGACTTCTTAGCCACTCCCACCTGAATGTGGTGGTTAGCCCTTAAATGGGCTACACCGGTGAGAACCCAAAGTTCCAAAGGGTTAACACTGGAAGAAAACTCTTTTGAAGAAAAAAAAAAAATCAAGGCAAGGCAACCCACCAGTCTCTGAGCTGTGAGAATCAGTACATACTCCCACCACCTCCAGCCACACTAGAGCCCTTACACCCATGGGACAGCAACAGGGAGGGCATCACAGTGTCGACAGGACACAAACATGCTCAAATCTCTTCCTGATCAGCTCTTTCAAGTACTTTTTAAGGGATAGTTTCTTTACAAAATAATTTTTAAAACATCAGCTCTTGGTGATCAGAGTAAAAATTATTTTTATTATAAATTTCAGGATCTAAGAAGTGTAATGTTACATGACTAAGTTAAATCTGAGAAGACTTCTTACCAAGCATGTGAGCCTTGCAGGTGGCACTGTGGCCCCCAGGCATGAGAGGGTCAGGTTCCACCCCTCCTTGAGGGATGGGGTCAGCCAAATGACAGAAGACCCTGCTGAGTCCCACTAGGTACAGGTGAGTGAGTGCATAGGGGCCTCTTGGTCTGTCACCCTGGCATTGGGCTGACCAGAGTTCAGGCCAAGAGGTCTCCTCTTGAACTCTGAAGACCAAACCAGCACCTGAGCAGCAGTCTTGGTCTTAAATTCAAGTTTCTGTCCCACTTTTCATTAAGTGATAACTAATATTACCTGATAAAATTTTATCATTTATGTCAATGATTTACATTGAATAAGGGTTATGCTCCAACTTTCTGTAGCCAAACGATGACACTGCTTCCCTACATGGCAGGAGACCCACAGGGAAGCCGATGACGTCCCAAAGACCAAGGTTAGGTACTGGGAAACACTAACCCAGGGTTCTATATGATGCAAATACCATCAGAGGTGTCATGGGCACGTGGGGTGGTTGGCCACACGTGTAAGAGGTCCAGCAGACCTGGACAGGCCGTGTAGACTGCCTTCCTCCCTCTAAGAACAATGACCGCAGACTGTAACCTGCACTGGCAATCAGACGAGGAAACCTCAAGTCTCCTACACAGCTCTAACACATTTATCTCTTGGTTGCAGCATGCAGTCCTGGCTGGTCTCAAACTCAGTATGTACACCAGGCTAGCTTTGAACTCGTGATAAATCTCCTTGCCTCTACTTCCTATATACTGGGATTACAGATGGTGCCACCAAACCTGGCTTGGGTATTTATCGTTTAAGCAGTTCCTAAAGGCAGCATCTTTGAAAGATGGATCCATGGGAGGCTTCAGGGTTTGCTGGGTGGGAAGGGTGCAGGGTGAGCCACACTGTGCTGAAGTACCTGAGATGTGGTGCAATGGAAGAGCACCTCACGCTACAGAATGGGAAACCAGCAAAAACGCAGCTGCAGAGCACAGCAAGTTCACCTGTTAAAAAACCGAACCAGGATGAACAGCTGGCTGTCCCAGCTGCAGCTTCCTCCCCCAGATTCTCTTAATTGAACCCTATCCCTTAAAGCAGTGGCCCTCAACAGGGAATGACTCTGTCCACAGCGGAATTTGGCAATGTAGGAGACATTTTTGGCTGTCCTTACTGGGAGTGGGGTGCCACTGGCGTCTCGATGGAAGCCAGGGATGTTTCCGATCATTAGGCGATGCACAGGGCAGCCTCCTACAGAGACTTACTGAAAGGTCAAGGGTGCTCAGGCCTGTCCTAGACGGGAACTGCACTCTTACCCTGCCGAATCTGGTGTGCGCCAAGGCCCTCAAGATGACAACCAGGCCAGGGTGAACACTGTGTCAAGCCAGCTCCCCCAGGGTCCTGTCAATGTCCAGTCAGCCACTGGCAGTCTATGTTCCAGTGAATACAACTAAAGCCGCAGGTCTTTTTGTCTGCTTTCTCGTCTGAAAAGCTGTTACTTCTTCCTTAGAGCCAATGCAACTCCAACTGCCACCGCTAGGATGGCCACTGCAGCAGCCCCTCCAAATAGCAGTACAGCCTTGCCCTCAACGGGCATGGCACTCTTGGCTACCCCGGCAGCAGTGGCCTCCCCAGTGTGGCTCTCTTTCCTGCCCCCAGCCCCCTCTGCACTCAGCTGGACGGCCGGCTCCGCCCCCTCCAAGGCAGCAGGTCTTGCTACTGCTGCTGCTTCCAGCTCCTCCTCACCAAACTCCACAAAAACAGATGGAGTGGGGCTGGCTTTCTCAACTCTGATTTCGGAGGCTTCCTTGGTGGTGATCTGTGGGAGCAAGGGAGCGGCGGCTTCCGGGAACGCCTCCTCTGGCACCTCCTCCTTCTCCACGTGCACGATGTCGGAGTTAGAGGAGTTGTTCTCGCTCTTTTCCCCAGCCCCGCTACTGTCCAAGCTCTTCACTTCTTCTGGGTCCATGGCAATCTGCTGCCAGGACTCAGGCCCGAGAGACACCGGGAGGCTTTCTGTGTGCCAACTCTGGCTAGCAGACAGCGAGACAGGTAGGCTCTCAGATTGCCAAGATGTGGTCACTGTTGGGGACTCCGGGGGACTGACCTGTCCAGAGTTGTCACTAGGCAGGATATAAATGTCATTACTATCTTCTGCAATGATTCCCGGGTATTCGTCCTCCTCAGACTCAAGACTAAAGACAGTGCCCTAAAAAAGAAGAGGGAGAATCCACAAGCAAACTCATTAAAAACTGTCAATCTAGGGAAATAACTGTCTACCATCAAGCTTCAGGAGTAAATACACTGCCCCACCTATACAGCTTCTGAACAGAATGTACTCATCCGAGCGCAAATGCAAAGGAGCTTTTCTTTTCTTTTTTGAAAAAGGAACACTTCTACCCCAGCTTCTTCCCCTACCCAAAACACATTTTTGTTTTAATTTTTAATTGAAAAAAAAGTTCCCATACACTGTACTATGATCACACCTTTCCTTTCTCCCACAGTCTAAAAGCTTTCTTAGCGGCTTCCTTCAGCCTCGTAACACACCTGCACCCCATACCTTGCTAAAAGGGAGAGCTTTTGTTTTGTTTTTTCAAGACAGGGTTTCTCTGTGTAGCCATGGCTGTGTAGCCTAAAACTCACTCTGTAGACCAGGCTGGCCTCGAACCCCAAGCCTCATCTGCCTCTGCCTCCCAAGTGCTGGGATTAAAGACGCATGTGCCACTGCCTGGCTAAAAGGGAGAATTCTGGCAGCTCCACTGTGCATCATATACAATCAATAAACTCAAAACAGCAGAAAAAAATGAAAATAAGATTGTGTACTCTGGGAATCTGTCACTTAGTAAATACAGAAACACGGTCATGCACCAAGTGCTACTGAGAGTTTAGAGGAGAATGTTTCTGGGTGTGAAAAGGCAAGGTGATGGCAGAAAAAAATCATGAAATTCTGGCAGCAAAGGCATCAAGAAGCTGCAGTCTAAGCAAAACACAGAGCTATAAAAAGCAGGCAGGGATGAGCAAACAATCTCCTCTGCACTGTGTGCACGGGGACGGAAAGTTCAGCCATGACAGGCCAGAACCAATTCCTGTGAGGTGTCCCTTACCTCCATGCACATAAAATAATAATATATATTTTGAAATTGATGACATAATACTTCTACTGTCTGCAGCAGACTGCAGTGGTCTATGTCTGCAGTCACAGCTCTTCAAGAAACCAAGTTAAAGGATCACTAAGTCCAGTAGTTCAGGCCAGCCTGGAAAACAAGACGCAGCCCAAACAAAACAATCAAACTTCTTTGGATACTATGTCATGATGAAACACTAGAGACCCGGGGACTCGTGCATCTTTCCTTCAGGGGATCATTGAAGACCAGCAGTGTGGTCTTCATCCATGTCCAGCAGAACTGCCGACCAGGCGCTATTTCAGGGACTGAGGTTGTAAGAAGGCTTTTAGGTATGTGTCCACACAGGCTGGGCAAAGCCAGGGGTTAAGATATGGTAAGAAAGGCAGGAAGAGAACCAATGGGTTGCAATGTTATAGAGATCCAGGGAAATTTCACAAAAAACGTTAGCCAACACTTAAATGCAGCAGAAAGTTTGAACAGAATATATAAGCAAGCCAGGCAGTGGTGGTGCATGCCTTTAATCCCAGCACTCAGGAGGCAGAGGCAGGTGGATCTCTGTGAGTTCAAGACCAACCTGGTCTGCAGAGCGAGTTCCAGGACAGCCAGGGCTACACAGAGAAACTCTCTCTTGAAAAAATAGAAAAACTGAGCAAGGATTTTAATATTTCATTTTCTTCTTTCTTTTTTTTTAATATTTATTTACTTATTATGTATACAATATTCTGTCTGTCTGTATGCCTGAAGGCCAGAAGAGGGCATCAGACCCCATTACAGATGGTTGTGAGCCACCATGTGGTTGCTGGGAATTGAACTCAGGACCTTTGGAAGAGCAGGCAATGTTCTTAGCCACTGAGCCATCTCTCCAACCCTCTTTCTTCTTTCTTTTTTATTGAAAATAGATTCTTCTGTCATACAATATATCCCAACCGTTTCTCCTCCCTCAACTTCTAGCCCCCCCCTTTCTTTTCTTTCTTTCTCCTTCGCTGTGTGTGTGTGTGTGTGTGTGTGTGTGTGTATGTGTGTGTGTTGGGGTGGAATCCAGAGAAACCTACGTACCAAGCAGACTGATGGGACCACTGAGTTCACCTCAGCCCATCTGAACGTTCTTTTATTTAAAAAATAAAAAAAGATTTTTATGTATATGGGTGTTTGGCCTGAATGTATGTCTGTGCACTGCCTGCAGAGGTCAAAAGACACCATTAGATGCCCTGAAACTAGAGTTAGTGCTAGCTATAAGCTCACCATGTGGGGGCTAGAAATTGAACCCAGGTCCTCAGCAAAAGCAGCTAATGTTCTTGAGCTGAGCTCCCCCATTAGAATTATTCTTAATATAAAGGGATTTGAAAGAGACTTTAATACCTTTCAGAAAGGCTAAAAACATACAATCTGGGGGCTGGAGAGTTGGCTCAGTGGCTAAGAGCACTACCCGCTCTTCCAGAGAACTTGGGTTCAATTCTCAGCAGCCACATGGCAGCTCACACCTCTCTATAATTCCAGTTTCAAGGGATCTGATACATTCACACAGACACACATGCAGGCAAAACATCAAATGCACATAAAATAAAAAAGATTCAAAAACAAACAAGCATACAGTCCATCCTACTTACTGAAGAGTCGTCTGGTGTGTGAGAAGCAATACTGCACAGCCTACATACACTACACAAACCTACAGTATTACTGACCAAACTAAAGCTGTCTAAGTAAATGAAGAGCTATACAGTACATTCAAAGGCTCATCACTGAAGGGTGTTTAAAAATTATTTCCCAGCCTAGCATGGTGGGTCATGATGGAGCACATCTTTAATCCCAGCACTCAGAAGACAGAGGAAGGTGGATCTCTGAGTTCAAGGCTAGCCTTGATCTATAGAACAAGTTCTAGGACAGCCACGGCTACATAGAGAAACCATGACTCGAAAATAAGTAAAAATTTAATTATTTCCCACTGAAGCCATTATTATAATATAGTTTCAAATATACAATCCCATCAGGCTTTTTCTTATAGAAATTGACAGCCTGACTCTGAAATTTATGCTATAAGATACCAAGGCTCACTAGGTCCAGGTGTGGTGGATCCATCCCCTTTAATGCTAGTACACAGGAGGCAAAGCCAGGAGGGTCTTTGTAAGTTTGAGGCCAATCTAGTCTACATAGCAAGTTCCAGGACAGCCGAAGCTATAGAGAGGCCCACTGACAGCATGAGCAGAGCTTTCCCAACTCATGCACACCTTCTCCCTCTCTGAGTGAACTGTATTTCTATTACTGAGCACAGGACTCTCCTCTAATAGGTTCTTCCAAGAAAAAGAAGCTGAAAATCTCAACACGTCCTTCCCAGACTCTAATCTGTACCTGTAATACAACATGCAATACAGGCTAAAAAAAAAATGTGAATTTATTTATTTATTTATTTATTTATTTATTTAATTTTTTTTTTTTTGGTTTTGTTTTTCGAGAGGGTTTCTCTGTGGCTTTGGAGCCTGTCCTGGAACTAGCTCTTGTAGACCAGGCTGGTCTCAAACTCACAGAGATCCTCCTGCCTCTGCCTCCTGAGTGCTGGGATTAAAGGCGTGAGCCACCACCGCCTGGCGAATTATTTAAAAAAAAATTAGTGGAATGTCTGAATTTGAACATGTCTCAAACAAAGGGCAACGCATATGGAAATACTATCATAAACTGGTATTCTTTTAACATTTTTAATTCATTTAAAAAGTCTTATCACAGTGTGCATGTGTGTGCTGGCACGTGTGCACACAGAGGGCAGGTCATGGAGGTGATTTTTCTTTCCACCATGTAGTCCTAGGGATCAAACTCAAGTCATCAAGCTTAACTGCAAATGCTTTTCCCCGCTGAGCCATCTCACTACCTCTTAATTCCTTTGTAAAAATTCAGATTCATAGTGGCTTATAAATCTATAACATAAAATTCATCATTTTAAGTATATGGTTCAGTGGATTCTAATATATTCACAAATGTTGTATAACCTCACCAGCATAATGTTAATTGTAAAGAGTTCCTTTTTTCTTCTTAAATTTTTATAAGACTTTAAAACGTCAATT
Source organism: Dicrostonyx torquatus (assembly GCA_028555095.1). NCBI lineage: Eukaryota > Metazoa > Chordata > Mammalia > Rodentia > Cricetidae > Dicrostonyx > Dicrostonyx torquatus. The sequence goes on along the minus strand of JAQHUG010000302.1, from coordinate 617,085 downwards.
TATTCTTTATTGCCAAGATTTATAACAAATTATTTAAAAGTAAAGGCCAATTTTTAGTCCCCATTGAGTTACTTGTTCCATTCCACTCTATGCATCTAAAGTCAAATATGTGAAAATACCTGTTAATGCTCAACATTAATATATCTGATTTACGATGCAGTAATTAAGTACTCAGTTGGTATATCAATTGTCACTCTTGTCAAAGCAGCTTATTTTTATAATTCAGAAATAGGTTATTAGGACAGTCAAAAGACAAAATTTAAATTCAGGGGCAGACCATATTTACTTGATTGGCCAAAATTTAAAAATCAAACAGCCTTCATTTCTATAATACTTCAAAGAATTTTAATGTATGGTTTTTGAGAAATACTTTCAAAGATACCTACATTGCCAGCATTACAATCTGATACTTTTAATAGGAGTTACCTACACTGCTCATATACCATCCTCTGGCATTACATCTGATACTTTTAATTATAATTATTATAATGGTCAAAGAAGTTTAGTTACAAGCCAGGCAGTGGTGGTGCACACCTTTAATCCCAGCACTCGGGAGGCAGAGGCAGGCGGATCTTTGTGAGTTCGAGACCAGCCTGGTCTACAAGAGCTAGTTCCAGGATAGGCTCCAAAGCTACAGAGAAACTCTGTCTCAAAAAACCAAAAAAAAAAAAAAGAAGAAGAAGAAGTTTAGTTACTAGTTACTATCACTTCACTTAGAAACCAGGGACAACCGAGCTCCTGAAAACCTGCACTGTGGTAACTTTCTGCAGTGCTAAAATAGAGCTCTTTAGCTGTGCCCAGTGTGGAACTCAGGACTCAGAGAGGCACACAAGCACTCAGTGCTGCATGCACCCCAGGCGCAACAGAGTTACTATTTAGCTTCTTGAGACATGCATGTCTCCCCTTAGTACCGTTCCTTATATGGATCCTTGTCCCAGGCGTCCCCAGCTCCAGTCCTGGGGGAACTCTTTCAAACTCAATATGCCTCCATTAGCATGATGGTAATGTAAAGCCAAGCAACAATTCCCAACCTTCATCAATAATGAATGTCACAAAAAGCCCTTTATGACCAAGAAAACGACCATCAGTGGCAGAACTCATGGAATTACGGGCAGTCAGAGGTTAACCGCTGCGAGAAAGCCCCAATTCTAGCATATCTCTTTCCTCTCTCATGTAATCATCTTGCTGCCCCTTAAGCACAACACGGATCTTAATGTATTCCTAAGTGTGTATCTCCTTTGTTTTGTTTTGTTGTTGCTTTTGAGACAAGGTCTCAGGTAGCCCAGGCCAGCTGTGAACTCAGTATGCAGCTGCGAGGAATGGAAAGATAGCTCAGTGGTTAGAGTGCTCGCTGCTCTTCCAGAGGACCACGGGTCAATTTCAACCCACATGGCAGCTCACAACCAACTACAGCTACAGAATCCTACATCCTCAGATGATACATATGATACAGACATAAATGGAGGCAAACAGCCATACACAGAAACAAACAAAATATGTAGCAAAGAATGGCCTTTTATTTTTTAGGTGACAGTGTCTATGTGACCCTGGCTGGCCTCAAACTCACAGAGATCCACCGCCTCTACCTCCCAAGTCCTGGAATTAAAGGTGTGCACCACCACAAAACTAATGTTTTTACATTTATTTATTTAGTGTGTATGTAGGGGGCATCTCTGTCATGGAGCATCCGTGAGTGTGAAGTCAGAGGGCAATATGCATGAGTACAGGAGTCAGCTCTCCCCCCACCATGCGAATTCCAGGGACAGCAGCAAGCACCTTTACCTAAGGTCATCTCTCTGCCCCATCTCCTGATCGTCTCCTTCTGTCTCCTCCTCAGTGCTGGAAATAGGACTTATGCCACAACGTTTGGCTCTGTTTTGGTTTTTGGTTTCTCAAGACAGAATGTCTCTGTATAACAACTGTCCAGAAACTCACTTTGTAGACCAGGTTGGCCTTGAACTCATAGAGATCAACCTGTCTCTGCCTCCCAAATGCTGGGATTAAAGATGTGCGCTACCACCATCTGGCTTCTGTTTTGTTTCTTTAAGACTTTAAGATTTGCTACTTAGTCTGAAATGGCCTAGAACACATAGTCCAGGCTGACCCTGAACTTGAAATCCTCCTGCCTCAGACTTCTGAGTGTTGGGTTTATAGGAATTGCACCATCTCCCATCTATTTTTCTTTTCTTTGAGACCATCTCACAGTGTAGCCCTGGCTGGCCTGGAACTGGCTATGTAGACCAGGTTAGCCTTGAACTCAGAGATCTGCCTGTTCTGTCTCCTGAGTATTGGGATTAAAGGAACAGCTTCCAAACATATTGTAATATATCTAAATACAAGTTTTTCTTTCTCTGAACATTTTCTGCTATTAGTCTAATAAAAGTAACCACTATTTTCTGAAGAATTTTGACATTTATTAACTGGGTATGCACACCCCGGCACGTGCATGGAGGTCAGAGGACAATGTGCTAGAGTTATTTTTCTCCTCCCACTCTGTGGGTTCTAGGGACTGAAGTCAAGTCATCAGGCTTTATGGAGTGTTCCAGGCAGCTGAGACATCTTGGTGGCCCCTAACCGCTTCCCTTTAACAAAATGACTCCTATCCGCCTACCAACTAGTCTGGAAATGTGTGGTGGCAAAAGCTCATCCCAGCCACAGGCGAAAGCAGGAAGACTAAGAGCTGATGAACAATTAGTTGTCTTTTGAGACCCTGTCTCCAAAAAGCAATGGAGAGGGTGCCGGGGATGTGGAACACTGAACACTGATGGGAGCTTTTCTGCTCACAAAGGTCCTGAGTTTCATGCCTGGTGCCAAAAAAAGGGGAAAATGTCGATAAATGAAAAGTAAAATGTCATGTCTGTCTGGATATCCTTTGTCAGCTCATAACTAATATATTAGTCCTCACTGTTATCAGTCTAACAAAGACCACGGCTCTCTTGGGAACTCAGTTCAACTCCCTGCCTCCATTACAGCCCCTCTCACAGTCAGTCCATCAATATCTCAGAGCAGAAAACCTGCCTCTAACGGATTAGCTAGCCATCAGATAAAGGCTAGTTCAAATAGAGTCCTGCTAATTATCTGACTCTTCCAGTTAAAAAGCCAAGAGGGCAAGGCAATACTATATTTAGAAGACACATTATCCTTCCTGAGCACAGCTGTGCTTTACTCTCAAACCAAATATAAATTATTAAAGGAACTATACTATCAAATGAAGTAAACCAAGATTTCCTCCCTCTTCTTAGGGGCATTTTTTCTTTCTTTCTCTCTTTCTTTTGCAGCAGTAGGCATGGAACCCAGGACCGTGTGCATGCCAACCAAACACTCTGTCCTTAAACTATATCCTGACCCTCTAGAACCATCTTATAGCCCTATTTTTTTCTTGCTTGTGTTCTAGGTACTCTATGAGGAGCCTACGTAGTCCCTACAACTCCACACCCACAGCCTCCTGTGAGCATTGTGCTAAAACTCCCAAACCTTGCTGCCCAGGAGTTTCAGGATATGAACTCTCAAGCCGGGCACTGTGACACATAACTTTAATCCCAGCACTTGGAAGGCAGAGACACAGGAGGACCTCTGGAGTTTGAAGCCAGCCTGGTCTACATGATGGGCTCCAGGACAGCCAGGGCTATAGAGAGACCTTGCCTCAAAATCAAAAATCAAATCAAATAAAAGATAGGACCTCTCAGCTGGACAGTAGTGGCACACCCCTTTAATCCTACCACTTGGGAGGCAGAGGCAGGCAGATCTCAGTGAGATCGAGGCCAGCCTGGCCTACAAAGTGAGTTCCAGGACAGCCAGGACTGCAATAAGTTGTTGATCTGCACTTTGAAATATGAGACACTCTGCACTTTGAAATATGAGACACTCTATAACAAGAACCGATTTAAGAAACAAAAGTGTCTAAGTAAACAGGTGAGCACTGTGTGCTCAGAGACCTTTGGGTTCCACATTTACTGAAACGGATCTTCCATCAGGGGAAAGCTAACAAGCTGACACAGATTTCCTGTACAGCGTCTCCCCTGTTACTACTCGATGTTTGTGTGGTCCTGGGGATGGATCCCAGGGCCTTATGCATGCAAGAAGGTACTCTCCTAATGAGCTACAAACCTCCCCTCATTACTTTAACAATCCAAGTGAAGCTAACAGAGGGCATAAGAGCCTCTGGTCCACAGTGAGAGGATGTCACAGCAGCACATCTGTGTACGCAGCTTGGGGAGTTACCTCATGGAACTATCGTCTGCTGTCATGATCTCCTTACTACTTATTTTTGTACTTAAGACATGCCATTTTAGTAAAAATTTACCATGTTTTATACTCTTTTATAATTGTCTTTTTTTTCTCTAAATTTTATGCTTTTATTTATTTATTTGTGGTGGAGGGCAGGGAGAGAGGGGGCACACAGCGACTGTATGGAGATCAGAGGGGTCTTTCCTACCATGTGGGTTCCAAGAGCAACTCAGGTCAAGCTTGGTGGCCAGCACCTTTACCTGCTGAACCATCTCACCAGCCCTTCTGTGAGAGCCCTGAAGGAAAAGCACAGCATAGCAGCTCAGCACTTAGGCTGAGGCAAGAGGACTGCTCTAAGCTGGAGGCCAGCTTGGGCTACACAGTAAGTTCCAGGTCAGCCTCAATAAACCTCTTTCAAAAACAAAAAGAATGACCACTAAAGTTCTTCCCAAGGGGGACTTGTCTACATAGACAGTGTTCTGGGCTACCTAAACTCCAGCAAAGGAGAGTAACATTCAAAGTGGTTCTAAAATTATTTCTTCCATCCCTATCACCTAAGCTTGTCTCTAATAAGGACCTTCTGCTATAACGTAGCAACTAAAGTCCAATTTCTACCCTCACTCCTTTCCATTATATCATAGTGCCTCAAGTTTATGTTCATGGCTAGAAGTAGAGAAAACAAGTTACCCTTCTTCAAGCAAGCAGAGACCATATATATATATATATATATATATATATATATATATATATATATATATA
>JAQHUG010000302.1:588611-603768 GCA_028555095.1 Dicrostonyx torquatus | reverse complement strand
GGGGAGGGTAGAGGCAGGGAGGGGAGCAGAGAAAAATGTAGAGCTCAATAAATATCAATAAAGAAAAAAATTCAGAGTCTAGCCATTCCAAGAAGACGACCTCATATTCACCTTTCTAGGGATTAAGAAAGGACTAGGAATATAGCTTAGTTGATAAGACTGTCTAGCATCAGTGAAGGCCTGAGTTTGATCCTGAGCACTGTATAAACCAGCCACTGTGGTACATGCCTGTAATCCTAGTACTGAGGAGGTAGAGACAGGCAAACCAGGAGTTCAAGATCATCCTCGGCTACACAGTGAGTTCCAGTGCAGCCTAAAGAACATGAAGTCCTGCCTCAAAAAATAAATAAAATTACACAAGAAAGATGAAACAAATAATTTTCTTATTCTTATTCTGAGTAATTCCCTCATAGGACAATAGTATTCTCCACAGGGAATATCTTTCCTTGACAAATTCTTGGACTGGAATGTCTAGGAGCCTTTCAATATCAGAAAGGGTTCCATCTACTGGCATACCTTTATTCATATATTTAATTCCCTGACAAAGAATGACAGTAAAAAATGTGCAGTTTGGCAATGTAAAGAGTATAAGCAAATATAAAGTTGCACCAAGGCGTGTGTGGAAGAGAGATTGTAATTTGTAATGACAAACTTCCTGCTCTGCCAGGGATGACAGCAGAGGGTATCCTAAGCACAAGACCCCTTCAATTCAAGGCAGTAACTTGTGAAAAGGCTTATCTGTTTGAAAGGAGACATCTTGAACTAAGAATACAGTTTAAGGGGTTCCCTGCTCAAAAACAAAGACCTTGGCACACACAAACTACTGCAGCTGTGATCCAAGGGGCCAGGCTCCATCTGGAGTTGGCAGTAGAACTTGGCAGCATCATCCACATGGTACTAGTAGACTTTACACAAAAAGATGCAAGATTGAGAGACTAGTGGAATCATGGCTCCAGAATGCTGCTGAGGCCAGACAACTGTGGTAGGGTCAGAGTCCCTGCAAGAGAGGCTCTGAGATGCTATTGTGTGAAGATGTAAGAGTTGCAATGGAGCTCCTGGGACACTGGAGACCATTAAACAGCCACCAAGGAAAAGGTAGGCATGAGTGGAGCTGGTTCAAGAGACAGACTATGTGTGCTGTGGACAGCAGGGCTACCCATGCCATACTTCTTCACAGTCACCTCCTTCCAATCTGCCTTTGCAAGAAAACAGGCAGGCACCACAGTATAAGACAAGGGATAATCACACGACACAGTGGGAAGGCTAGAACCAGCAAATGTGAACTGGTTGCTAGTCAAGAGATCCTACACAAGTTTAACCACTTCCTGAACAGTCATCAACCTAAGTAAACAAATAACAGAACAAAAGCTCATTATACTGGGAATGCAGTTCACCAGTAGAGTGCAAAATCCAGGGTAACATAGTAGATCAGCAGGATATCCCACCCCCTCCCAGCCCCAAAATAGGGCAATAAAATTCACTGTGCATTCTTCAAAGGAAAGTTTGGAATAATCAAATGAGATACCACATGAGACACACTACTATGTAAACTATAAAATAAAAAACAGCATTAATTTTTTTGTTGTTTTGTTTTATTTTACAAGGCAGGGTTTCCCTGTGTAGCTCTAGCTGTCCTGGAACTCACTTTGTAGACCAGGCTGTCTTAAACTCACAGAGACCCACCTGCCTCTGCCTCCCATGTGCTAGGATTAAGGGCGTGTGCCACCAACGCCTGGCATGGCATTAATTTTTTAAAAGAACCAGAAGAGGGGCTGGAGAGATGGCTCAGTGGTTAAGAGCATTGCCTGCTCTTCCAGAGGTCCTGAGTTCAATTCCTGGCAACCACATGGTGGCTCACAACCATCTGTAATGGGGTCTAGTGCCCTCTTCTGGCCTGCAGGCATACACACAGACAGAATATTGTACACACAATAAATAAATATTAAAAAAAAAAAAGAACCAGAAGAGGGTATCTAAATGAATACCTCATTCTTCTCTAAGACATATGTCTTCTCTAAGACATATAACTTACATGTTAACAAGAACTATTTGGAGACAAATGTCATGTCTAGTGCAGAGAAATCAAAAAATGATAGAAAACTCAGAGCACAGAAAAGGAGAGCATACCACAGGGCACACTGTGGAACAGTGCACATTAATTTAAGAAAATATTAAAGCAAAAATATTCACTTCACATAGTTTGGACTTACACATCAGTTAGTGCTAACAGTTCTTTCTATACTTTATTAACAGGACCAGAGCCTTGTAAGAGCAAAGATAACTTGGTTACTACCTTGTTCCATCCGCCGGTATGAACTGCAGTCTCCGCTGTGCAGTCTCGGTAGGCCTGATAAGTCAGCGGCCTGTAGAAAGTTTTTTAAAAGTCTGCGTCACAAAAAAGGGCTTAATTTCAGATGAATTAAATATACAGACACTACCATGTTGCTGAACTTTCTGAACATAATAATTTTTTTCAAGATATGGCTTTTAATATTTGGTATATATTTTCCCCCAAACATTCTCTGTACTGCTGAGGAGGGTGTTATAGCAGCGTATCAAGATAAATATATATTCTAGTCATTATTTTTTAGTCATTATTTTTTAATTACTTGGAATTTATCTCCATTAAAGATAAATGCCTAAATTACAGATATCAAATCCCAAAATTAAAGAATCAAATAGTAACATGTAAAACTTAACTCAGTTAAGTGAAGACACAATCTAGCCTTTTTTTTTTAAAGGCAAAAGCCTAAACCAGACAGTGGAGGCAACTTTAATCCCAGCACTTGTGAGACACGGGCAGGTGGATCTCTGGGTTTGAGGCCAACCTATCTCAAGAAAACATAAATAAATAGGTAAATAAAATAAGAAAATAGGAAGTAAGAGAGGCCATGTTTTTATAGGCATTAGAAATCCAATTCCAGAAGCATTTTCTGTTCTGACTACTCTAGTCTGCAACTTCTTAGCAGATGAATACAAACAAAAAAACTACCACTTATTAGTGGTCTAATATATATTTTTCACATTTATATTACATTACATCATATATTATCACTACACATTAGGAAGACAAAGTAGGGAAAAGCCAAGAGACTACATATCCCAAAAGCACACCAGGCAAACACCCAGCCGGATCTGGCTCCAACAGCACACTACTTCCATTTCTACTTAGGATTTTTGCTTTGTTGTTATAAAGACAGGGTTTCTCTGTATAGCCCTGGCTGTCCTGGACCTTGATCTGTAGACCAGGTTGGCCTTGAATGCAGAGACCCGCCTGCCTCTGCCTCCTGAGTGCTGGGATTATAGGTCACCACCTGGCTCAAGTTAGGATTTTAATGTATGCCACAAAAATGTCTAGATGTCACATGTAGCTATAATAAATTTGAAATGTGGTTATTGTGCCTAAAATATTAACACACTTTGTATTTCAAAGAGCCTCAAAGGAAAAAAAAAAAGAATGAACTATCTCACTAATAATTTTTGAATAATTAAAATATTTTGACTATACTGATTTAAAATGTTAAAAATTTCATTAATGTCATGCTCTCTGTGTTTGCAGATGTTTTTACCTTCACTGTGTCTAAAGACTAAAGACTCAGAAGCAGCTCTGATGGCACAGCGGCTGTCCTCTACACCGACCCACTACCGCAGCGCTGCTTCGTAAGCACAGCACACCCACTTCTTATTAGTGCTCAGGACTCTGTCAGAAGTATTGGGCTCCACACTAGAATCCTGTAAAACTGGAATTTCACCAGATACTACATCAGCCACCTACCTCTAGCTCCCTGAGGCTTCACTTGCGGCTACCAGTCCCTTCACTTCCTGTTCTGAACTGAAGCTGCTGTGGGTCACTGCAGTCCTTACAGGTAGTTTGGCTATCAGGCTAAGGACTTTATCATCCTTCAGAATGAAATATGATTCAAAACATTATATGTACACACATACATGCATATGAAACATGTAGCAGGTTAAAACATTCATGTTTTAATACATAGGAAAGCAAGTAGCTGAATTGTGAGCCTTCTTTCTCTGGTCTTAGAGTAAAGCAGAGAAGAAAGGGGCCTACAGAAACCAAAGGTACTTCGTATAAAGAGTAAAGATGAATTTCCCACTTTGGCAAAAGCATTTGGAGTAGGAGATATTTCCACCTGTACAATTGCACTGTTTCCAGGGTGTCAGTAACAGCTTCAAACTTTGAAAATAAAGACTTTTGAACAAACTTATTTGCTATGTAACCAACTTAAAAAATAACTGTGTCACTATTTAAGTTTTGGGGAAAACTAAATATTCATCTAAACCAACATTCTCTTAAATAAAAAAGAAACTCAGGGCATGGTAGCACAAACCTTTAACCCTACCTATCACTTGGAAGGCAGAGGCAAGGTGAATCTCTGTGAGTTCCAGGCCAGCTAAGACTCCATAGTAAGAGACCCTGTTGCAAAAAGCAAAATTACACCATTCTGTTCGTTAAAGAGTTGGTAATATCCCAGCCAAGTTACAATGAGTAAACGAAGAACTGACATATGAAGAATGAAATGATTTTTTTTGGGGGGGGGTGTTTCAAGACAGGGTTTCTCTGTAGCTTTTAGAGCCTGTCCTGGAACTAGCTCTTGTAAACCAGGCTGGTCTTGAACTCACAGAGATCCACCTGCCTCTGCCTCCCGAGTGCTGGGATTAAAGGCGTGCGCCACCACCGCCCGGCAAATGAAATGATTTTCATAAAGGAGAGGTGACTCAGCAGTTAAGATTAAGAGCACTTCCTACCCCTGTTCGGTTCTGAGCACCCACGATGGGGCCTGTAATTCCTGGTCGAGGAAACTCAAACTTTTCTGGCCTTCTGGGCATCAACATACATATAAATAAAAATAAAAACAAATCTTAAAGGCCAGGCATCATGGTGGCACATGCCTTAACTCAGCACTTGAGAGGCAGAGATAGATGGAGTTCTGTGATTTAAGGCCAAATCTGGGCTACAATGAGACGTTGTCTCCAAAAAGACAAAGAAAAGAAAGCACGATCTTTTAAGGTTGTAATCTCAGTATATACAGTATTTGAACATTTAAGGACAGAGAGTCTTGGCGAACCCTACTTAATTCACCCTTCCCCACTCAGACCCTATGAGGACAGCAGCTCTGCTGGTCCTTAGTCATGCTGTGAACCCACATTTCCTACTTAAGCTTTATTTCCTGGCCACTCATACCATCCTTTCCACATTCCTTTACTCTTGTGTCTGAGGTAGAAAATCCACCTATGGTTTCACTTCACTGAATATAATTAAGGATTTTATATATGCTCCTTTCACCAGAATATATGGAAACCCTAACTGCTTCTTGATAAGAACACAGCACACTCTAAACCTTGACTATATAACAGTAAAGAGTTTCTTTACTATAACAGTAATTTTCCATCTGAATTTTAACCTTTTGATGAGGAACAAATTTCCTAAATGATCCACCTTCATCAATTCACACTAATGCTGTAATTCATATTAATTCCTCAATGAGACTTATCATAAGTGAATTGGTTCTATTTTAGCATGCTTGTATTTTCACTAGCTTCTCAATTTTAGTTTTAGTACAGTGAGGGCCACAGCTGGAAAGGAGTTCCCTGCAGGAATTCAGAAGTAGCTTCACAGGCACATATGCAACCCCAAAGGATAACAATATCTGTGATACAGATACAATACTAAATACAGCCACCTAAAATACAAAGATAATGCTAATCACACATTATAGTACACAAACTCCAGCCATATTCATATATCTATGAATATAGATGGCCAGAGACAAGGAATGATTAGGACAAAGGCAATAGCTTGTGTTTATAACACAGTAAGTGCATCTGTTGAAACCTGACAGCTCGAGTAAAGAAAAACTATCAGATCTCTGTTGGAATATTTAATCCCTGCTTCGAGACAAATCTGGCATTCAAAACAAAGCAGACGCTTTAGGAGCACAAAGGAGGAAGGGTGACGGCCTAAAGCAAAGCCTCAGCCAACCCAGCACCACGTGCCACCCAGACTCTGCTCAGAGAAGCGCCCTCCACTCGGCAGTTGCAACTCACTGGCTGAGAATCACTTGCAATGCTTTATGCAAAGGCTCTTTCAGCTCCTGGGACACTCTTTCTCCAAGATGGGCCAAGCAGTCTTCTATTGAGCTTTCAGGGTTAGCTGGGCTAAACACTGGTGAGGTGTGACAGTCAAAGCCTGTGCTGGTGAAGGCTGAAGACAAGATAAAAGAAAAATCAAAATTAATAAATGGTGCCAGGGCTGGCGAGATTGCTAGTGATTAAGAGCACTTGCTGCTCTTCCAGGGGACCAGGGTTTCTCCTAGCACAAAGACCCAGGGAATTCAAAGTCCTCTTCTGGGACTCCATTGGCACTGCATGCACATGGTACATAGACATATATGCAGACAAAACACCCATACACATAAAATCAATGAAAGTTAAAAGAAGGACAAGAAAACAAATAGGACCATAAATTGTGCTATAATCCAGGTATAATGGTGCACACCTATAATCTTGACACTCAGGGCTGTCTGAGGCAGGGAGATCTCAAGAAAGAAGCCTGTCTGGGCTACACAGTGGTCAGTTGGGCTATACAGCATGAGTCTGTGTCAAAAAAAAAAAAAATCAAAAGAAAGCTGAGCATGGTAGCACACTAAGAAAATGGAGGTAGGATGACTAGGAGTTCAAGACTAGCCTTAGCTAGTGAATCTGAGGCCAACCTGGGATCCAATGACACCCTGTCACCAGGGGAAGAAAAAAAAAAAAAACATGAAAAGAAAAGAAAGGGGTGTCTTTATGAGAGTCCACAAAACTAAGGTATTATGTACTGTTAGGGGCAAGAACTTTAAGGTACTTGGAAAAATCATTATACATATTAATCTTGTCTGGAACACAAAATTGATTGGTCCTAAATTTGAGGTGCTATTGTTTTGTTTTTGAGCTGGAGGCCTCCCTATTTAGCCCAGGCTGGCTTTGAACTCATGATTCTCCTAGCTCAGTCTCTCAAGTATTGGGATTATAAGCATAAACCACCATGAATTGTTTATTTGTAAATTTACTTCTTTATTTTTCCTTTCCTTCCCTTCCTTCCTTCCTTTTTTTCTTCCTTCCTTCCTTCTTTTCTTCCTTCCTTCCTTTCTTTTCTTCTGCCAGCATTTGTCTCATTGTAGCCTAGGTTCACATGCTTTTTACTATGTAGCCCAGGATGGTCTCAAACTAACAAGGACCTTTGGTCCCTCATCCTCCCAAGTGCTAGGACTATAAGCACAAATCAGCATGCCTAGTTTGTTCATAAATTTTTATTAATTTTCTTTTCTAACTAACAGTTGTTTTTACTGAAAGTTATTACGTTTTATATATTTAGGAACACACACATGCATATACACACACAAGTAATAATTTTTAAAGAAGAGGACATGAATTTGAAGAAAGCATGGGAGAGGTATATAGGAGGGGCTGGAGAGGAAAGAAAGGGGGAAATGATGTAATTACAATGTTTTCAAGATAAAATATAATTTAAAATGTATATTTTGGCAAAAAAGTCATAAAAATCATTTTCTGATGGGAAGTGAGGCCTGCTCCACAGCAGAGAATTCACGTCTGATACCATGAACCTCTAACCACACAAATAAATAAATCTCTGGAGGAGAAGGCAGCAATAGTAGTACACATCTTTAATCCTAACACTAGAAGCAGAGGCAGTTAGATTTCTGGGGGTCCTTGTCTACACAGCAAGTGTCTGGGTAAAACCCTACCTCAAAAATTAAAATGACAGCCAGGCAGTGGTGGCACACGCCTTTAATCCCAGCACTCGGGAGGCAGAGGCAGGTGGATCTCTGTGAGTGAGTCAGTCTGTTCTACAAGAGCTAGTTCCAGGATAGGCTCCAAAGCTACACTGAGAAAAACCCTATCTCGAAAAACCAAATAAATAAATAAATAAAATGAATACAACAATGAAAGGGGGCAACAACTAAATGAACAATAATAACCAGAAATGACAGATCTACTCATTGCTCAGGAAGGGAAGAGGGAACAGACCTTCAGAGACTTCTTTGTCCAAGGATTTCAGTTCTTCTTCAATCTCAGATTTAACTTTTAATAAAACTTCTGGGTCCAGAGACTGTGGGGTTACATCACCTGAAATAAACAAGAGAAAACAAGCAAGGTTACTATAGAAAGAGGGACAGATAAGCCATTAGATACAGACAGTTGTAGTGGCCACACATGGAGGCCTTGGCAGGAGGGGTCACCTTAGATCAGAAGTATAGAGCCAGCCTGGGCAACATAGTGGTACCCTATTTCTAAAAACCAGAACTATTTACACTTAGTATTAGGTCAGAAAACAAGAAATCAAATTTTACTATCAAAGCTAGAAGATATTTTTTGCAACAATAAATAACAAAGCTGAGGTGTAGATCAGTGAAGAGCACCTGTTCAAACACCCTGACTTTGATCCCGAACCTAAAAAAAAAAAAAAAAAGCAGGGAAGAAATAACAGTTAAATAACAGTTAATAGATTAAGTACGTGGGCCTAAGTACTGAGAGTAAAATCTCACACAGAAGAGGAGCCTCTGAACACTTGACTCCAGACACATGCATCAGGATGCAGGAAGACAAGAGTCCCCTCTTCCTGCTTGCAACAGTCTTCAGAATAAAAACGTGTGAGCCAGGCATTATGGTCCCAAGATACTCTCAGCTCTAAGAAAGGCTGGGCATAGTGGTTTATGCTCATAATTTCAGCATTTTGGAGGCAAAGGCTGTCAAGTTTGATACCAGTCTGGTCTGATAGCAAACTCTAGGCCAGTTGAAACTACACATGTAGCCAGGCGGTGGCACACACTTTTAATCCCAGCATTGGAGGCAGAGACAAGCAGATCTCTATGAGTTCAAAGCCAGCCTGGCCTACAGAGTGAGTTCCAGGACAGCCAGGGTTCTACAGGGAAACCCTGTTGTGACGAGGGGCGGGGGCACACATGGCACTACAGATGTAGTGAGAGCCTGTGTCAGAAGTAAATGAATAGAGCTAAGTAAACAAGAACCTCTGAAGAACTGTGCTCAGCCCAGATGACAGCATTACAGTTCCAGAGACAGACAGTAAGTACCTCTCTGTTCTTGGCTTTGACTAAGAATCAAGTCACTAAGCAATGCTAGTGTGACCATCTAGGAACTTATGGAGAACACAGCTTTGATGTCATTCTCACCATGGAAATCTACAGCGCTCCTACTTGCCATTTTACTCCTTAGATGTTTCCATGGTGGGGAAGGTGTATACAAGCGTGAATGCAATCATACATGTAAGTGGAAAACAGAGACCAACATTAAGTTCCTTTCTCAGCCGGGCGGTGGTGGCGCATACCTTTAATCCCAGCACTTGGGAGGCAGAGGCAGGCGGATCTCTGTGAGTTCGAGACCAGCCTGGTCTACAAGAGCTAGTTCCAGGACAGGCTCCAAAGCTACAGAGAAACCCTGTCTCAAAAAAAACCAAAAAAAAAAAAAAAGTTCCTTTCTCAATGGTTTTCTACCTTATTTTTGTTTGTATGTGTATGAGTGTTTTACCTGAATGAATTTCTGTGTACCACATGAATCCTGGTGCTCATGGAGTCAAGAAGAAGACACTGTCTTCCCTAGAACTGGAGTTACAAGCAGTTTTAAGCTGTCACATAGGTCATGGGAATTGAACCCAGAACCTTTGGAAGAGCAACCAGTGCTCTTACCTGCTGAGTCATCTTTCAGCCCCTCCACCTTGTTCTTTGAAACAGGGTCTTTGTGGAACCTGGAGCACACTAGCTAGCCCACGAGCTCCAGGGATTCATCTGTCCTGCCTGCCCTATACCAGGGTTACAGACCAATACTACTGTGTCCAGCGTTTACCACGTGGGTGCTGGGGATCCAACCTCAAGTTCTCATGTTTGCACAGTCGGTAGTTTATTAACTGAGTTATCTCCTCATTCCCATTACATATTTTTTGAGAGGGAAGGGGTTAAAACAGGATCTTACTAAACAGCCCTGGCTGGCATCCAATTCATAACCCTTCTGTCCCACACTACGGCTGCTGAGATTTCAAGTGTGTGTCAAATGCCTGGCTCCAACAGGCATTCTTTAAGCCACACTGAATTATGTATAGTGAAGATTTATTTTAAAGCAACCCAGGCTGGGTGGTGGTGGAGCACACCTTTAATCCCAGCACTCTGGAGGGCAGAGGCAGGTGGATCTCTGTAAATTCTAAACCAGCCTGGTCTAGAGTGAGTTCTAGGACAGCCACGACAACACAGAGAAATCCTATCTCAAAAAAACAAAAGAAGCCGGGCAGTGGTGGCACATGCCTTTAATCCCAGCACTTGGGAGGCAAAGGTAGACGGATCTCTGTGAGTTCGAGGCCAGCCTGGTCTACAAGAGCTAGTTCCAGGACAGGCCACAGAGAAACACTGTCTTGAAAAGCCAAAAAAAAAAAGAAAAAAAAGAAAGAAAACACATTATACTTCATTTCTACTCTTAACTTACTCTTTTTCCTGATTATTCCTCCGAGAACCAATTTAAGTCTGTTTCTCCATCATGTCTTCAGTCTTTAGTGATTTTTTTTTTTTAAGAGAAAGTTTCCCAGGTTGGACTTAAGATCACTATTATAGTCAAGGGTGACTTTGAACTTCTGACTGTGCCACCATGCCCAGTTTTAGGCAGGCTAGGGATTGAGCCTAGGGTTTTATGCTTCTAGGTAAGCTCCCTTCACACTCTTCAGGGACACTTTCCTATGCCTGAGGTCAGTACACGCCTTTCAGTTATCAGTTGGCCTGTGCTGTCCATGTAATTAAATACTTCCATGTACTCCAGCCTATATTCAGTGATTTTACAATTTGTTCTGACCAGATTACAAATACTCTAACACTTTCTTTGTCTAAGACTTGTGTCAAACAGGACAAATACTTGACAGTGGTGGCTGTCACTATCTACTGTAGCATGGACCTAAAGAGTTACAGTGGATAGAAGAATATACAGGGGGCTGGAGCGATGGCTCTGTGGTTAAGAGCATTGCCTGCTCTTCCAAAGGTCCTGAGTTCAATTCCTGGCAACCACATGGTGGCTCACAACCATCTGTAATGAGATCTGGTGCCTTCTTCTGGCCTGCAGGCATACATGCAGACAGAATATTGTATACATAATAAATAAATAAATATTTTTTTAAAAAGAATATACATAATGTATTGGCAAAATGGCACAAAAAAAGAAGTTAGAAATTGAGAAGTGATTTTTCTATAAGAGAGCATGAAAACTGACTAACCACACATAGAGGGCAATAGATGATATAGATTTATTAATGGCAGTGGTGAGACAGAGGATATGAAGAAAGGTAACAAGGAAGCAGACCTCAACTCCTGCCTCCACACTTATGAAAACTGTACTCAATAATCAAGGCACAAGAACTTAGCTTTAAACTGGCAGTCTATAAATCAACCAGTCCTCATCATTTGCCCATGCACCAATAATCCATAAAGAAACAACATTGAAAAACAAATCTTCTGCCTGGAGTGGCTAATGCCTGTAATTCCAGCATTTGGGAGACTGAAGCAGAACTGTTACAGGTTCAAGGATAGTATGGAGAGAGAGAGAGAGAGAGAGAGAGAGAGAGAGAGAGAGAGAATCATTCTGTTAAGTGGCTTATTACTGAACTCTAGAATGTATGAATAATTTTTGATGCAGTCTCAAATAAGAAATAAGTGATGCCATCTGTCATCAGCCTCTTTCTGGAAGACATGCACATCCTAAACAAACACAGACCCACACAGCCCCTGGCGCCACCACCAACCCACACAGTGAATGACAATGTCTTGGTTACCATATGCTCACACCCCACCAGATTAAGACGCAGCTGATCAGAGGAGTGCTGTTCTCATGACACTGACGTGATGCCAATTACACATGACAAGCTGTCATACTTGATAACAAGCCGTGTGGAAAGCCTAAACTATAAAAAGGCTACTGCTGTTAGGATACAAAAGGCTAGCTAGCTAGCGACCCAAGGACAGACAGATTCAGTGATCTTCATCAAATTAATCCTCTCCACCCAGACATTCTACAGCACAGAACTACACAGTAGGGCCAATGTAGCATAAATCCTGTTCAGTGAATCCAGGGGAAGTATCTCAAAGATAAATAGGCATGAGCACACTAAAGCCCACCCACTTCAATTCAAATGAGGAGTTAAGTGAGTTAGCAGCTGCTATATCCCAGCTCTGAAATTTGTCCAAAGCTTTCAAACTGAAAACAACTTACACATTTTGACCAACTTGAATGGGCTAAATCAAAGAAAAAAATTCTGTATCTACAAATTTCCATATAAGGACATATTAAAATTATCTATAAGGGAGGGGGGGCTGAAGAAATGGCCTTTTTTGTTACTCTTGCAGAGGACTTGGGATTAATTCCCATCACCCAAATGGTGGTTCATAACCACCATGACTATAGCTCTCACTATCGAATACTCTTTTTGATATTTGCAGGCACCAGGTGTACACAGAGAACACATACATATAGGCAAGTAAAACACTCAGATGCATAATATAAAATAAATGGACCTAAAAAATAATTTTTAGGCTGGAATGGTGGTACACATCTTTAACCAGCACTCAAGAGGTAGAGGAAATAAATGTCTATGAATTTGAGGCTAGTCCAGTCTATACAGTAAATTCCAGGATAGCAAAAGCTACATAGTGAGACTGCCCCAAATAAATGGCAACATTCCTCTATGGCCTCTGCTTCAGTTCCTACTTCTGGTTTTCTGCCCTGCTTGTGTTCCTACCTTGGTTTCCCTCGATGATGAACTGTTTATAAACCCTTCCCCCCCCCAGCTGTTTTTGGTCTTGGTGTTTATTTATCACAGCAAAACAAAATAAATTAAAACAAAACAAACAAACATGAACCTGATTATCAACTACCAAGTTTGTAGGTTTAAACAGTGAAACAGTGATGGCAGGAAGCCCCCTGCACTGGACTCACTGTCCAGAGGATGGGAGTACTACATGAGACAGTCTCAGAAAAAAGATAGATTATAATAAAACATACAGAATTTAATTAAAAACTAGAACTATATACATTTATCATCAATAGATTTCAGATATTTTGTGGAGTTTTTGAAATTTTTCTTTAAAGATTTTTTTTTTTTAATGTGCAATAGGATGTTTTGCTTGCATGTACATCTATCTATATGAGGGTGTCAGATCCCTTGGAACTGAAGTAACAGACAATTGTGAGCTGCCATATTGGTGCTAAAAATTGAACCTGGATACTCTGGAAGAATAGTCAGTGCTGTTAACCACCGAGCCAGCCCATCTCTCCAGCCCATGGTTGCTTTTCTTTAAAACCAAACCTCACTATGCTGAAGCCTGATTGGCTTCAAACTTACCATCTTCCTGCTCTGGATTCCTAAAATTCATATGCAATGATATCTCATCCTGTCAACTAATTTTTTTAAAATAAATAAATAAATAAGACTTTTAATGAGTGTACTTTCTGGTAGGTGGTGGTAAACGGAAGTGTACTAGATTGTTATATGTAAATTTTGTGAAATTTTCTATAAATTCTACAAATTCTACTGACTTTTCTATGCAATCTTATCCAGATTATTTCATTTCTTCTCTCTTTAAATCTCTAACCTTTTATTTCCTTTTCTTGTTTGGTCATATTGATGAGGGCAATGTTATAAATCAAGGCCATGAAATTGGGGGGCGGGACTGTGGGGTCTTACAGCAGGATTTAGAGGGAGGAAATGTGTGATACATATGATTAAATTTCACTGTATACATGTATGAAATTCTCTGTCAACTGATTTTTGAAAAAAGTATCAAGTAAAGAATAATGTTTTCAATACATGGTCTAGAACAACTAGATATTCTAATGCAAAGAAATCAATCAACTGTTACTTCACACACACACACACACACACCACACAAAACACTGACCAGAGACCTAAATATAAGAGATAAAGCTATGAAACTCTAGGCAAAGCTTTCTGAAGCAGCATCATAAGAAATTAAAGAAAACAACCACTGAACCTCATCTAAATGAAAATCAAATAGCAGGAAGTAAACCAAGAATGCTTAAAAAAAAAAAACTAAATCATGAAATAGAAGAAAGCACCTAGAAACAACATATCAGCTAAAAGTATGATATCCAGAGCATATAAGGAATCCGTAAAGCTCAACGCTAAAAGATAAATAACTCACTCAGAAATGGAAAAAGGACAGTAAGATGGGTGTCCTTGGTT
Source organism: Dicrostonyx torquatus (assembly GCA_028555095.1). Taxonomy (NCBI): domain Eukaryota; kingdom Metazoa; phylum Chordata; class Mammalia; order Rodentia; family Cricetidae; genus Dicrostonyx; species Dicrostonyx torquatus. Next base: position 589,502 of record JAQHUG010000302.1, on the reverse strand, counting down.
GTCAACTTGACATATCTGGAATGAACAATACTCCAGAAATGGAGGCACACTTGTGATCTGGAACACGCCTTGACCCAGACCTTGAGGCTAGAAGGCACAAGACTCTTCAAAAATGCAAATCAGAACCAACCGCAAGGCTAACAGCCTATGAGATGACTCAGCAGGTAAACCCGTGCCACACCTTCTGTTGGAAGCCTATGTAAAGACAATGGAAGAAAGAATGGTTCGTTCTTTGCCTGCTTGCCCTCACCTTGTCAGCACATCCATTCCTTCACTGGCATTGGAGCCTGCTTCTTCAGGATTCCAGAATACTGAAGACCAGCTGAGACGCCCAGCCTCATAGGACTGAGAGGCTACTAAATTACTGGACTTTCTAGCCATTTTTGGACTGCAGCCAAATGAGAGAGAAATTCATCCCATAAATTCTGTGACTCTAGAGAACCCTGACTTATACAGACAGGAAACAGATTTCTCCAAAGATACACAAATAGCCAGTGAGCACATGAAAGTATATTCAACATCAGGCTGGAGAGATGGCTCAATGGTTAAGAGCACAGGCTGTTCTTCCAGAGGTCCTAAGTTCAATTCCCAGCAACCACATGTTGGCTCACAGCCATCCATAGTGGGATCTGATGTCCTCTTCTGGCATAAAGTCAATAGAGCTGTCATATATATAAAATGAATAAATCTTTTTTAAAAAGGTATGTTCAACATCATTAGACACTACAAAAACACAAATTAGAACCAACCACAAGGCTAAGGGCCTATGAGATGACTTATGTAAAGATGCTTGCTGCACAAGCGTGGTGACCTGAGTTCAGTCCTCAGAACCCACACAAAAATGGAGAGAACCAACCCCAGAAAGCTGTCCTGTGACCTTCATATGCACAC